>WWNC01000048.1:8132500-8505000 GCA_011125475.1 Melanerpes aurifrons
CTCAGCTAATAGAATAGAATAGAATAGAATAGAATAGAATAGAATAGAATAGAATAGAATAGAATAGAATAGAATAGAATTAACCAGGTTGGAAGAGACCTTTGAGATTAAGTCCAAACTATCATCCAACACTATCTAATCAACTAAACCAACTAAACCATGGCACGAAGCACCCCATCAAGTCTCTTCCTAAACACCTCCAATGATGGTGACTCCACCACCTCCCTGGTTCAGTTCTCCCTCCCCCACAATATTGCAATGGCCAATCATTCTTTCTGTGAAGAACTTCTTCCTAACATCCATCCTAAACCTCCCCTGGTGCAGCTTGAGGCTGTGTCCTCTTGTTCTGGTGCTGGTTGCCTGGGAGGAGAAACCAACCTCCACCTGGCTACAACCTCCCTTTCGGTAGCTGCAGGCAGCAATCAGGTCTCCTCTGAGCCTCCTTTTCACCGTGCTGCCCAGAGCCCTGTTGAGCCTGACAATGAATATCTCCAGGGATGATGTCTCAACTATTTCCCTGGGCAACCCATACCAGTGTTCCATTATCCTCATGGTAAAGAACCTGCTCCTTACATCCAGTCTAAATTTACTCTTATCTAATGTCAAACCATTGCCCTTTGTCTTGTCACTGTAGGCCTTTGTAAACAGTCTCTCTCCACCCTTCTTGTAGGCTCCTTTCAGGTACTGGCAGGCTGCTATTAGGTCTCCCCAGAGCCTCCTCTTCTCCAGTCTGAACACCCCCAGATCCCTCATCCTGGCCTCACAGCACAGACCACAGACACTCCAACATTCTTGCCATCTTTGTGGCCCTCCTCTGGACCCTCTCCACCAAGGCCATGTCCTTCTTTTGTTGAGGGCTCTAGACCTGGATGCAGTACTCTAGGTGAGGTCCCACCAGAGCAAAGGGGAAGAATCACTTCTCTCTATCTGCTGGCCACATTTCTTTTGATGCAGCCTTCTGGGACGCAAGTGCACATTGCTGTCTCATGTCCAGCTGATCAAATTAAGAGAACTGTCTTAAAAACAAAAAATAAAGTGGTACAACAAAGAAAGAAAGGAAAAAAAGACAAACAACTAAACAATGTTCATCTACTGCCAGTGTTTTGACTTGAACAGCCTTTCTCTATGTTTAAAATCTTAAGGCAAGCAGTTACACCAAAATAAAATCTTCAAGCAAAATACAGAGTGGCTACCACTGAGTTGCCTGCTCTCTGAAGCAGTGTAAACAGGTCTGAGCACTTCTTCCCAGTGTCACAGAATCAAAGAATGGTGAGGGTTGGAAGGGACTTCAGGGGATTATCCAGTCCAACCCCTTTGTTAAAGCAGCTTTGTCTCTATTAGGCTGCACCAGAATCTGTCCAGGGAGCACACTGCGATGGGTTAGGAACTGGCTGGATGGCCGAGCCCAGAGAGTGGTGGTGAGTGGTGCCACATCCAGCTGGTGGCCAGTCACTAGTGGTGTGCCCCAAGGATCAGTGTTGGGCCCTGTGCTCTTTAACATCTTTATTGATGATCTGGATGAGGGCATTGAGTCTATCATCAGTAAATTTGCTGATGACACCAAGCTGGGGGCAAGAGTTGATCTGCTGGAGGGTAGGAGAGGCTCTGCAGAGGGACCTCGACAGGCTGGACAGATGGGCAGAATTCAACGGCATGAGATTTAACACATCCAAGTGCCGGGTTCTGCACATTGACCACAACAACCCCATGAAGTGCTACAGGATGGTGTCAGAGTGGCTGGAGAGCAGCCAGGTAGAGAGGGACCTGGGGGTACTGGTGGATGGTAGGCTGAACATGAGCCTGCAGTGTGCCCAGGCAGCCAGGAGGGCCAATGGCATCCTCACCTGCATCAGGAACAGCGTGGCCAGCAGGAGCAGGGAGGTCATTCTGCCCCTGTATACTGCACTGGTTAGGCCGCACCTCGAGTACTGTGTCCAGTTCTGGGCCCCTCAGTTTAGGAAGGATGTTGACTTGCTGGAACGAGTCCAGAGAAGGGCAACAAAGTTGGTGAGGGGTTTGGAACACAAGCCCTATGAGGAAAGACTGAGGGAGCTGGGGTTGCTCAGCCTGGAGAAGAGGAGACTCAGGGGTGACCTTATCACTCTCTACAACTACCTGAAGGGGGGTTGTAGACAGGTGGATGATGGTCTCTTCTCCCAGGCACCCAGTACCAGAACAAGAGGACACAGTCTCAGGCTGTGCCAGGGGAGGTTCAGGTTGGATGTTAGGAAGAAGTTCTATACAGAAAGAGTGATTGCGCTATGGAATGGGCTGCTCATGGAGGTGGTGGAGTCGCCGTCATTGAAGGTGTTCAGGAGGAGACTTGATGGGTTGCTTAGTGCCATGGGTTAGCTGTTTGGGTGGGTTGGATTGGTTGATGGGTTGGACATGATGATCTTGAAGGTCTCTTCCAACCTGGTTTGGTTTATTCTAATATTCTAATAAAGGTTTTGAAAGTTTCCAGAGAAGGAGACACTCCAAACCCTCTAGACAGCTTCATCCAGTTCACCCTCAAAGTAAAGAAGTTTTTCCTCATGTACAGACAGCACTTTATCCCGTGTCCTGTGCCTGGACACCACTGAAAAGAAGCTGATTCAATCCTCTTGACAGGTTGCCATCCAGAGGCACCTAGACAGCATAGAGACATGGACTGAGGAGAATCTCATCAGGTTCTATACAGAAAAGTAAAAGGTCCTGCATCTAGGTCAGGACAACCCTCAATATCAGTGTAGGTTGGAAATTGAAATTGAAATTGAAATTGAAATTGAAATTGATGAAATTGAGAACAGGCATGCAAATAAAGAACTTGGGAGTGCTGGTGGATGAGAAGTTGGACAGGAGGCAGCACTGGACACTTGTGGTCCAGAAGCCCAATGACATCTCAGGCTGCATCAAAAGAAGCTTTGCCAGCAGTTCAAGGGAGTTGATTCTGCCCTTCTGCTCTGATCAGGAAAAACAGACTCTAAAAGGGCAGAACACACTGATTTTTAAACCAATACTAAATATTTTGTGTCTCACCTGGAATACTGTGTCCAGCTCTGGCACCCCCACCACCAGAAAGACATGGGACTGCTGGAATGTAAAGGAGGAACAGAAAGATGATCAGAGGGCTGCAGCTCAAGGACAGGCTGAAAGAATTGTGGCTGTTCAGCCTGGAGAAGAAAAGGCTGTGGGGGGACTGTATAATTATATTTCAATATCTGAAGTGGGCTACAGGAAGGATGGGGAGGGACTGTTCAGAAGGGCTTGCAGCAATAGGACAAAGGGCAATGTTTTTAAACTGACACAAGGGTAGATTCAGGTTGCACATCAGGAAGAAGTCCTCTATAATGAGGGTAATGAAATATCAGAACAGGCTATCTGGGGATGTGGTTGAGATCTCATCCCTGGAGACAATTCAAGATCAGACGTGATGTGGCTTTGGGCAGCCTGATCTCGTTGGGAGGTATCTCTGATGACTGCTGGGGGGTTGGACAAGATGACCTTTGAGGGTCTCTTCCAACCCAATGCAATCTATGAAACTGTGACACTTGCCCATTAGATACTGCTAATCATAGAGAAGATCCCCCCTCAATCTGCTCCTCTTCAGGCTAAACAGCCCCAGGACTCTCAACCTACCTCCTCGTAAGTGAGATTTTCCAACAACCTTGCATCTTTTTCATAAAGCTCAAATCACAAACGTAAATTTCAGCAGACCTTCACAACTGAAGCGTGGTGGAAAAAAGCAAGGAGAGGGAGAAACTCTAGTGGTTAGAAAAAAAAACAGTGGAAACACAATCACATTTTTTCAAGTTTCAAAGCCCAGGGATCAGTGCTGGGCCCCATGCTCTTTCATATGTTCATTGATGTTCTGGGTAAGGGCATTGAGTCCATCATCAGTAAATTTGCAGGTGACATCAAGCTGGGGGCAGGTGTTGATCTATTAGAGGATAGGAGAGCTCTGCAGAGGGACCTTGACAGGCTGGACAGATGGGCAGAGTCCAACGGCATGAGATTTAACAAGTCCAAGTGCCGGGTTCTGAACATCAGCCACAACAACCCCATGCAGTGCTACAGGCTGGGGTCACAGTGGCTGGAGAGCAGCCAGGACCTGAGGGAACTGCTTGATAGTAGGCTGAACACGAGCCAGCAGTGTGCCCAGGCAGCCACAAAGGCCAAGGGCATCCTGGCCTGCATCAGGAACAGTGTGGCCAGCAGGAGCAGGGAGGTCATTCTGCCCCTGTACACTGCACTGGTTAGGCCTCACCTTGAGTACTGTGTCCAGTTCTGGGCCCATCAGTTTAGGAAAGATGTTGACTTGCTGGAACATGTCCAGAGAAGGGCAACAAAGCTGGGGAGGGGTTTGGAGCACAAGCCTTATGAAGAGAGGCTGAAGGAGCTGGGGTTGCTTAGCCTGGAAAAGAGGAGGCTCAGAGGAGACCTTATTGCTCTCCACCACTCCCTGAAGGGAGATTGCAGCCAAGCGGGGGTTGGTCTCTTCTCCCAGGCAACCAGCACCAGAACATGAGGACACAGTCTCAGGCTGCACCAGGGGTGGTTTAGACTGTTAGGAAGAAGTTCTTCATAGAGAGAGAAATTGGTCATTGGAATGGGCTGCCCGGGGAGGTGGTGGAGTTGCCATCATTGGAGGTGTTTAGGAGGAGATACGGCTTTTGCTTTTTTTTAAATGAGCTTTGGGTCATGGTCTCAGACTACAGATTCATTACAGGAGGGAATATCCCATGCCTTCTCTTTTCACCTATAATGGTTCATGGTAGTAATTTTATTTTATTTTTTTTTTTTAAGAAGTCTTACTGGAATAAATCACTTCTTTGGACATAAAAAAGAAATAAAATAAAGCTTCATTATAATTCACAGAATCACAGAATCATTAAGGTTGGAAGAGACCGCAAAGATCATCAAGTCCAACCTGGCACCATTGACCTCATGCCTATTAGACCATGGCACCAAGTGCCACATCCAATCTCCTCTTCAACACCTCCAGGGACAGTGACTCCACCACCTCCCTGGGCAGCACATTCCAATGGCTAACAACTCTCTCTGGGAAGAACTTTCTCCTCACCTCCAGCCTAAACTTCCCCTGGCACAGCTTGAGCCTGTGTCCCCTTGTTCTGGTGCTGGTTGCCTGGGAGAGGAGAGCAGCCCCTTCCTGGCTACAACCTCCCTTCAGGGAGTTGTAGAGAGTGATAAGGTCTCCTCTGAGCCTCCTCTTCTCCAGGCTAAACAACCCCAGCTCCCTCAGCCTCTCCTCACAGGGCTTAAGCGCCAGACCTCTCCCCAGCCTTATTGCCCGTCTCTGGACACATTCAAGTGTTTCAATGTCCTTCTTAAACTGAGGGGCCCAGAACTGGACACAGAACTCAAGGTGTGGCCTAACCAGTGCTGAGTACAGGGGCACAATGACTTCCCTCCTCCTGCTGGCCACACTATTCCTGATGCAGGCCAGGATGCCATTGGCCTTCTTGGCCACCTAGGCACACTGTTGGTTCATGTTCAGCTGGCTGTCAATCAGCACCCCCAGATCCCTTTCTGTTTGGCAGCTCTCCAGCCACTCCAACCCCAGCCTGTAGCTCTGCATGGGGTTGTTGTGGCCAAAGCGCAGCACCCAGCACTTGGATTTGTTCTTCCTTCAGGATCATTGCTGGTTTAGATCTGGCCAGCATGGTAGCAGCACTAATGCAG
The DNA here is from genome assembly GCA_011125475.1 of Melanerpes aurifrons. Taxonomy (NCBI): domain Eukaryota; kingdom Metazoa; phylum Chordata; class Aves; order Piciformes; family Picidae; genus Melanerpes; species Melanerpes aurifrons. The sequence goes on from WWNC01000048.1 coordinate 8,138,183, forward strand.
GTGCAGCTGTCAGCCTAACAATTATTTCCTTCAAATAAAACTGTTTATGTGGAGGAAACATAAAGAAGGCTTCTGCTGATTTCAGTATTGCATGAGATGATCTCCTTTGGTTTAAGAAAACTTAAACCAACAGATCAAGCTACTCTAGATAAGCTGGCCTTCTCTATCTACCTTAAAAATGAATCAACACACTTGTGAGCCTCAGATCTTCCCAGTAATCTGCAGAAGTCATTCCAGCCTCTAACAGAATGGGTGAGGCAGCCTGGAGCTAAATGCTGCTTTTCAGAGACTCCTTACACAATCACATGTAAAACATTGTTTGTTTAGGAGTAACATCTCTGAGATTCTGTGATCATGGTCTACTTTCTGCCTCCATCTCTGTGTGTTCACAGCAGGTATGACTGCCTGCCAGTCCTTTTGCCAAGCTGTTTTGACTACATGGATTAACTGGAGATGGATAGTGAATCTCCTTGTGCATAGAGTAGGCTACTCAATCCCCTGTGGAGAAAGCTGACCCTGCTTATATCCCCATCTGAGAGCTCAGCACTATGCCTAAAGAAAAAGGAAGGCTTTGGGAAGCGTGGATGAAGCCAACGAAATGACAAAGAAGAGCTTTTATTTCCACCTCTGTATTCTTCCTGAAAAAAAACACCCTAAGATGTTGCTGATAGGAACTGTAGGCATAAAATAAAGATTGATTTCATTGAAGGCCCACTGAGAGTTGTGCTGAACAACATGCTCACAGATGAAGAGGGCAGGAGTCTTTATCATGCAGCCTCAGAGCTCACGCTGCCAGGAGCTCCTAGGCTCCGAGGAGGAAGGGAGTGCATGTAATGAATATATACTGACCTTCTGGAGTGGGATCTTGCATGACTTTTTCTTTGCCAGCATTTTTGTCTGAGAGAAAAAAGGCACTTAATGCAGCTGCTTACTGCTTAATGTTATGTAAAGGACAGGCTGCTCCCAAATAAAACTTTTTCTCTGCGGATTATAGTTTTACTCTACACATGGCTATAAACAGCTTCCTGTTAAGAGATGCTCAAACAACTTCAGTTTTTGAGGTCTGAACAAAATTTTCAAGACCATAAATCCTTTGTAATTTTAACCTTTTTTACAAAAATATTAATTTATTTATTTTGCTACAGTTTCATGTGCCTGGAATGGACATGTAGAAACTTATTTTATCCACATCATTTCTCAGAATAATGTAATTCACAGTATGCACAGCCTGAGAAGTAGGCTGTGAAAAGAGACAAGCTGCCCATGCCATGATGAAATGAGCTGAAGATAGGCTCATATAACTTCTCTTTTGCACAGTTAAGTTAGTTTCAGAGCCAGGAAGTGGCAAAGCTCCAGCTTCACTGACTTCCCCCATAATTCCTTAGGGAGTCATAGAAATGAGAGCAGAGCAGTCAGTCTCTGCCATTGAGATGGATGAAGCAGGGCACCAAAGGCAAGTTCACTGGCATTAGATGCAGTACTAGAATATTTTCCAGCAGTGCCCTGAAATGCTGTACAGCAGTAAGTGGTGCATCTACTTTCAAGTATCTTATTACCAATTATCACAGCAACTAGAAAAAAACCCACCATAAAAACCACTTGCCAAAGTAAATGAGACCTATTTGACTGAGTAATTGGTTCCCCTTCTCCCACCTTCTTGCAAAATTTTCCAACTCATTGGTGAATTTCAGTCACATATGACAGAGAAGGAGAGTCCTCAGAGAAACTGGGGTGCTGTAAATTTTTTTGACAAATGAAAGATTCTGGTGAGTATCATCCACAGAAGGTTGATGTCTTATTGTGTGTTCAGCTATGCTACCCAGTGTGAAGCCAGAAGGTATGATGTGGGAGGCAATGAGGCTTTGTGAAACCTCTGCCCACTGCAGAAATGGGTTTCTTCCCTAGTGAAGTGGTATCTTATTAGTAAAATTGGTAAAACACTTTTTTATTATTTTTTTTTTTAATGGCTTTGTCTTCCTGGATGTCATGAGCCAGATAATAATTACTATCACTGATGATGGCTGCTGCTTGCTAAAGATTGCCTCCCAAACTCACTCTTGCCTCTTCAGAGGATGAAAGCTGTTATTATACCCCGTTATTCTTCTCTTGGGCCTCTCTCTGTGTGCAATTAACAATGAATTAGGCTCTCATGTGAGGACAGATGGAAATGTAGACATAATGCTCCAATTAAGGGAAGGGAGGGCTTCCAGAAAAAGTGCTAGAGTACTCACTCACTTCATCCATTTGGCTATATTCAGAACATAGTCAGTCAGTTCCAGTTCAAAGCACCTTCTTTCATCTAGACCAGTAGGAAAACCATCTACCATCTTCTGATGCCATAAAGTCCCACAAGTCAGTGTGGTCAGGTTCTAGAAATCTTAAGTGATTGGAAAGAAAAATAAATGGATTGTATATGAATGTTCTAATCAGAAATGTCTAAAGAATAGTAAGTAAAAGTTATAAAGAGTTTATATAACAGCTAAATACATCTAAGCAGAAAGTATATAGAAACGATAGGAAGATGAGCAAACAGGGAAGGGAAGGGAAGGAAGGAAGGGAAGGGAAGGGAAGGGAAGGGAAGGGAAGGGAAGGAAGGGAAGGAAGGAAGGGAAGGGAAGGGAAGGGAAGGAAGGGAAGGGAAGGAAGGGAAGGGAAGGGAAGGGAAGGGAAGGGGAGGGGAGGGGAGGGAAGGGGAGGGGAGGGGGGGGAAGGGGAGGGGAGGGAAGGAGGGGAGGGGAGGGGAGGGGGGGAGGGGAGGGAGGGGAGGGGGGGAGGGGAGGGGAGGGGAGGAGACTCGAGAAGAGAAGAGAAGAGAAGAGAAGAGAAGAGAAGAGAAGAGAAGAGAAGAGAAGAGAAGAGAAGAGAAGAGAAGAGAAGAGAAGAGAAAAGTTTTCTTCTTTTAACAATAATAATAAACCAGGTTGGAAAAAACCTTCAAGATCATCACATCCAACCAATCGTCCAATCCAACCCACCTAAACAACTAAACCATGGCACCAAGCACCCTGTCAAGTCTCCTCCTGAACACCTCCAATGATGGTGACTCCACCACCTCCCCAGGCAGCCCATTCCAATGGGCAATCACTCTCTCTGTATTGAACTTCTTCCTCACCTCCAGCCTAAACCTCCCCTGGCGCAGCCTGAGACTGTGTCCTCTTGTTCTGGTACTGGTTGCCTGGGAGAAGAGACCAACCTCTGCCTGTCTACAACCTCCCTTCAGGTAGTTGTAGACAGCAAGAAGGTCTCCTCTGAGCCTCCTCTTCTCCAGGCTAAGCAGCCCCAGCTCCCTCAGTCTCTCCTCATAGGGCTTGTGCTCCAAACCCCTCAACAACTTCGTTGCCCTTCTCTGAATTAATTCCAGCAAGCCAGCCTTTACTTCACTAACAAACCAAATGAACCAAAACAAACAGAAAAAAAAGCAATGAAACACCAGAAGAAAAACCCAAACACACATTTCATTAAAAAGATTAATTAAAATAAACACACAATCCCCCCCCCAAAAAAAACTCACACACAAAAGCCCCAATCATACAAATCATTAAAGAAAATACCAAACACACACTTCATTAAAAACACACAAAACCAACCAAAAACCCACAACCCCAAAAAATATCCAAACACAAGGAAAAAGCCCCAAACACACACTTTATAAAAAACACTCAAAACCAACAAAAACCCCACAACCACAAAAAACATCCAAACACAAGGAACAAACCCCAAACACACACTTCATTAAAAAAACAACAAAAACACACATAAAAAAAAGAAACCCCCACAAACATGAAATACTCAAGCACACAACCAAAAAAAAAAAGTATCTGAAAAAAGTATCTGAAAACACCAGTATTTTCACTCCTAACAACCAAATAAAAACAACAACAAAAACAACCCCACAAAAAACCCAGTATGTGAAAATACCAATATTTTCACTACCTCCCCCCCAAAAAAAGAGTTAAATCAAATATGTAATAGTGAACCAAAGGTCAGCCAAGATTCAAAATCTCCTGCAAGTCAGTACACTGCCTGCAACGCTGTTCAGCTAACTCATCCACCACACTTTGCATCTGCAACAACTGATAACAGCTATGAGTGCTCTGTAGCAACCAGCACTGGATGCAAGGTGCTAGGGGACAATGCCACTGAGGGAATCAAATCCCACAGCCACTGAAATGAGGGCATTGCAAGAGATGCATCTTCCATAAGATAGGTTAAAAAATTGCATTAAAGCCAGGTGGGGGTTGGTCTCTTCTCCCAGGCAACCAGCACCAGAACAAGAGGGCACAGTTTCAAGCTGCACCAGGGGAGGTTTAGGCTGGATGTTAGGAAGAAGTTCTTCAGAGAGTGATTGGCCATTGGAATAGGCTGCCCAGGGAGGTGGTGGAGTGACCATCTCTGGAGGTGTTTAAGAAGACACTGGATGGGGCACTTGGTGCCATGGTTTAGTTGATTAGATGGTGTTGGGTGATAGGTTGGACTCGATGATCTCAAAGGTCTTTTCCAACCTGGTTAATTCTGTATTCTCTGTTATACAGGTATTTGCTGAGACATTCTAGCATTTTTTAAGAACTATTTAATTCTTTAGCCCCTTCAATATCATAGAATCATAGAATCAATAAGGTTGGAAGAGACCTCCTCACATTGTTCTTCCCAGTCATTAACCTCTCTTATCTACTCCTCCTGCACCCAAACTGTCTTTGTCTTCATGATTTCCTCACTTACAAGGCATGCTGCATGCATTCAGAAGCAGTGTGTAGCTTCAGCTGTGGCAATGGGTTGGATTGCACCCTGAGCAAGTATGTAGATGACACCAAAATGACACCAAGATGATAGGATGTCATCCACAGGGGCCTGCAGAAGCAAGACAGGTGTGCCCAGGTGAACCTCATGAGGTTCAACAAGAGCAAGTGCAGGGTCCTGCACCTGGGCTGGAACAATCCTCACTGCCAGTACAGGCTGGGGGAGGAGGTGTTAGAAAGCAGTCCTGTGGAAAATGGGTGCTGATGGATGAGAAGCTGGACATGGGCCAGTAATGTGCACTTGCAGCCCGGAAGGCCAATGGCATCTTGGACTATATCCAATGAATTGTGCCCAGCAGGTCAAGGGAGATGATTCTGCTACTCTGCTCTGGTGAGACCTCACCTGGGGGACTGTGTCCAGCTCTGGGGCCCCCAACACAAGAAGGACATGGACCTGATGGCAAGAGTTCAGAGAAGTACCTTAAAACAGTGGGCTGGAGCATCTCTCCTATGATGGCATTCTGAGAGAGTTTGATTGTTCAGCCTGGGGAAGAGAAGCTCCAGGAAGACCTTATAACAGCCTTCCATTACCTGAAGGGGGCCTGCTAGAAAGCTGGGGAGAGACTGTTTCTGAGAGCATCTAGCACTCAGACAAGGGACAATGGTTTTAAACTAGAGCAGGGCAGATTTAGATTGGACATTAGGAAGATGTTCTTTACTGTGAGGGTCAGAGAACATGGTGATAGGTTTCCCAGGGGGGTGGTGGAGGTCCCAGCTGTAGAGACATTCAAGATCAAGACTGATGAGGTTCTGAGCAACTTGATCTATTTGGGAATGTCCCCGCTGACTGAAGCGGGGTTGGAGCTAGATGACGTTTAAAGTTCCTTTCCAACCCGATGCATTCTATGATTCTTGTCTGGTCCCTCCAGAGAAGTGTTTTCCCCTCATCCTCACTACTCTGGAAGCCAGTGGGGTGGGACCTCTGTGCTGTGGTCAGTATAATGGCTTTGGTTTGCTGTTCTCCTTTATTCAGCAGTGAAGAAGTAGAGTACTTGAAAGGGATCTCCAGACAGCACCAAGTAGAATGTTTCCACAAATTGTTCTTCTTTTCCCTGTTTCTTGATCTTCCTCTGCGCCTTCTTGCACTTGCTTTCTAGCTTTCAGTTCCTTTCCAAATAAACAGCCTATCCTTAACTACATTTCCCCTTTTTGGTCACAGTTCTGCTACCTCCATACCCAAATTTGGTATTTCTGATAACATACCCTAGTTCACCTGGGCCTCATACTATTGATGTGATTAGACACTGCTGCTCCATGAGCCTCCATTCCCCAGGTCTCTTTGGTTACCTCTCTGAAGTCTGGCAGTCAGTCACACACCTTAGCCATCTGCAAAATCTTGTAGTGCTCTTGGTACCTTTCATCAGCTTTTTTCTTTTACCATCACAGCCAGCAATTTCTCATGCCATGTCTAGTAGCTGTTCATGATGTGTTATGTAGACCTCAGGCAAGCACTTCTGCATTTTCTTGCAGTCTTAACAGCATACATAGCCCTAAAGGTGGATCTCCATCAGTGCCTATCAATACAAATCCTATGATTACATCACTGAAGAGAGCTCAAAACCTCAACCCTTCACCAAAGTCTGAATTCTAACTATCTTTTCATCTGGCATTACAAGTGCTTTCATTTAAATCTGTTTTCTCTTGTGGTTTCTTGTGGGAGAAATCAGGAGTTCAAGCTCTTTAAATCCGCAAAATACTGTCCTCTGAGAATAGTGTGAAAAGACACCTAAGGAGCTCAATAACATAGAAGAGGGGGGATAATTCTGTTAAGTGCTACAAGTTTTCATCTCTTGTTTTAATGGAGGTTCTGTTTGAGCCTATTCAGTTGCAGGGTATGGAGTACTGAGCACAAAATTCTGCTGCGAGAGATGTGAGGGTTTTATTTCTGGCATATAAACTGGCATGGGGAGTGGGAAGTAGACACAGGTGGACCTGATTGCCAGCAAAGGACTAGCTTTATATTGCTCAACAAAGTGCAGCACCAGAAAGTGCAGGAGGTGGTCGAGGCCTCGTCCCTGGGGGTGTTTAAGACCAGGCTGGATGAGGCTCTGTCCAGCCTGATCTAGTGTGGGGTTTCCCTGCCCATGGCAGGGGGGTTGGAACTAGATGATCCTTGTGGTTCCTTCCAACCCTGAATGAAACTATGAAACTATGAAACCAGAAAGCCTTCTCAAGTTCTTTCAGAGCAGTTCTACTTCCACAGATAGGGGTTTCTAATAGAGGCAAAGGAGACACTCTGAACCATTTGTGTCAAAGGAGAGCTGTATGAGTCACCTCCCTGGCTACAAGTGGTCACAAGCTTCTATTTAATACAAGCCTTCTACTGGATTAATACACAGGCCCATGGATGGGACTATGGCATGCACAAAGCCTAGAAAAGACTTCTCAGAGCTTGACTCCAGGTAGCATTTTGTAGTTTGGAGCTCTGGCACAAAGCTAAATAAAAATTTTCTCTCTCACATCTGTATCACCTCAAACTATTTTATACACTGACATTTTCTGCCTTAATCCTCCATCATGTCCAAACTCACTGCTACCAGCCCTAAAGAACAAACTAGAACAAACTAGCCCTAAAGAACATCATCCCCAACAAGCATTCAACATGGTTAGGAAGTGCAAGACCCTTCTTATGCAGGCAAGCATTGGAAAAGTCAGCAGGAAGGCTGAGCGTCGCTGGCTGTAATTGCTGCTGCTGCTAGGCATCCTGCCAGCTCTGTAACAGTAGGTTATGTTACATACTCTACATACAGCAATGAGGAGGAGGAATGGAAGATACTTAAATGTATCCTGTGTCAGTTTCTCAGCTGGTATGAATCAACATAATGCCACCAACACATAAGGATCAAGCCTTCAGTCCTGCTCAGGGAAGATTATTTTCTATTATCTTCAAGTACTCCAAAGCAGTCTGGCTCATGGGGAGAATATTGTCTGACTTGCATTAAGCAAATGATTAAGGAAAATATTTAGCATCTGTTTTGAGAGAGGAAGACAGCATTCAATACTGTGATAAGACATGGGCTCAGCTAAACAGGTTTTTTTGGTGAGCTCAAGGAGATTATTCACAGATTCACAGATTGGATTGGATTGGAAGAGACCCTCAAAGGTCATCCTCTCCAAGCTCCCTGCAGTCAGCAGGGACACCTCCAACTAGATCAGGCTGTCAAGGGCCACATTGAGTCTGATTTTGAATTTCTCCAGGGACAGAGCCTCAACCCCTTATATCCAAACTAAATCTAGCCTGCTCCAGTTTAGAACCATTACTTCTCATCCTATTGCTATAAGCCCTTTTAAATCGTCTTCCCCCAGCCTTTCTCTAGGGTCTCCTTCAGATATTGAAATGCTGCTATAAGGTCTCCCCAGAGTCTTTTCTTCTCCAGGTTGAACAGAAGAGAAGGGAGTCTTTGATCTTATGCTAAAGTTGTCATATCTTTGCCCTGTCAGGGTTTCAGCATGAAGACATGGGACCTGAGCAGGTTGCAGAATAAACCAAGCTGTAGTTAACACAAGGCTTCGGACAGCTCTTATCTCCACAAGTTATTTACAGAATTATCATAAGATATGCTGAAATATCTGGGATCAATAAGTTAGAGAACTGTCTTAACTAAACCTCAGCACTGTTCTTAAGCAGAAAAACATGATTTGTGTCCCCTAAAAGGAGGGAACATGTCAAAAAAAAAAAAACCCCAAAATTACTTGCTCTCCAATGCTCTCCAACAGGAGACAAATAGAGCAAGAGAGAGAAGAAAAAACACAAGTTGTAGAAAATCACTTTGCATGTGGTTCAGATCCTGCAAGATAAACTACTAAAAAAACCCAAACCAAACCCCAAACCAACCAGACCAAAAAAAGGGAAAAAAAAAAAAGCCAACTAAACCAAAATTAAATCCTTAGGATCTCTCCACTGCTTTATTTTTCCTTTCACACTATGTCAGAGCAATTAACCCATACATCTGCTGGTTCATCGAACCTTGGATATTGCAGAGTATGGTGCAGGTGGCCTGGTAAGTGTTAAATGATAGAGCTGCTTCTTCTGCTTGACTATCTGAAGAAGCAGTTTCACTTAGTCCAGCTCACAGTCAGTATTTCTCCTCTCTTCTATTTGTCTAGTTTGCTAAAATCTCTCTTGGCACTAAAATCCCTCCCCTGTTGCTGCTGCAGGGAAATCAACAAATAAATTCAAAAGCCGTCCAGATTTTGCAGCAGTCTGCATTGGCAATAGGCCAGAAGGAAGCAAGAGAGCTTGAATGAGAGCTGCAACCGATGGGCCAACTTCAAGAAACTGTGTAATGAGCTATTACTGTTTTGAAAGCACACCTGAACATGTAGAGTTGCAGTGAAGGGAAATGCTTTTCCCAGCTCCTAGCAGGCATTTCAGTGAGAACCCCTTTCCCCTCTCTGTGCAAGAGGTAATCCTGCCAGGGCTCTGCCTCTGGGATGTGTGCCATGTGGCGAGGTAGAGCATACCCATTTTTTTTCTTTTTGAGCTGACAGTTTCTCACCTTCTACAAGCAGTAAATTAATCATGAGGATTTAATTGGACTTGGCCATATGACTACAACTATAGTTCCAGCCCTGGCAATAAAGAAATGACAGAACAATTCATTAGATACATGGCTGGTATTTAAGTCACAATGTTGAGCTCAGTATCTTCCTTTTCTTATTATCCCAACAGATGTTTGTGTCAGCAGTATCCAAGGATACCTATATTTGCATGGAATTATGAGCTTCATTACTTTTCTTCATTCACCATTGCACAGTGGGAAACTTATATTAAGTATAATCTACACTAAATTCTGCCACTCAGAAACAGAGCAGTTGTATGCACATTAATGACATGATTATGTATATCTATGTGAACATGCTCAGCCACAGTACAGAGACTCTTAGAATCACAGAATGGTAGGGGTTGGAAGGGACCTCTGGAGATCATAGAGTCCAACCCCCATGCCAAAGTAGGATAACCTAGGGAAGGCCACATATGAACACATTCATATGGGTCCTGAAAGTCTCCAGAGAAGGAGACTCCATGGCCTCTCTGGGCAGCCTGCTCCAGGGCTCTGTCACACTTACAAAGAAATTTCTCCTCATGTTGAGGTGCAACTTTTTGTGTTCCATTTTGTCTGCTGCCCCTCATCCTATCATAGCAAACTCTGAAAATAGACTGGCCTCTTCTTCTTGACACACACCCTTCAGATATTTACAAACATTAATAAGATCCCCTCTCAGTCTTCACTTCTCCAGGCTAAACAGTCCCAGGTCTCAGTCTCAGCCTCTCCTCCTCAGAGAGGTTCTCCAGGCTCCACAGCATCTTTGTAGCATTCCACTGCACTCTGTCTAGGAGTTTCCTGTCTCTCTTGAGCTGGGGAAGCCAGAAGTTGGCACAGTACTCCAGGTGTAATCTCATCAGGGCAGAGTGAAGGGGGAAGAGAACCTCCCTCAACCTGCTGGCCACACTGTTCTTAATGCACCCCAGAAGACCATTGGTCTTCTTGGCCACTCGGGCATATTGTAGGCTCATAGTGAATGTATCCACCAGCATTCCCAAGACTTTCTCTGCAGAGCTGCTTTCCAGCAGGTCAAACCCTCACCTGTACTGGTGCAAGGGGTTATTTCTCCCCAGGTGCAGGACTCTATACTTTTCCTTGTTGAACTTCATGAAGGTCCCCTTTCGCCCAGCTCTCCAGCCTGTCAAAGTCTCACTGAATGGCAGCACAGACTTCTGTTGTGTCAGCCACTCCTCCCAGTCTTGTATCATCAGCAAACCTGAGTCTTGTATAGAGGTAGAACCTTGGCATAGATAGTGCTTATGTAGTTTATAGGAGTTTTAGTCAACTTAATCAATTTAGGAAAGCATCTTTTGAGCAGGAAGGATGAGCAAAGCAGGTCAGTCCCAGAGTTAACAGTGTCAAGCAGAGCATTCCACCCATTTACATCAAGCAATTAGCACACCCAAAACCAAATGTGATTTAACCTGAGGAAAGGGCAGCACACTTCACTGCATAGAAGCAGAAGAGAGCATTATGATACATTGATCAGCATCAAATTATTTCCCTCCTCTACTGCTTCATTTCTCCTGGTTGGAGAAAGTGATGCTCTGCTTTAGACCTCACTTTGCTCTGTATGTCACTCCAAACCCATGCATCACTGAACAGCTCCCCCAGAGGTGGCACCAGGTGCCTAGGGTTTGTAACACCAGCTGCTTCCAACCCCAAATCCCCTTCCCTATCTCTGTGCTAAGATCTCTGCTCTTTACCATATCTGCACTGCTGACCTTCTTGTGATACCTCACTGCTTAGTCCCATTGTGCAAGCTGCCCAGTGCAGCCTGTGCCACAGTTAACAAACATGTCATATAAACATCAAAACATCTACAGTCCTTAAGGCCTTATCTAGCCCATGGGTGTTCTCTCTTTCTCCTCACTGCCTGTCCTCTGAAGGGCACTGTTCTGTGAGTTCTACAAACCCAAGCAAGATGCTAACAAGTCTTTTTTGACTCTCCTGCACTAGTAGCTGTTAAACAGCTGGTGCACATCATCTTCCTAGCAGCCTTCTTCAGCATTCACCAAACACATAACTAGCAGCTCAATATTTTTTCTGAGCTTCATATCCCCCTGGAAAGTTATTCCAAGGGCAGCATCTGCTGCACAGCTCCACTGTTAAGGAAAGCAAGTCCAGAAGGAGTTTCAACCACAAAACATGTCCTCAGAGAGATGAGGAGTAAGGTGCTGGGAATCACAAACATACCTTTTACACTGAAGTTCTCAGCTTTCCAAGAACATAAAAATTTTGTTTCTTTTCTTAATTTGTTATCCTTATTATCTTTTTTTGTTTTTTTTCTCCCCATTGAAGCTTGTTCCTCAAGAGTACATCAGAGACAGATAGAGGTCTTCTGGGCTTGCTGAGCAACAAAGAGAAATTGATGCTAATGTTTCAGTAAGAAATAACTTTTTGTGTGGTATTCACCAGAGCACTGGGTTCAGATACAAAAATAAATAAATGAATAAATAAAAATCTCAGGACTCTTCATCAATGCAAATTAGACTTTTTCAAGTGCTTTCATGCACCCATTTCACACCTGGGTGCTGATATTATATATTACCTTAAAGTATTTGAAAACTGAGGAGAAACTTTTGTAAGAGCTAAGTGGATTTACGTTTTGGAGCAGAGAATTCTCTAGCAGAATTTGACTTGAAACATTCCTTATCCAATTTGATGGGAAAGAAGAAAAAATAATCAAGGCTGTATTGCTGCTATAACTGCCTGCTATTAAACCATAGTGAGCCAGATGGGCAGGTATTAGAAAATTTGACCACTAGACAGCGTAACAAAGGAGAGATGTCTGATTTTTCAGGCTTGTCAAAGGTGGAACAGCCTAGGTATTGTGAGAAATACAAGTTAGACATTGTTAAATCCCTACCACTAAATTACATGTAAATCTCAGCTGAGAAAGTGATTTTGCAGCTATGTAGGCATTGCAAAGGTATCACTGTCTTCCTCTTTTACTTCAGAATAGGCTAAATATTCTGTCTTTTATATGTCTCTTTCTGATAGACTTTTATTTTTTCCAGAACAAAAATGCCATAGGAGAATTTCCCAATAGTTGTATTTCCCAATAGTTGTTCAATAGGCCAGTCAGTCACCTCGGTGCCCGATAAGATCATGGAGCAGATCCTCCTGGAAGCACTGCTGAGGAGGAAGAATAATGAAGAGGTGATTTGGCACAATCAGCAGGGCTTCATCAAGGGCAAATCCTGCCTGACAAACCTGGTGGTCTTCTATGACAAGGCCACAACATTAATAGATGAAGGCTGAGCAAATGGTGTCATTTACCTGGAACTGGGCAAAGACATCAACCCTGTCCCGTACCACATCCTGGTCTCCAAGCTGGTGAGGATGGGTTGCATGGATGGACCATGCAATGGATAAAGAACTGGCTTGACTGCTGCACCCAAAGGGTGGCTGTCAATGGCTCCATGTCCAAGTGCAGGCCAGTGAGAAGTGGAGTCCTCAGGGATCAGGACTGGGACTAGTCTTGTTCAACATCTTTGTGGGTGACATGGACAGTGGCATTGAGTGCACTCTCAGCAAGTTTGCTGATGACACCAAGCTCTGTGATGCAGCAGACACACTGGAGGGAAGGGAGGCCATCCAGAGGGACCTTGACAGGCTGGAGAGGTGGGCACAAGCCAACCTTAGGAGGTTCAACAAGACCAAACGCAAGGTCCTGTATCTGGGTTGGGGCAATCCGAAGCACTGATATAGGCTGAGCAGGTACTGGCTTGAGAGCAGCCCTGAAGAAAAGGACTTCGGAGTGTTGGTGGATGAGAAGCTCAACAGGAGCCAGCAGTGTGCCCTTGCAGCCCTGCAACAAGAGAAGCATAGCCAGAAGGTCGAGAGAGGTGTTTCTCCCCCTCTACTCCACTCTGGTGAGACCCCACCTGGAGTACTGTGTCCAGTTCTGGAGCCTCTCTTACAGGAAGGATCTGGAGGTACTGGAATGTGTCCAGAGAAGGGCCATGAGGAAGATCAGAGGGCTGGAGCTCCTCTCCTGTGAGGACAGACTGAAGGAGTTGGGGCTGTTCAGTCTGCAGAAGAGAAGGCTTCCAGGAGATCTTATTGTGGCCTTCCGGTATCTGAAGGGGGCTACAAGAAAGCTGGGGAGGGACTTTTTAGAGTGCCAGGTAGTGATAGAACTGGGGAGAATGGAGCAAAACTAGGAATGGGTAGATTCAGACGGGATGTTAGGAAGAAGTTCTTCCCCATGAAGGTGGTGAGAGACTGGCACAGGTTGCCCAGGGAGGTGGTGGAAGCCTCATCCCTGGAGGTTTTGAAAGCCAGGCTGGATGTGGCTGTGAGCAACCTGCTGTAGTGTGAGGTTTCCCTGCCCATGGCAGGGGGATTTGGAACTGGATGATCTTTAAGGTCCCTTCCAACCCTGACAATTCTATGATTATATGATTCTAATTCCTTAACTGTGGAGCATTTATATTGAATTCTCCTGTTAGTGCTTTTATACAGGACATGCTTGTATTAGAAACACAAATTGGACATAAGACATCTGAGAAGCAACAAACTGCTGAAATTCCATAATCTGCTTTTAATTGTGCATATGGTTTGCTGATAATGATTCCTTATTTCCTTCTGGCTGAAAGCAGGATGGAAAAGTATTTTCTGGCAGGAAAAAAATATGCCTAAAAATTAGAATAGGAATTAAAAGGATCAAGTACAGATGTAGACTGTCAAAATTAAGTTGAACTTTGCCAAAGACTGTTGATTTTAAACCAGAATTAATAGCAATTTGTGGATTATAATCAAGCAGTGAAATATCTGCTAGCTGTTTGAAGTGCTTTATGGATGTGGTGATATTAATTTCATGCTAATATTTTTATTTAAAACACATATTGTTTTGCAACCATTTCCAAGGGCCTTAATTTATGCTCTTATTGATGGTGTGCTTTCTTCCTTCTTTCACCAGTTCAGTAGTTCTTCAAACTTCTCTCCTTGCAGAAATGGGAAACATCATTGGAAGAGCTCACATAATGCTGCTTGTAAAATCCAATTTCAAAAAGACCTGTGTACAAATAAAAACAGACAGCCACACATCCATCATTTTTTACTGACATACAGAGTCCATTTCTCTGCTCTGATCATCAGTTCCATTTTAAAGGAGTTGCAAAAAGACTATGTTTGGTTTTTTTTTTTTTTTAACTGAGGAAACTTCTGGGTACAAGCTGTATAAGCAGGTATCTTGTTCCAGCACTTGGGCTGCTTCAATCACAGTGTGATTTGTTGTGATTTAAGGATTAACCATCTTGTGTTCATAGAATCATTAAGGTTGGAAAAGGCCTCTAAGATTATCAAGTGGAGTCATCAACCCCACAGCTCCATGCCCACTAAGCCATGTCCCCAAGTGTCACACCTTCTTGTTTTTTGAACACCTCCACCTCCCTGGACAGCCTGTTCCGCTGCTTAACCACTCTCTCAGTAAATACATTTTTCCTAATGTTTAAGCTAAACCTCTCTTGGTGCCACTCCAGGCCATTTTGTCTCATCCTATCACTAGTTACTTGGAAAAAGAGACCCATCCCCACCTCACTACAACCTCTTTTCAGGTAATTGCAGTTTTATTCAGCCTTATTTAGACTAGACTAGACTAGACTAGACTAGACTAGAATAGAATAGAATAGAATTAAATTAACCAGGCTGGAAAAGACCTCAGAGGTCATCAAGTCCACCTTGTCACCCGACACCTCAAAACTAACTAAGCCATGGCTTCAAGTGTCACATCCAATCCCCTCTTGAACACCTCCAGGGACGGTGACTCCACCACCTCCCTGGGTAGCACATTTCAATGGCCAGTTACTTTTTCTGTGAAGAACTTTCTCCTTACCTTGAGCTTAAACTTCCCCTGGCACAGCTTGAGACTGTGTCCTCTTGTTCTGGTGCTGGTTGCCTGGGAGAGGAGACCAACCCCCACCTGGCTACAACCTCCCTTCAGGTAGTTATAGACAGCAACGAGGTCTCTGTCCTGTTACACGAACATTATACTCCCTCTTTTAAGGTACATATCCACTACAACAACACTGCAAATTTAAATATCAAGAAACCACTGCCTGCAGAGCCTTGGTGTGATTTAGCCATGCTCTGAGTTTGACAGACTACAGGAGAAGTGATTGGGAAAGGTACTTGACCATTTTGGGGACATTCTAGTTCTTGAGGTAAAAGCTTTATGCATTTTAGATATTTTTTATTGTCTGAAATGGTTCTTGTCTGGGCTAGATCCTCCTGCAAGTGTGATAGCAGTAGTATCATTATAAACAGAAAACTTAGAAGGAGGGTAAAAATCCTGGTCTGGTAGAAGGCAGTGGTAGACCTGCTGCTGGCTTTCACAGGTGATCAGTATTTTCTTCAGAGGCCCTAGCTACCTGTGAGATAGCCAGAAAAGATTCCATGCTAAGATGGCACCTTTCCATAGGTGATAATCTGCCTTTCTAAAGTCAGAAGAGCAGTCTGGAAATGTTCAACGTGCTGAGAGAAACTCACCACTTTAGACTTCCATTGCTCTTTGAGAGCTCTCACTGTGAAGGAGAGACCATCCACATCCTCTACCTTCTTGGACTATTCTTGCCTAAACTGATATTTTGGGAGGTTTAGAAACAAATTATCACATTCTCCTCCCTTTTTTTGTGTTTGTTTGTGAGGTTTTGGTTGGTTGGTTGGGATTTTTTTGTTTGTTTTGGGGGGGGGGGGGTGGGTTGCTGGTTTATTGGTTGGTTGGTTGGTTGCCTGGTTGGTTGTTTTTTGGGGGGTTTGAGTGGTTTTTTTTGGTGATGGTTTTGCTTTGCAGCCTGAAATACATTGTTTCAGCGTGAAAAATGAGTCATAACTGCCCTGATTTTCAACATATTATGGTCAGCAGGGTGCATATGTGTTTGTGAACAACATTCTGTTTTCAGAAGTGTTTGAATTATTAGCATCTGCTGTGTGTATTAATTTCATTAATTAACCAGTTTTCATGCCTTCATTTCATCTATTTTTAAGGAGCTGAATCAGTTATCTAAGTTGGTTATCAATTAGGCTGTCAGGCTTTTTACATAAATCTGAATAAAATCATATTCACTTAGTTCTTGTAGCTATGCATCAGGCTAAACAGAGTGCAAAAGGTTTAAGAAAAAATATGCAACATACAGAGTAATATTTAATTAGTCTTTTCCTGAAAAGGCCATGAACACCTGTCTAAGGCCAAAGTCTCTGATGATGTGTAAATCTGCCACCAGTTAAAAAAAGAAGAGTATTGATCTTTAAATTAGCAGAGAGGTGGCTTCCTAAATTCTTCTATGGGTGTTAAGCTCTAAAATCTTTGATACAGGGCACATCCAGTAGCAGAAAATTACCTGGGGAAGGGAGAAATAAAGTCTGTAGCAAAGCAACATCCTTCAAGATCTCTATGCTGCCTGCAGCCCATGATATCAGTGTAATCATAGCAGAGGTCTACAGCAAGCAGTGCCTGACCACATTCTCACAACAAGAAGTTGTGGTGACTCATCGACTCCCTTGTGTAACCTCTACTGATGGAGCTATGATGTGCAGTTCAAGTGTCCTTGCTATTGAAACCCCCCATCATAAAAATGGGCTGTAAATTACTACTTCCACCACAGCTGAGTGCAATCATATATTTTACTGATGAGCAAAGTTGAAATTACAATCTCATATAAAAGGTGAATCACACCCAAAATACACTATCGATTCAGTCTGCTGACAGGGATACCACTGTATGAATTTGAGTTCACAGAACCACAGAATAGTGGGGGTGTGAAGACATCCCAGTTGCCCTGCAAAAGCAGAGGCACCCACAGCAGGGTGGCCAGGAGGATTGCAATATCCAGGTGGGTTTGGAATCTCTCCAGAGAAAGAGATTCCACAACCTCTATGAGCAGCCTGCTCCAGGGCTCCAGCACTCCTATAGTAAATGAGTTTTTCTTATGTTTAGGTGGAACCTCATGGGTTCTAGTCTGTGCCTGCTGTCCCTTGTCCTGTCATTGAGCACCACTGAAAAGAGCCTGTCCCCATCTACCTCTCACCTCTACCCTTTGGATGCTGGTAAACATCTATAAGATCCAGTCTCAGGCTGCTCTTCTCCAGACTAAACAGCCCCAGGTCTCTCAGCCTTTCATCCTCACAGAGATGCTCAGGTCCCCTCTGTAGCCCTCCGCTAGACTGTCTCCAGTAGTTCCCTGTCTCTCCTGTACTGGAGAGCCCAGAGCTGGACAGAAGTACTTCAGCTATGGCCTCCCTAAGGCAGAGCAGAGGGTGAGAAAAACCTCCCTCTGCTTGCTGGTCACACTTCTTAATGTACCTGGTCTGAATTTCATGAAGAGAAGCAAGACTACTTTTCTAAAAGCACTCTGGTTTCCTTTTAGTAGCCAACAAAAGTAACTTCTGCTTAAAAAGCCGATAGTAAGAAATTGAAAATTATCATCTGATGCTTTAATTAGAGCTCTTCCTATGTCTAATTGAGTTTTGTCCTGTCTCCTTCAAAATCAGCTAGAATCAAAGCTGTGAAACACAATGCGTATCATGAAATGTGTTTAGCTTTTTGAAAGAAGCAGTGATCACAGAGATCCCCCCGCAGTTTTAGGGGATAAGGGAAACGGGTAAGGCTGTAGAGCAGCAGACTGAGGCAGAAAAATACAAGCAATCTGATCTTCTGCATCACTGATATAAATATTGAATGCAATTGAGCTCTGAGGAATGCCTCTGGTGGCTGTTCACCAGCCAGCTATAGTCTCTTTCACTGCAACCTTTGGAGCTCTGCTTTTCAGCCAGTTCTTCACCAAGCACACTGTGAACTCATCCATTCCACAGCTGGACAACTTGTCCAGAAACTTTACTAAAATCCAGGAAAACAACTCCCAACACTTTCTCTTGATCCAAAAGGTGAGTGACCTTGTTACAGAAGGATATCTGATTAGTTTTAAAGGACTTTCCCTTTGTGAACTCATCTTGGTGATGGGATTATATTGTTGTTTAAATTACTTGCAATAGTTCTCAGTACCACCTTCCCCATGTTGTTCTGGGTAGTCTACTAGCAGGTCTGTAGTTTCCTGGGTCTTCCCTTACCCCCTTCTTTTACATGGGAATAACATTCTCTAGCCTCCAGTCAGCAAGGACCGCCGCAGACTCCCAAGACCTTTAGCAGATGACTAAAGGGAGTCCTGCTATAACATCTGCTAGCTTTTTCAGTACCCTGGGATGACAGTATTAGCTTTTTTTTTTAATGGATCTGTATTTACTGAACCATTTGCTTCAGCTGAATGAATCAGATGATTATTACCACTTGAGTGTATCAAGCCAGTGTGCAGTTGTTTGTCCCTGAGTTAGTCAAAAGGGCGTGAATGTCTTCCTGTGAGCATATTATGCAGGCTGGTAGTGAAATTCATGTTTCATGTGAGTCAGTTTTATGTCATGATTGCTACACATTTCTAAATGTAATTTGCACTTGTACTCTGATTGAAGTAGATTGCTGTATCACCCTGCTAAATCATTATGCCATGTAGTTTCAAATAAATTCAAACAAGTAAATTTTGTGTGATGCATTGAACCTTTTAAATGTGGACTATCTGGAAGAAACTGGAGAATGATGAACTGCAACACACCATACATCCTGTCTGGTCCTTTCTCTCCTGAGTACCATCAATAGAGCACTTGGATCTTCTGTTCTGCATAATCACTGAAGCATCACAGTCTGTCCTTTACCTGAGAAGCTACAACCAAATAATCCACAGGATATCATTTAATTTCAAAGAGCTTTGCTTACTACTGATCTCATCAGCACTAGGACTTTAATTCTTTCTTTGTCACAGAGAATTTTTTCTCTTCTTGCATAAATCTGGTTGTAGACCCATCAGTTTTTTTATTTTTCTTGGTGTTAGAGTCAAGCTCTAAATTTTGGGGTGTTATTACTTCAGATATTCGTTGTCTCTACTGTCCCTTCTTCAGCATCAGGCTGGTTTGATTATTCCTGGTTAATTATCAGGTAAACTGTAGGAGTGTAAACTAACAAAAAAAAAAAAAAAAGCTCTGGAAACCACCTGATACCAGCCACCTTCTGTAGATGTTTACATCCAGTCTTGTTTTTGTGCCATCTGACTGGAAACTCCTCCACTGATCTTCAGGGTATCTTGCAAAACCAAAGGCCAGCTTCACAGAATGCACTGAACATGCAGTTGGGAGACTATGGAGTTTCATTTCTAGTTCACAGATTGTGGAGGGTTTGAGAGAAGGGCTCAGCCTTCTCCCCCCCGCCAAAGAGGAAGAAAGAAACCACAGCTAGCCGGAGAAGAAGAGCTGGAGAAGCAAAAGGGAAAAAAATTCTATATTTACAAGCAATTTTGGGGAATGCAGGGTATATATACACAATTTACAGTATTTACAATATATACACAGAAATACACAGCAAGGTAAAAAAGAAACAATAATACAGGAATGAAATTCCCTCCTCTGGAGGAGGGTTCTGCCACCCTTTACCCCCTTCTCTCCCCTTTTTCCCCAAAGAGGGTTAGAAAGAGAGAAAAAGAGCAGTTATTAATTAAAGCAAAGTATATTAGTAGGCCTTAGTTGCTTATCTGTCCAAGGTCAGTCTGGCAGGGAGCCCAGCAGCAGACAAGCTGGCAAGGGAGAAGGGAAGGAGCGAACTGAGGAAAGTCCCAGCTGCACCTGTAGGCCTTAGTTGCTTATCTGTCCAAGGTCAGTCTGGCAGGGAGCCCAGCAGCAGACAAGCTGGCAAGGGAGAAGGGAAGGAGCGAACTGAGGAAAGTCCCAGCTGCACCTAAGCTTAAAACTGCATTTTTACCAATCCACCAATGAAACTAGTTTAGAATATCTGATTGTTTTTGTTAATATTCCAAAACATTCAGCCATAGTGTCCCAGCACTGTTTCTTTTCTTAAAGGCACAGCCTCAAACGGTCATACAGATGTATTCTGTATGAGTTCCTAAATGACCTCTGTATGTTTCCACACAGTCTGATAGACTTGAAAGCATCCATTTGTCCCTCTTCTGATTTCCATGTTCTCACAGAGTACAAAAAATCACCCCCAGCAAAAACACTGTTTTAATCTGGAGGGGAATTCCTCCTTCCCGATAATTTCATTTAGTTTTCTGCCTTTATCACTAAAAAGAAATCATCTCAAGCTGTCTGGAATTATTGCAAGATGTTCTTATTTCACGCTCAAATAAAATGTCTTTTTCTTACATTTTCTCCTGGCATTCAAGGAATATCACAATATTAAATTCTTAAAATCTGTAATTAGAATAGTCTAATAGGAATGTTACCATTTCTGAGTTTCATTTAAAAAAAAAAAAAAAAGGTTAAAAATAGCAATCTAAATGGAAGAAATTTGCAGCAGTGTCAAATTTTGCGCTTACTGCAATCTTTGGCAAGAAAAGGAGTCAGCAGAAATACGTATATTCAAATGCTGTTTAATTATATTGGTATTTCTTTGTAAGAATGTCAAAATACTATAAATGAATGGAAGGTTACTTTTGCAGAGAAATGGACTCATCAGACAAGCATTTGTAGTGGCAGAAGGCATCCTGGTCATCCATTTCCCTTGGGTTTTTTTCCCATCTTACATTTCTATCTTCAGATCCTCCCACATAGAAGGGTCAGGTATGTGGTAGGGTCAGGTATGTGGTATAGTCAGGTACGTGGTAGTCCTTGGTTTTTTGCCTTCTGATATGGAATGGAATGGAATGGAATGGAATGGAATGGAATGGAATGGAATGGAATGGAATGGAGCAGGTGGTTGTAGCCAGGAAGGGGTTGGTCTCTTCTCCCAGGCAACCAGCACCAGAACAAGGGGACACAGTGTCAAGCTGTGCCAGGGGAAGTTTAGGCTCGAGGTGAGGAGAAAGTTCTTCACCGAGAGAGTCATTAGTCATTGGAATGGGCTGCCCAGGGAGGTAGTGAATTCATCATCCCTGGAGGTGTTCGAGAGGAGATTGGACGTGGCACTTGGTGCCGTGGTCTAGTCATGAAGTCTGTGGTGACAGGTTGGACTCAATGATCTTTGAGGTCTCTTCCAACCTTAGTGATACTGTGATACTGTGGAAAGGAAGGGAAGGTTTGGGAAGGGAGAGGAGACTCGAGGAGAGGAGACTCGAGGAGAGGAGACTCGAGGAGAGGAGAGGAGAGGAGACTCGAGGAGAGGAGACTCGAGGAGAGGAGACTCGAGGAGAGGAGAGGAGAGGAGACTCGAGGAGAGGAGACTCGAGGAGAGGAGAGGAGAGGAGACTCGAGGAGAGGAGACTCGAGGAGAGGAGAGGAGACTCGAGAGGAGAGGGAGAGGAGAGGAGAGGGAGAGGGAGAGGAGAGGAGAGGGAGAGGAGAGGGAGGAGAGGAGGGAGAGGAGAGGAGAGGGAGGAGAGGAGGAGGGAGAGGGAGAGGGAGAGGAGAGGAGAGGAGAGGAGAGGAGTAAACCAGGTTGGAAAAGACCTTTCAGATCATCAAGTCTTTCTATGGAGAACCTCTTCCTAACATGCAGCCTGTGGGTGGTATAGTTCCACTTCTCTTTGTTGGTGAGAGATTGGAGCCTTTACATGTTATTAGGATCAAGCAGTACAACTACCCAAGAGTTAAAAAAAAATGAATTATTTCTTAGGCAAGAATGAAATACTTCTTTGCACAGTTGACTTGGTTTGTTCTACACATCTTGCCAGAAGGCTTAAGACTCCTTCACCCTCACTTCCCTGATAAAGGTCAGTATGAAGCTTAGCTGAGAAGTTAAAAGGGAAAGAGGGAATGAAAATGGTAGGGTGCAGACTTAATTTCTGAATACTGCCACAGTGAAGCAGATATCAGAATATGGTGCACTGACCCTGCCACCAACACATCAAAAAGTGTATTAGAAAATTAATAAAGTTCTAGGAAATACTGCAAAAACTGATAGACCTGGACTGGTCTCCCCAGAGGTGGTAAAAACTCAAGGAAGACAACTGGTTTCACTTTTACTGTAACGGAGAATAGTAGAACATCCAACATCCCACTGGGGAAATGCTGCAACTACTCTGCAGCTCCATAGCAGTGGTGGGCAGGCACTTGAAGGGACAACTCTTGGGTTGCTTCCCAGGCTAGTTTCTATGAATCCCTTAAACCTAGTTTCTACAGAGGAATGGAGGAGATGAAGATGGCAGATGGTTATACTGAAGAGCATATGCTATTTCTGCCCATGCTGTTGGCTTGAGTGGGTTTGGGGCAGGCCACCTGCACAAAAACAATTATTCATGGTGAGCATGTGTATCCAGCATATGTGTCATTCCTATACTGCCTAAAGGACTGGTACAACCAACTAACTGACTTTTGATAAATGAAAGAAATAGCAGTTGGATGGAATGTGATGAGATTAAAAGCCTGGGAAGATTAATTTATGGCACAAAAAAAGAAGTGCAGCACATTGGAATTCAGCCTACCACGCTGAACGATGACTCTTCAGTTAAGAACACAAGCTTAGATATTTTGCTTATGAATAAAAATTTAAAAGATAATAGGAGTTCCAAAGAAATTTATGGGTCGCATTCTCTAGCAGTTTCACAGTGTATGGAGGACACTGGAATTAAGAGCCTGAAACTATCATAGAATCATAGAATCACAGAAGCATAGAATGATCTGGGTCGGAAGGGACCTCCAAAGGTCATATAGTCCAACCCCCTCTGCAGTCAGCAGGGACATCCTCAACCAGATCAGGATGCCCAGAGCCTTGTTGAGCCTCAGCTTGAATGTCTCCAGGGGTGGGGCCCCAATCACTTCCACAGGCAACCTGTTCCAGTGTTACACTACCCTCATAGTAAAGAATTTGTTCCTAACATCCAATCTAAATCTTCTCTTCTCTAGTTTGAAGCCATTGCCCTTTATCCTGTCGTTGTAGGCCTTTGTAAACAGACTCTCTCCATGGCAACAAATGCCTCATCAAGTCTCTTTCTGAACACCTCCAGTGATGGTGACTCCACCACCTCCCCAGGCAGCCTATTCCAATGGCCAATCTCTCTGTGAAGAATTTCTTCCTAACATCCAGCCTAAACCTCCCCTGGCACAGCTTGAGACTGTGTCCTCTTGTTCTGGTGCTGGTTGCCTGGGAGAAGAGACCAACTCCTTCCTGGCTACAACCTCCCTTCAGGTAGTTGCAGACAGCAAGACGGTCTCCTCTGAGCCTCCTCTTCTCCAGGCTAAGCAACTTCAGCTCCCTCAGCCTCTCCTCATGGGGCTGTGCTCCAAACCCCTTCCCAGCTTTGTTGCCCTTCTCTGGACACATTCCAGTAACTCAACATCTTTCCTAAATTGAGGGGGCCAGAACTGGACACAGGACTCAAGGTGTGGTCTAACCAGGGCTGAGCACAGGGGCAAAATGACCTCCCTGCTCCTGCTGGCTACACTATTCCTGATGCAGGCCAGGATGCCATTGGCCTTCTTGGCCACCTGGGCACACTGCTGGCTCATGTTCAGCTGCTGTTAACCACTACTCCCAGGTCCCTTTCTGCCTGGCCACTCTCCAGCCACTCTGACCCCAGCCTGTAGCACTACTTGGGGTTGTTTTTGGTTTTGAGAAAAAATGAAATGCATTTCCATCTGAGACAATTTCAAGTCCCCTTCTTCCAAAAATAGGTCATTGGCACCACTCCCAGTGGCATGCTTTATACTGAGGAATAATCTGAGGACAATTTCCATTAGCAAGACTGTAAAGCTATTTTATTCCTACGCATTGGTTGTTTGCTTATGCAGATGCAGTTTCTCCTTCCTACCTCTTCTCACATTTTCTTCCTATCTTCCTTTCCCTTATGTCAGCTCCCGGTGCTGTTGGCTAAGGCTGCACTGAGCAGAAAGCCTACCCATACAGCTGTACGAAAATGCCTGTACCTTCTCTGCCTGTCAGCTAAATGCAATCTTGGTAAATGATCCTCTGCTGATCTGAACAGAAAAGCAGATTTTCCTCTCTTTGTTTTAAAATCAACATCTCACAGTACAATTCTGATTTCCCTTCTCTTTTGGTCTCTGCTTTCCTGCTATATTCAACCACAAGAATTGTTGTGGCTGTTGCTTTATTTCTTTCCCTGACTGCTAATTTCTTCATTTCTCAGAGCTGCAGCAGACCTCTGAAATGAAAGTGTGCTGTGAAAATACTTCTTACTAAAGCAGAAAGATTTTACTGCACTTGGTGAGCTTAGGCTGTAGCAATCTGAAATACTAAATAATTCATTCTGGAGGTTTATTAAAGGTAGAAGAAAACAGCTTTTCCAATGTAACATCCTCCAAAGAAATCACATTTACAGAGGCCATCTCTGATTCTGCTATCATTACCTCAAGCTGATCACCATATTTTTTGCTATAGTTCTATCTAACATAGTAAAGAGAAGGGGGTAAAAAAAAAAATCATATTCAGTGGTTTACAAAAAGATACAGAGAAAAGTTTGGGTTTAATTAGTAAATCCCAAAAGCTTGAGGTAGAAAACAATTAATATTTATTTTTTCACTCATTCAATCTTTTATCTCAGTACCTTATGAAAATGAGAGGTATTTAACCTGTTAAAGTATTTCCTGATAATTAATGAGTCTGGAAATGATGGGAGTTTTATCATAGTATCATAGTATCATTCAGGGTTGGAAGGGACCACAAGGATCATCTAGTTCCAACCTCCCTGCCATGGCCAGGGACACCCCACACTAGGTCAGGCTGGACAGAGCCTCATCCAACCTGGGCTTAAACACCTCCAGGGACGGGGCCTCGACCACCTCCCTGGACAACCCATTCCAGGGTTTCACCACTCTCATGGTGAAGAACCTCCTCCTCACATCCAGCCTGAATCTCCCCACCTCCAGCTTCATTCCATTCCCCCTAGTCCTATCACTACCTGAGATCCTGACAAGTCCTTCCCCAGCCTTCCTGTAGGCCCCCTTCAGATACTGGAAGGCCACAATGAGGTCACCTCGGAGCCTTCTCTTCTCCAGACTGAACAGCCTCAACTCCTTCATTCTGTCCTCATAGGAGAGGTGCTCCAGCCCTCTGATCATCCTCGTGGCCCTTCTCTGGACACCTCCCAGCACCTCCACATCCCTCTTGTAATAGGGGCTCAGAACTGGACACAGTACTCCAGGTGGGGTCTCACCAGGGCTGAGTAGAGGGGGAGGATCACCTCCCTCGACCTGCTAGCCACACTTCTCCTGATGCAGCCCAGGATCTGATTGGCCTTGCGGGCTGCAAGTGCACATTGAGAGCTCCTGTTGAGCTTCTTGTCCACCAGCACCCCCAAGTCTCTCTCCTCAGGGCTGCTTTCCAGCCAGTCACTGCCCAGCCTGGATTTGTGCCTGGGATTGCCTCCACCCAGCTGCAGGACCCTGCACTTGCTCTTATTGAACTTATTGAGCTCTTATTGAATCATTTGGAAAAAAAAAAATCCCTTTGAGAATTAAAAGGAATATTTATTTCTTTTTTGTTGTTGTTGTTCTGACAGTTATTGCACCCATGTTCAGACACCCTACGTGTGCGCCTTCAGCAAGAGCCCCGAGAGTAAGCAGCAAAACAGAACCATTTCCCAAGAGTTACCCAAAGTCACCACGACCTCAGGTTTTGTTTCTTAAAAAACTTCATTTTCACTTCCTTAATTGCAAGAGTAACTTACTTTGAAAATCTGCTGCTTGGATAATGGGGAACTGCATGTGTTTAAAGTATCCAGTTATTATTGTCACTAATGCAGTTCAGGAGTGGTGTGTACTTACAGGGGGAAGACGGGTATGATCATATTAAATGAATATATTTTTCACTTGATTATTCTTCTGTGTTTGTCATATAAATTGGAAGGATGAAAATTATTTTCTCTGTTGGAGCATAAAACAAATTAGACATAATGGCACATAAAAGGCAAACCATAATCACCCTCTTGAAAACGAATGCATTTTACAGGATATGTAGCCATTAAGGCAGTCACAACATTTTAAACCTACTCCAGTTCAACACGCCCACAATCTATTCACTTTCTGATGGCAGCATTTTGTGAAGCTGGCACAGATAATTAAATAAATTGTATGGTGGAAATCCTAAACTCATCTTGCATGGAAATGTGCCAGATTTCCCTTCCTTTGTCTTCAGTTTTTATTCACTCTGCAATCTTTTGATGGCACTTGCTTTAGAGGCTGGGAGGATTTTTTAGGGCTTTTTTTTTGTTCTGAACACAATACTAAAAAGGTGAAATTAGAATATGATAGGCATTAGTCTGTGATTTATTGTGGCCAAAGGGACTGGTTGACAAAACTGGAGCCCCTATTACAAGAAGGATCTGGATGTGCCGGAATGTGCCAAGAGAAAAGCCATGAGGATGATCAGAGGGCTGGAGTTCCTCTCCTATGAGGACAGGCTGGGACAGTTGGGATTGTTCTGTTTGCAGAAGACAAGGCTACAAGAAGACTTTCTTGTGGCTTGCTAATAGCTGAATGGGGCCTACAAGAAAGCTGGGGAGGGACTTCTTAGAGTGTCAGGTACTGATAGGACCAGGGAAAATGTATCCAAGCTAGAGGGGGAATAATTAGATTAGACATCAGAAAGAAGTTCTTCCTCATGAGGGTGGTGAGACACTGGCACAGGTTGCCCAGGGAGGTGGTGGAAGCCTCATCCCTGGATGTTTTTAAGGCCAGGCTGGATGTGGCTCTGAGCAACCTGCTCTAGTGTGAGGTATCCCTGCCCATGGCAGGGGGGCTTGTAACTAGATGATCCTTGGGGTCCCTTCCAACCCTGATAATTCTGTGATTCTGTGAACCGAAAGTGACCAATATAAGTTACTAAGTATGAATGCCAAGGAAAACATTGCTTGAGACCATACTTTGAGAAATACTCATTCTGCTAGATCATTCCACAGGAAAATAGTGGAAAGCATTTCCCTGACAATTTGTTATAGCCTTCCAGCTTCACTGAAGCAGCTTAAGGGCAAGAGCCTTTTTTCTTTTCCCCATTTATCCCTCGGTACCAAAGGGAACGTTTTCACATCACCTCCGAACATATCAGGATAGCTCTTAATGACTGCATGTGACTTCTCATTCCTCTGATGACTTGCTGGGAGCATGTCAAAGGTTTCTATTACCAATCATTCAACAAAAGCAAAGAAAAATCCCTGTTTGTGGAAAAAAACACATGGTCAGCTTTAGGCTCTGGATCTCCTAGATGCATTTCCACTTCTTAAGTCCCAAGCTCAAGTGATTTGCAAAGTGATGTTAGTACATGTACCTCCAAGAGAGGAAACTGAGTACCACTGGAATTCTTCCACTTAAAGCCAGAAGGGTCAGCTTGCACTGCAGTGCCTGGATATAACAGGTCAAGACAAAGTTCTTACATTTTAGAAACTCTGTACAGAGTGGCTGTGCTTGTGTTCTGTTGTCTGACAATCCCTGGGGGTTTAAGGGCTTTAAGTATCACACTGATTTCAGTGGAACCTGTATTTAATTCTGGGGGCCTTAGGCCCCACACACAACACATTCCCTGTGACTGGCTGGAGGATTCCTTTAAGAGAAGGTCCCCCTAAAGTCAAGGAGGAGGAAGGAGAAATATTCAGATAAAGAGGTGGACTGGGTATGATGGTATGTGTATGTCACCATGAAGAAATTGCACTCTTACACACAGAGGACAGAAGGAAATAGTCATTCTGGAGTGAAGATAACATACAACCTATGCGCAGTAAAGGATAAGAAAATCAAAACTGAAGTTGAAATTCATAGTCAAATATTTTCAGCACACTGGGAGTAGGATATCCACAAAGAAGGACACCAGAGTCTGACTGATATAATGGTTAATAAGTATTTGTCATGTTATTTAGTTTGAAGGTGATCACCTGCATATAAAGAGATATTGAAGAACCTCTCTGCTGGTGGTGCAGATGGATCAGAGTCTCTGTGTGGGATTCTGATAATCTCCTTATCCAACAAGAGATACACAGAAAATCCTTCAAGTCTGAATGGGAAAGGAAATTCAGAAATATGAAGGCCAAGTGCTTTCTGTTTTTCTCAATCTAGACACAGGAAAGGTTTTTTTTATAAAGAAGACATTTTTTTTCCACCTTCAACAAAGAAGTTGGAACTGCCCTTTTTTGTTTCCCTCCTTCCTTCCTTCCTTCCTTCCTTCCTTCCTTCCTTCCTTCCTTCCTTCCTTCCTTCCTTCCTTCCTTCCTTCCTTCCTTCCTTCCTTCCTTCCTTCCTTCCTTCCTTCCTTCCTTCCTTCCTTCCTTCCTTCCTTCCTTCCTTCCTTCCTTCCTTCCTTCCTTCCTTCCTTCCTTCTTCCTTTCTTCCTTTCTTCCTTTCTTCCTTTCTTTTCTTTCTTTCCTTTCTCTCTTTCTTTCTCTCTTTCTTTCTCTCTTTCTTTTTGATAAATTTACAGTGAAAAGTCAAGGCAAAAATCAGCCTTTCCCAGGAGGTAGAATCTATGGGTCATCTTGGAGAAAAGATTAAAGATGACAATGTAAAACTCACTGACAACTTTGACTCAAGCCTTGGTAATGATTGACTGTGAAATTTTTCCTCTTCTGATGTTATTGAATCACCAAGGTGCAAGATGAATGTTTCTGAATAAAAGGTTTCACTCCTTCCTGTTCCTAGGATGAACATTAAAGGTATAGAAATGTTAAAATGCACTTGGTGCTGAGAGAATGCAATTTCAGACAAGCAGCCTGTAGGCTACCTATTGCTAATGGTTTTACAGCCTGCAGGCCATTTTGAATAATCAACCATGAATGTTTTCTTCCTGGTCTCTCTTGTCCACATAAGAGAGGAGACACACTCACAAAAGAGCAGTTGCACCCAGTAGAAACCCACAGTGGTGCATACCTGAGCTCTAGCTCAAGATGCCCAAATGCTGGTTCAGCCATCAGGACCTTGATGTGACTCTCTCACAAGCACCCCAGAGCCATGAGATAGGTCCAAAAAAAATGGTTCAGTCATCTCCCAAAGTGTGTCCATGAGAAACTACTAGCACCCAGAGTGCTAGTACTCCATCTCATTGAAACCAACAGAAATTTGGAGAACCCAGTGCGTGGCGGAAGAGAGAGGAGGCAGCTTGAGGAGCGCAGCTCTGGGAGTTTGGCTTTTGGCTTTGATTCCCTTGCTTTTCAGGCGGTAAGGGGCTGGTGGCTCGGGACTTCCCGAAGAGGAAGAGAGGAGGAGGGGCAGGGGGCTCGGATTGCATACCTGCCGGAGGGCAGTGACGTAGCTGGGGAGGGGTTGGCCGCAGAGACCCCGTGCAAACCAAACAGAACCCAGTGCGTGGCAGAAGAGAGAGGAGGCAGCTTGAGGAGCGCAGCTCAGCTCAGCTCAGCGCAGCTCAGCTCAGCGCAGCGCAGCTCAGCTGAGCTCAGCTCAGCTCAGCGCAGCTCAGCTCAGCTCAGCTCAGCGCAGCGCAGCGCAGCGCAGCGCAGCGCAGCTCAGCTCAGCGCATCTCAGCTCAGCTCAGCTCAGCTCAGCTCAGCGCAGCGCAGCTCAGCGCAGCGCAGCGCAGCTCAGCTCAGCGCAGCACAGCGTAGCTCAGCGCAGCGCAGCTCAGCGCAGTTCAGCGCAGCTCAACTGAGCTCAGCGCAGCGCAGCTCAGCGCAGTGCAGCTCAGCGCAGCTCAGGGCAGCTCAGCTCAGCGCAGCTCAGCGCAGCACAGCTCAGCTCAGCTCAGCTCAGCTCAGCGCAGCTCAGCTCAGCGCAGCTCAGGGCAGCTCAGCGCAGCTCAGCTGAGCTCAGCGCAGCTCAGCTCAGCGCAGTGCAGCTCAGCGCAGCTCAGGGCAGCTCAGCTCAGCACAGCTCAGCGCAGCACAGCTCAGCTCAGCTCAGCTCAGCTCAGCTCAGCTCAGCGCAGCGCAGCTCAGCGCAGTGCAGCTCAGCGCAGCTCAGGGCAGCTCAGCTCAGCGCAGCTCAGCGCAGCTCAGCTCAGCGCAGCGCAGCTCAGCGCAGTGCAGCTCAGCGCAGCTCAGGGCAGCTCAGCTCAGCGCAGCTCAGCGCAGCTCAGCTCAGCGCAGCGCAGCTCAGCTCAGCTCAGCTCAGCTCAGCGCAGGTCAGCGTAGCTCGGCTCAGCTCGGCTCAGCGCAGCTCAGCGCAGCTCAGCGCAGCTCAGCTCAGCTCAGCTCAGCGCAGCTCAGCTCAGCGCAGCTCAGCTCAGTGCCGCTCAGCTCAGCACAGCGCAGCTCAGCTCAGTGCAGCGCAGCTCAGCACAGCACAGCTCAGCTCAGCACAGCGCAGCTCAGCTCGTCACAGCTCAGCTCAGCTCAGCGCAGCTCAGCGCAGCTCAGCTCAGCTCAGCGCAGCGCAGCTCAGCTCAGCTCAGCGCAGCGCAGCTCAGCTCAGCTCAGCGCAGCTCAGCGCTGCGCAGCGCAGCTCAGCTCAGCTCAGCTCAGCGCAGCTCAGCTCAGCGCAGCTCAGCTCAGTGCTGCTCAGCTCAGCACAGCGCAGCTCAGCTCAGTGCAGCGCAGCTCAGCACAGCGCAGCTCAGCGCAGCACAGCTCAGCTCAGCTCGTCACAGCTCAGCTCAGCTCAGCGCAGCTCAGCGCAGCTCAGCTCAGCTCAGCGCAGCGCAGCTCAGCTCAGCTCAGCGCAGCTCAGCGCAGCTCAGCTCAGCACAGCTCAGCTCAGCTCAGCGCAGCTCAGCGCAGCTCAGCTCAGCGCAGCGCAGCTCAGCGCAGCGCAGCTCAGCTCAGCTCACCTCAGCGCAGCTCAGCTCAGCACAGCTCAGCTCAGCGCAGCTCAGCTCAGCGCAGCTCAGCGCAGCTCAGTTCAGCTCAGCGCAGCTCAGTGCAGCTCAGCGCAGCTCAGCTCAGCTCAGCTGAGCTCAGCGCAGCTCAGCGCAGCTCAGCTCAGCTCAGTGCAGCTCAGCGCAGCTCAGCTCAGCTCAGCGCAGCTCAGCGCAGCTCAGCTCAGCTCAGTTCAGCTCAGCGCAGCTCAGCTCAGCTCAGTTCAGCTCAGCTCAGCTCACCTTCTCACTGACAGGGGAAAAAAAAAAAAAAAAAAAAAAAAGCCATGTGGAGAGGGTGGTTACTGCAAGATGGTCACCACTAGAGCAAAGGCTAGCAGAAGGACAGTGGGCACCCAAACAGAGACCACCCACAAGCATGCAGATGTTCAGGTAGGTGGCTGCAGTGAGTGCTGGAGCCTGGCACTCGATATGGAGGCTGGAGGGAGCAGCTCCTGTTTCAGGTGTGAGCAGGTCAGTGATCTGATGAGCATGGTGGTCAAACTAAAAGAAGAGGTGGAAAGGCTAAGAGCTAGAAGAGATGGCGAGCAGAAAATTGACGATTCCCATAATACAATCTCTTCTAAACCAGAACAGAGGGTAACACTTAGGGGAACACGGAGTTCGATACCTTCCCAGCAGCAAGCCTCTCAAGCTCCCTGTAGTAACCCACATGAGCAGGGCCAATGGGAACAGGTCTCTGCCCGACGGAAGAAGTGCAAACAAAGGAAGTCTGCTCCTGTGAGCAGCACGCTGCCTCCAGTGCAGTTACAGAACAGGTATGAGGCTCTGCAGGAGGAACAGGTCATTGGTAAGGCCGAGGACCCAAGAAGGTCAAGCTGCACCAATGACAGGTTGCCTCAGGCCAGCCATCAAAACTTACCCAGAAAGAAACCTCGCAGGGTCATCGTCATAGGAGACTCCTACTGGGGAACAGAGGGCCCAATATGCAGACCAGACCAATTTCATAGAGTGGTCAGCTGCCTCCCTAGTGCCCAAGTTAAAGACGTTGTAGATAGAATTCCCAACCTCGTGAGTCCTTCAGACTAGTACCCTGCTGGTCTTTCAGGTGGGCAGTGGCGATGTAACAATGAGAGGCTCACAATCTATTAAAAAGACTTCAGAACCTTAGGGCAAATGCTAAAGGGATCAGGGGCTCAAGTCGTGTTCTCTGCCATCCCTCTAACGTCAGCAATGGATGAGGACACACTGAGAAGGGCGACAGATCAATTCATGGCTCAGGGGCTGGTGCCATCGACAGGGCTTTGGGTTCCACAATCATGGATTGGTTTTCAAGGCACCTGAGATGAAAACAACTCATAAGGACACATTTGTCCCAGAGGGATAAGAATCCTGGGGCAGGAATTGGCAGGGCTCATTGATAGGGCTTTAAACTAGATTTGAAGGGGGAAGGGGTTAATAGTCTCCTGCTGGCTGGTGACAAGCGGAGGAGCAGCTCACCAGCAGTAGAGAGAGGAGAGATGGTAAGGGCTCTCAACTTGCTGCCCTGAGGCAAGCCACGAATGATCCACCAGGACATTCTGTGGAAACTGAGAGATGGCACAGAGGAGGACAGGGCCAGCCCAGCTGAAGTGCTTCTATGCGAATGCGTGCAGCTTGGGCAACAAAGAGGATGAGTTAAGGGCCACAGTGCTGCTGGGATGCCACGACATAGTGGCTGCTACTGAAACTTGGTGGGATGAATCCCATGACTGGAATGTAGGCTAGATGGATATAAACTCTTTAGGAAGGATAGGCAGGGAAGGAGAGGAGGAGGTGTTGCCCTCTATGTCAGTAGCCAGTTGGAATCAGTGGAGCTCCAACTGGGGAGGGATGATGAGCTAGTTGAGAGCGTATGGGTTAAACTTAAAGGCAGGACAGGGGAAGGAGATATTACTGTGGGGGTCTCCTACAGGCCACCTGACCAGCAGATCCAAGCAGACGAGGCCCTCCATAGGCAAATAGAAGCAGCTTCCAGGTCACAAGCCCTGGTCCTCATGGGTGATTTCAACCACCCAGACATCTGCTGGAGGGACAACACAGCAAGGCACCAGCAATCCAGGACGGTCCTGGACTGCATAGAAGACAACTTCCTCCTCCAAATGGTAGAGGAACCAACAAGAAAAGGTGCTATGCTGGACCTTGTTCTCACCAACAGGGAAGGGCTGGTAAGCAATGTGAGGCTCAGAGACAGCCTCGGCTGCAGTGACCATGAAGCAGTTGAATTTAATATCCTCAGGGCAATCAGGAGGAAGTATTCCAAGCTCACAACCCTAGACTTTAGGCGTGCAGATTTTGATGGCTTCAGGGATCTGCTAGCCAAAGTGTCGTGGGACAAAGCCCTGGAGGGAAGAGGGACCCAGGACAGCTGGTCAGTATTCAGGACCACCTCCTCTGTGTCCAGGAGCTCTGTGTACCAACAAAGAAAAGCAGGTAAGAATGCTAGGAGGCCTGCCTGGCTGGGCAGGAGCTGTGGACACTATTACTTAGGAAACTCTCCAGGAAGTGGAGAGAAGGACAGGTAGAACATGGGAATATAAAGAAGCTGCCCGAGCAGCGGAGTCCTGTTGGAAAGCCAAAGCAGAGTTTGAATTGAATCTAGCCAGG
The DNA here is from genome assembly GCA_011125475.1 of Melanerpes aurifrons. Taxonomy (NCBI): domain Eukaryota; kingdom Metazoa; phylum Chordata; class Aves; order Piciformes; family Picidae; genus Melanerpes; species Melanerpes aurifrons. The sequence continues at coordinate 8,171,818 of WWNC01000048.1, forward strand.
GGAGATTAAGGAACACTAAGAACTTTTACAGGTATATTAATTGGAAGAAGGCGACTAGGAAGGTGTGGGCCCCTCAGAAAGGAAAATGGTGACATGGTCACAAGTGATGAGGAAAAGGCTGAGGTACTTAATCACTTCTTTACCTCAGTCTTCACTGCAGAACCTCTAGCCACACTCCTGATGTTATGGAAGACAAAGCCAGGGACGGGGAGGAAGAACTGCCCATTGTAAGTGCAGATCAGGTTGGTGATCATCTGAAGAACCTGAAAGTGTTCAAGTCCATGGGACCCGACGGGATACACCCACGGGTACTGAGAGAACTGGCAGATGAGGTTGCTAAACCCCTCTCTATTATATTTCAAAGTCATGGCAATCTGGGAAGTCCCACAGACTAGAAAAGGGGAAACATTGCCCCCATCTTCAAAAAGGGTAAGAAGGAGGAACCAGGGAACTACAGGCCAGTCAGTCTCACCTCTGTGCCTGGAAAGATCATGGAACTGATCCTCCTGGAGTCACTACTGGCTCAAAAGAACAGTGAAGAGGTGATTGGAAACAGTCAGCATGGCTTTGCCAAGGGCAAGTCTTGCCTGACCAACCTGGTTGCCTTCTATGAGCAGGTGACAAAATTAATAGATGAGGGGAGAGCAACTGATGTCATTTACCTGGACCTGAGCAAAGCCTTCGACACTGTCCCACACCACATCCTGGTCTCCAAACTGGTGACACATGGGTTTGATGGGTGGACCACTAGATGGATAAGGAACTGGCTTGATGGCCGCACGCAGAGAGTGGCTGTCAATGGCTCCATGTCCCAGTGGAGACCAGGGACAAGCGGAGTCCCTCAGGGATCAGTCCTGGGACCTGTCTTGTTCAACATCTTTGTGGGGGACATGGACAGTGGCATTGAGTGCACCCTCAGCAAGTTTGCTGATGACACCAAGCTGTGTGGTGCAGCAGACACGCTGGAGGAAGGAGGCCATCAGAGGGACCTGGACAGGCTGGAGAGGTGGGCACAAGCCAGCCTCATGAAGTTCAATAAGAGCAAGTGCAGGATCCTGCATCTGGGTGGAGGCAATCCCAGGCACAAATCCAGGCTGGGCAGGGACTGGCTGGAAAGTAGCCCTGAGAAGAGAGACTTGGGGGTGCTGGTGGACAAAAAGCTCAACAGGAGCTCTCAATGTGCACTTGCAGCCCGCAAGACCAATCAGATCCTGGGCTGCATCAGGAGAAGTGTGGCTAGCAGGTCGAGGGAGGTGATCCTCCCCCTCTACTCAGCCTGGGTGAGACCCCATCTGGAGTACTGTGTCCAGTTCTGGAGCTCCTATTACAAGAGGATGTGGAGGTGCTGGAAGGTGTCCAGAGAAGGGCCACAAGGATGATCAGAGGGCTGGGGCACCTCTCCTATGAGGACAGACTGAAGGAGTTGGGGCTGTTTGGTCTGCAGAAGAGAAGGCTCTGAGGTGACCTAATTGTGGCCTTCCAGTATCTGAAGGGGGCCTACAGGAAGGCTGGGGAAGGACTTCTCAGGATCTCAGGTAGTGATAGGACTAGGGGGCTGGATGTGAGGAGGAGGTTCTTCCCCATGAGAGTGGTGAGACCCTGGAATGGGTTGTCCAGGGAGGTGGTCAAGGCCCCGCCCCTGAAGGTGTTTAAGCCCAGGCTGGATGAGGCTCTGGCCAGCCTGATCTAGTGTGGGGTGTCCCTGCCCATGGCAGGGAGGTTGGAACTAGATGATCCTTGTGGTCCCTTCCAACCCTGAATGAAACTATGATACTATGAAACTATGGTCACCAAGATCAATGGAGTCACAGTTTAAGCCTCCAGAATTCATGTGCTTATGGCAGAGAAATGCCTTGCAAGCACAACTACTGGTATAAGGCTGTTCCTTGTAGATGGCCTGTTAGCAATTTCTCAGATCAAACTGGTAGTGATCTGTCATGCAAAACAGAAGGAATGTTTCCTCTGATACATTTTCTTATTAATAATCCATAGAATCATAGAATCAATAAGGTTGGAAAAGATCTCAGAGGTCATCAAGTCCAGCCTGTCACCCAATACCTCATGACTGACTAAGCCACGGCTTCAAGTGCTACGTCCAATCCCCTCTTAAACACCTCCAGGGATGGGGACTCCACCACCTCCCTGGGCAGACCATTCAATGGCTTACAACCCTCTCAATGAAGAACTTGCTCCTCACCTCCAGCCTAAACTTCCCCTGGCACAGCTTGAGCCTGTGTCCTCTTGTTCTGGTCCTGGTTGCCTTGGAGAAGAGACCAACCCTCTCCTGGCTACAACCTCCCTTCAGGTATTTGTAGACAGCAAGAAGGTTTTCCCTGAGCCTCCTCTTCTCCAGGCTAAACAACTCCAGCTCTCCTTGTAGGGCTTATGCTAGAGGCCTCTCCCCAGCCCTGTCCTTCTCTGGACACATGCAAGAGACTCAATGTCCTTCTTAAACTGAGGGGCCCAGAACTGGATACAGGACTCAAGGTGTGGCCTAACCAGTGCCGAGTACAGGGACAGAATGACTTCCCTGCTCCTGCTGGCCACACTATTCTTGATGCAGGCCAGGATGCCATTGGCCTTCTTGGCCACCTGGGCACACTTCTGGCTCACATTCAGATGACTGTCAACCAGTACCCCCAGGTCCCTTTCTGTTTGGATGTTCTCCAACCACTCTGACCCCAGTCTGTAGCTTTGCATGGGGTTGTTGTGGCCAAAGTGCAGCACCTGGCACTTGGACTTGTTGAGTGCCATCCTGTTGGACTCTGCCCATCTGTCCAGCCTGTTGAGGTCCCTCTGCAGAGCTCTCCTACCCTCTAACAGACCAACACCTGTTCCCAACTTGGTGTCATCTGCAAATTTACTGATGATGGACTCAATGCCCTCATCCACATCATCAGTGAAGATATTGAACAGGATTGGGCCAAATTATTCACTCATTTTTGATAAATCAGTGCTTGTAATTTCCTACCATCTTTCAAATTTTTGCTTTACCCCAATTCTCCGTGTTATACTTTTGTCATCCTAAAACATATGTCATTAAAGGGTTGCTTTTGTTTAACTATTTTAACAAACCACTGCAGGCAGTATCCAGAACATCACTTACTCCTCTGCAAAGACAGCTCATCTATAGCCCAGTTCCCACACTGCTCTTTAATACTAATAGAAGACAATGGGAGGTTTTACAAACTGTTTTCTACTTAATTGTTCACCATATTTTCTACTCTCTCTTGCTTCATTTCTTCAGTCTGACAAAGGGGATGTACATGCAGTGGAGTCTTGCTCTGCAGCCCCAGCACTCCTTGCCTGCACACTGGAAGCACACAGTTTACTTTCCTAGCACTGCAGCAACACACTGTGATTTCTGCCTTGCTTTCAGAAGTGAAGTGTTTGAAGCTATTATTGAGTTGGAGATGTACTAACTTTGAAATCCTCATAGAGCTTGAAATACAAAGTTTTCTTTATATCTGCACAGGTTTTCTTTGCTATCATCTTAGTTCCTTTAGGATAATCGCTGCAGTAGCAAATAAACTTTCATTTCCTCAAGGGAAAGAAAAATCCTTAATAAAATAGGAGAGAAATGGCCCTGAACCCCTTATGTGGTAGGCAAAGACCACCTGCAGACCACACTTCAGTATCAGCCCTTGTGGTTGGTTGAAAATTCCACACACCCCCCAACATTAAATTGCCAGACCAGCCCTGTTGGAAGCAAATGAAGCTGTATTTACATGCAAAACTACAACATACAATGGAATGCAGTGAATGTGTACAAAATATACAATGAATATGTACAAAATAGACAATATTTGCATGTATTTACAACTTACAAACAGCACAAGAACCCCCCAAAATCAGGGGAGCTGCTAATAGCTTGCCACTCCCTGCCCCCCTCCTCACTCCCCTGGTCACAAAGGGACAAGTGAAAGAGCAGAGAGTTTTTAAAACTTAGCCAAAACAATGCATCCAAGGTCATCAGAAGCCAGCACAGCAAAAGGTAAGTATCTCCCTGAATGAAGAAGCCAAAAGAGAGAACAATTGTTTACCAGACTAATCCTTATGGTAGATCTCTCTCCAATGGGATTGTTTGGAACTATCATTATTTTCTTCTTTACATCCCATGGTGATATAATTACATTCTACCACTTTCTGTTCAAGATCTGTGAAAAATCTTAAAGGTACAGCCTAAAACTACCACAACCCTAAAACCTGTCAGAGCTTGACAGGAAGTGCACTGTGAGAATGCTCTCCCAAATTATGTAGTGAAGATTTAGGGTAAGCAATGCAGCATGCTTGCAACCCAGGAAGAAAGGTTAGAAAACTTTATCTTAATATCTCAATAGCAATTGGTAATGCTAGACAGCAGAAAGTAAGTTTAGGTTTCAGAACAGATTTGACTCTAAAACAAAGCACAATTTATGCATCATAATGATATTATCTATTTGTGAAAAAGAACATTTCAGGTCAGGCCCAGACAGTCTAGGAAAGTCAGACCTGTAAAGTTTTCTACCGACCTGCCACAGCACACTATTCAGGCTTCCTGATCTTCATGGCAGCTGCAGAAATATAAGCAGCACTTGATCCATTACAAACATTCCAGGAAAAAGCCACATTTTAACAAAAATCCAAAGGCAGCACACAACAATATTAACACTTTTTGTAGCCTGCATAGCAGTGTTTTTCATCCTGTACCTGGAGGATTAAACTATGTGTGACCAAATCACAGTCTAGCAATAGCAATGCATGGTAATTTACCGGCTAGCACACATCATCAGAGCCCCACTGACCCCAGCCAATTTCCATTTGCAGTCAAACATCAAAAAAACCCCACAAACAACCCAATCAAACATCAAAAAAACCCCACAAACAACCCAATGCATTGTCTGTCACTAAATATGAGAGACACCTGAAGACAGTATAGAGTATTACCCTGATTGTCATGTATGTAATACAGGGAAGAAAAGCACACCTTTGCAGAAGAGAGATGACATTAGCTGGTCAGAATTGGCTGGTACTCACTGTTGGCTCACCACTGGGAGCCAGTCCACAATGAGAACAATCAGCCATTGGCATAATCTCCTGGGGAAGTAGTGGATTTCCCAATGTTGGATAGTTTTAAGATTTGGCTGGACAGGGTGCTGGGCCATTTGGTTTAAACTGTGCTTTTGACAGGTTGGACCAGATGATCATTGAGGTTCCTTCCAGCCTGGAATTCTAGGACTGAAGTTGAAATATGATTCTATGATTGAAAGGAGGTTGTAGTGAGGTCAGTGCTGGTCCCTTCTCCCAAGTGACTAGTGACAGGACAAGAGGAAATGGGCTTAAGACATGCCAGACGAGGTTTAGATTGGACATTAGGAAAAATTTCTCTACAGAAAGAGTGGTCAGGCACTGGAAGAGGCTGCCCAGGGAGGTGGTGGAGTCTCCATCCCTGGAGTTGTTCAAGAAGTGTGTTGATATGGCACCTCAGGATATAGCTTAGTGACCATGGTAGGTAGGTTATGGTTGGACTTGATGATGTTAAAGGTCTTTTCCAACCTTAATGATTCTACAGTTGTATTACTCTCTCATTTCTGTAGGCAATTTGCTTGACAGTCCTGTGTTTTATTCTTGAAAGCACCAAAATGATCAAATGTATCAATATTAAATCTCAAATTTTTCTGTGGCTTTTTCCAGCCTTGGCTTTCTAAATGTGGGTTATTGTAATGTGAATTAAATTTGCAGCTTGGGAATCTAAATGCAAGTCATAGAATTTTTGTGAAGAAAAAAAAAAGAGTTGAGCCAGCTGTAGAACATGGTCACCTGTCTGAAAATGGGAATGGGCAACTTGGGCTGTTTCTAAAGCCTGGAGGTTTCACCTGAACATGAGGAGGAACTTCTTTTTTGTGAGGGTCACAGAGCACTGGAACAGGCTCCCCAAAGAGGTTGTGGAGTCTCCGTCTCTGGAGATTTTCCAGCCCTGTCTAGATGTGTTCCTGTGTGACCTGTGCTGGATTCTATGCTCCAGCTCTGGCAGGAGGGCTGGACTCAATGATCTCCAGAGGTCTCTTCCAACCCCTAACATCCTGTCAGTCTGTGATTCTATTATGTAATCCTATGACTTTTCCTTACTGAGGAGTCTGAGCTGAAGCATGGCCCTGGAGAGCCCTTATGTAGAGTGCATGCACATACCTGCACACCTTGGGAGTGGTAAAAGTATGCCATAGGCTTATTTCTAAGCAGAGCTCTGGCTTTAAATATCACAGTGGGTGAGACCAGAAGCCCCAGCTTCACTGAAAGAGAAACAAAACCAAATAAAAAGGCAGCTTTACTATGGCCACCAGCGGGGCTGTATTTCATCCAGAACTTTGTCACATCTCTTGCTGCAAGTGTGTAGTCACATTTACAGCTGCCTTTCCAGCACCCCTGCCTGCAATTTCTCTCTCTGTGTTTTGTAAATATAAGTAAACAAGGCATCTACTGGGGACCACTCACGCAGAAGTGCCTGGAGCAAGAATTTATGCCATCTATAAAAGACAGCTCAAAGGTTGCCCCCGAACCAAACTCACACAAGGCATCTTGTCCCATCAATACCCAGATTAAAAGGGAGATGTAACCTCGGTTTTCAGAAGTCCAAATGCAGTTTTTACATTGTCTCCCTCTGGATATGCGTCTGCCTGATACCTGCGTGCAGCCTGGTACCACACAGATTAACCTGCAGCCAAATTGCCTCTGTGTTTCTGACAGGACTCTGCTGTCAGGAGAGCAGCATCAATCACAGCAGTGCTGCTGGACAGCGCTCACCTTGCTCAGGAGACAGCCGAACTCCCATTCCATGCACGTACATCTGGATTAGATGGAAAGACACTCTGGGGGTATGATATACTGAGATTTGACTTCTCTGGGTTGGTTTTATCTTTTTTCTTTCTTTCTGTTTTTTTTTTTTTTTTCCCTTGCAGCTGCAGAAAGAGCAGACATAAAATTTTATGTTATAATAGAAAAATAAATAGGGTCACTGTCATTTAAAGTAATAGGGGTTTATTTTGATTGGTTTGTTTGGTTTGTTGTTGGATTTTTTTTTAAATCACCCTCAGGATAGCCTGATAAACTAACTTCTTCTACAAAGCTATTTGCTAAGGCATAAACACCTGGAAATGGGAGGAAATTCCAGTTCTGGGCCCCTCAGTTTCAGAAAGATGTTGAGTTGCTGGAACCTCTCTAGAGAAGGGCAACAAAGCTGGGGAGGGGTTTGGAGCACAGCCCTGTGAGGACAGACTGAGGGAGCTGGGATTGCTTAGCCTGGAGAAGAGGAGGCTCAGAGGAGACCTTCTTGCTGTCTACAGCTGCCTGAAGGGAGGTTGCAGCCAGGTGGGGGTTGGTCTTTTCTCCCAGGCAAGCAGCATCCCAACAAGAGGACACAGTCTCAAACTGTGCCAGGGGAAGTTTAGGCTGGCTGTTAGGAAGAAATTCTTCATAGAGAGAGTGATTGCCCATTGGTATGGTCTGCCCAGGGAGGTGGTGGAGTCACTGGAGGTGTTCAGGAGGAGACTTGATGGGTTGCTTGGTGCCATAGTTTAGTTGATTAGATGGTGTTGGATGATGGGTTGGACATGATGATCTCAAAGCTCTCTTCCAACCTGGTCTATTCCATTCAATTCTATTCTATTCCATTCTATTCTATTCTGACAGTAAAAACTTGGTGCAATCTCCAGGGGGGAAAAAAAATAAAATAAAAAGCTTTTTCTGGGGGTTTGTTTTGTTGTTTGCTTTTTTGTTTACTCTCCACACACACACACACACACACACACACACACACACCATTCCAGAACCTTGAAAAAAAAAACTTTGGGCTAAATTATTTTTAAGTATATATATATATATATAGCCAGGATCATAAGAACCCAAAGAATGAGAATGTTCTCATTCTAGTTTACAAACACAACACTTTCTAAATTACAGTGGCATACATATTTTATTGAGTCTTGTTGTGTTATTTCCACATAAATGTTTAACAAAGTCTCTTCACAGGAGTCAGTTTACCTGTTCATTATTTTATTCTGGACAGATTTTATACTGGACAGATGGGCGGAGTCCAGGCCACACCTGGAATATTGCATCCAGTTTGGGCTCCCCAGCTCAAGTGGGACAGGGATATACTTGAGAGAGTCCAAGAGAGAGCTACCAGGATGATGAAGGGATTGGATCACCGCCCTATGAGGAGAGGCTGAGAGACCTGGGGCAGTTTAGTCTGGAGAAGAGAAGACTGAGAGGGGATCTAATAAATGTCTATAGATATCTGAGGGCTGGGTGTCAAGAGAGAGGGGACAGGCAATGCTCAGATGCACCCTGTGACGGGACAAGGGCAATGGATATAAACTCCAGCACAGAAGATTCCACCTAAACATGAGTAGGAACTTCCTCACTGTGAAGGTCACAGAGCACTGGAACAGGATCCCCAGAGAGGTTGTGGAGTCTTCTTCTCTGCAGACTTTCAAGACCTCTCTGGAGACTTTAAAGACCCATCTGGATGTGTTCCTGTGTGACCTGTGCTAGATTCTGTGGTTCTGATATGTCAGGGGGGTTGAACTCAATGATCTTTTGAGGTCCCTTCCAACCTTTGACATCCTGTGATCCTGTGATCTTGGTTTTTCTGACTTACGAACCTCAGTTTCAGATTCTTTGTCTAAATTTAGCTATCACCTAGATGTAACGTAAGAAAAGGAGTACTAACACACAATTAGTGCTGTGCTTGTGTCTACAATTTTATTCCATTATCACATTGTCTCCAGTTTTCAGACATATCCTTCAAGGCTGTTTTCTGAATCAGCTTTTCAGATAGTCTCACACAAATTTAAGTCCAGAAAATTTAGGAGATTTGAAGGTGTGGGGGTTGTTGGTTGTTTTTTTCTTTCCTTCCTCCCTTCCTCCCTCCCTTCCTTCCTTCCTTCCTTCCTTCCTTCCTTCCTATTTTCTTTCTTTCTTTCTTTTTCTTTCTTTCTTTCTTTCTTTCTTTCTTTCTTTCTTTCTTTCTTTCTTTCTTTCTTTCTTTTTCTTTCTTTCTTTCTTTCTTTCTTTCTTCTTTCTTTCTTTCTTTTTCTTTTTCTTTCTTTCTTTCATTCATTTCTTTCTCTTTTCTTTCTTTCTCTTTTTCTTTCTTTCATTTCTTTCTCTTTTCTTTCTTTCTTTCTCTTTCTTTCTTTCTTTCTCTTTCTTTCTCTTTCTTCCTTTCTTTTTCTTTTTCTTTCTTTCATTCATTTCTTTCTCTCTTCTTTCTTTCTCTTTTTCTTTCTTTCATTTCTTTCTCTTTTCTTTCTTTCTTTCTCTTTCTTTCTTTCTTTCTTTCTTTCTTTCTTTCTTTCTTTCTTTCTTTCTTTCTCTTTCTCTTTCTTTCTCTTTCTTTCTTTCTTTCTTTCTTTCTTTCTTTCTTTCTTTCTTTCTTTCTTTCTTTCTTTCTTTCTCTTTCTCTTTCTTTCTTTCTCTCTCTTTCTCTTTCTTTCTTTCTTTCTTTCTTTCTTTCTTTCTTTCTCTCTTTCTTTCTTTCTTTCTCTCTTTCTTTCTTTCTTTCTTTTTTCATTCTTTTTCTTTCTTTCTTTCTTTCTCTCTTTCTTTCTTTCTTTTTTCATTCTTTTTCTTTCTTTCTTTCTTTCTTTCTCTTTCTCTTTCTTTCTTTCTTTCTCTCTCTTTCTTTCTTTCTTTTTTCATTCTTTTTCTTTCTTTCTTTCTTTCTCTTTCTCTTTCTTTCTTTCTTTCTCTTTCTTTCTTTCTTTCTTTCTTTCTTTCTTTCTTTCATTTCTTTCTTCTTTCTCTTCTTTCTTTCTTTCTTTCTTTCTCTTTTTCTTTCTTTCTTTCTTTCTCTCTTTCTTTCTTTCTTTTTCATTCTTTCTCTTTCTTTCTTTCTTTCTTTCTCTCTTTCTCTCTTTCTCTCTTTCTCTCGTTCTCCCTTTCTCTCTTTCTCTCTTTCTCTCTTTCTCTCTTTCTCTCTTTCTTTTTCTTCTTTCTTTCTTTCCTTCTTTCCTTCTTTCTTTCCTTCTTTCTTTCCTTCTTTCTTTCCTTCTTTCTTTCCTTCTTTCCTTCTTTCTTTCCTTCTTTCTTTTATTGTATATTTTTCCTTTGTTGTTCCAAATTACAGTGAATTGAGGTAAAAATCAGACACTCCCCTACAGAGGTCTAATTAAGCTCATTTTAAAATCCACATAATTTGGCAGCTACTGCTTCCGTATGGAGAAAAGATACTCCCCAGTTGTGTCACCTTATTATAGTTACTGTGTAATAATAGCTTCCTTACATACCATAAGCATAAAAGACTTTGTGCATCAGCTAAATCTTTTTATGTCAATGACATTATGTGGGAAGAGCTTTGCTCCATCTGTTCGAGATGAAAATGTACACGCACAGAGCATATTCACATTTATTTGTGTCTGTGCAATAACCTCTTTCAATTAAGCACAATACTCAGAGGAACAACAAAATGCAGAAGTAGTAGATAGTGGAATAACATTCAAAATTCAAAGGTAATAGATGCCTTGCATGCTTTCTCCATTGAGCATTACGAAGGAGATTTTTCAGGTGTAAAATGTTCTGTTTAAGATCTAAGGAATATCATATCACAACTTTTGGCTTGGGTGCTGGCAATGATTTCAGCCAGGATTCACTTTGTTGATATTCAGAAAATCCTGCTGGATTCAAAGGAACTAATTATTTTTTTTCCTCTCCACAAGATCTTTAAACACTTTTTCTAAAAGTAAAAATACGGTCTTTAAAGTTAGCAACAGCATTTTAGATGAACTTAGCTTCTAAGTATCTTCAGAAACAATTAATCACCTTAATCCCTAAACAGATACCAGGGAAATTTAGGCATGCGAAAGCATGGAAATTTAGGCATGCTAAAGCATGGAAATTTTAGGTTGTTTTGAATGCACAATCCTTTCTGAACCCCAAAACTGGGAGAACTGTCTTCGGGAGCACAAGTCTGCAAATAATGAATAGAACAAAGGAAACATTTCCCTGGCATAAAATGATGATGAGGCTGTTTCAATTCTTGGATGACATGTTGAAGCAAAAACTTTTGGACCATGAGGCCTGCACAGGGTCAATTCCCAGCAGAAACAGGTCCTTTCACCAGAAACCCAGTCCCTGGTGTGAAGTTGAGAGATCTGGAAGAAGAAATGCCTCTATTTTGTCTGCTGTAGGGCAAACATACAAAGAGAACAAATTCCTGTCAAATAATAGCCAGTTTCAATGTAACTATATTCTCCTTCATGAGGCAACCTGGTAAGACAGGGAATTCCATTTCCTTGGTATGGTTTGGCAATTCTCAAGGCCCACAGCCTTACTTTTTGCTACTGTAACGAGTTGGACTTGACCTCCTATGTCTTACACCATTGAAAGAAATAAATAAATTAGAAATCAAGGATTATGCAAGGTTTTAAGATAATTCATTGCCTAATATGAGAATAATAAGGAAAGAAATCTGGGCAAAAGTGAGTAATACACAGGAATCTCTCCTGTTGGTTTTAATTCTAGGAATGAGGAGTGAACGGGGCCACCAGGATGGTTGGGGGCTGCAACCAGGGACATAAAAGGGAAATCTGAGGGATATGGGTTTGTTCAGCCTGGGAAAGAGAAGTTGAAGGGGAAATCTTTTTGATGCTTCTGACTTCATGGTGTCAGATTACAAAGAAAGTGGAGGTGCATGAAGGCAGAACAAAATGCAGCAGACACAAGCTGAGAGACAGGAAAGCCCACTGGATATAGACAAAAGGATTTTCAGCACAAGCATTGTCAAACTTGCCCAGAGATGCTGACAACTCAGCCCTTGAAGGTATTCAGAACTGAAATGGGCATATCTCTGAATGCTATGGTGTATTTGGACATATACTGGTCCTATACACCACTGCTGATCCTTTTGCATACACCTGAATATTTTCCATGATTCAGCTTTTTGATTTAGAATTTAAATTGCTTGCTTGATCCATGCCTGGAAACCATCCAATATCTGACTAGTTGATGACCTGTTGCTTTCAAGGCACTCTGCAGTAAGACTAAACATGTGCCCAAAGTCTAAAATCCCTTCATGAGATGCAGTCTAGCCATTCATGGTCTCTTGCTCTTGCACTAAAACATTGCCCTAGTTGGTCCTCTAAATCCAACAGAAGCTTTAGATTATCAGACTAACAATGACACACTTAGATCTTGATAGTGACCTTCAGGTCCTGAAGGGAGTTTTCTATGTAATTACTGGTGGTGATACAAACACTTTTATTTTTTGAAATTTAATATCAAATACTGAGAAATAAGATTTAAATAATCTGAGACCTTTCCCAGGAGGTGATTCCACAAGATAACTGCTCTCCAAACTGGGAGATACTGCTGGAAAATTATTTTCCACAACGCAGTTTACAGCACAGCCCTTCCAATTTATAGTCTGGTACACCTAAGAATTGATCAGGGAGGAGAGGCAAAATGTGAGGAGAAAGATTTATTAAATACTGTTTTTCCGTGGAGACTGCTCTCTCAAAGCTTCAGCAGAGTTTCCAGCTGGACTTCTGCCCACTGCTTTCCACGAACTGTTTCTGATTCACTGGTGGTACTAGTGGTGAGTTTTGGTGGATGATTTTTATTTGGAGAAGATGGGGGCTTTTTAAAACCATCTTTTCATGTCATTATTTTCTAATTTAAATGAGTGAAACACATTCTCTTGAGGTGGTTGTAAGCTTATTCCAGATTTTCTGAATCCATGCAGCTCTTGCACTTCCAAGTCCTTTAGGGCAGTTTCACCAATGCTCAATACAAAGAAGATTTCACTTCCTCTCCCTGCCTACTCTTAGGGGAGCAGTCTGCCTGCTCCTTTCCATCAGTTCCGCTGTTCATCAGTCTTTTCTCTGAGGCTTTTCAGCTCACTGACAGGACAGTAAACGATTAGCCACCAAATCGTGTTGGCCTTTCATATGCATTGCTAAGTAGGCTGACAAAGGGACCCGCAGGCTTCAGAAGGTGAACTTTTAGGTCAGTTCCAACCAACTGTAGTGGTCCCATCTTTTAAAAACGAAGGGTATGGTGAATGCTGGCCATGATTACCTGTGGTTTCATGCCTTCTGCCACCACTTGCACGTTTTTTGTTTGCACCCACTGCTTGTTTTGATACAAGCACTCTGGTTTATTTGCTTTCACTGTCCTGCTGAGCTCATTGTAAGCTCTTTAGCAGTCACTGCTGTTCAACAACGACCAGGCTGTCAAGAAACGTGAACTGATCATAGAGAGATGGAAGTTGACAGCAGCAGAGGTTGGCAATGCTCTTTGAGCCTGGGTAAACATTTCCCACCCACTGGCTATTCTTTCCTGGCTCAGCAAAACCAGTACCACAGTATCAACTTGTCAATCTTTTGGCACCCAGCGGTGATGTGTTCAGATAAACTGCTGGTAATAACAGAAGCAAGATGAAGACCATAGGCTGAAAATTTAGAGTAGCCAGGAAATGCTTAAGTTTACTCTGATGATGAAAGACTACATGCAGGGAGATTGATCACCTCTTAGGCTGAAACCAAAATTTCAACAGGTGTATTTACACCTGACTCCAGCTTACTCCATCCTGGCCTGCATCAGGAACAGTGTGGCAAGCAGGAGCAGGGAGGTCATTGTGCCTCTGTACACTGCACTGGTTAGGCCACACCTTGAGTCCTGTGTCCAGTTCTGGGCCCCTCAGTTTAGGAAAGATGTTGACTTGATGGTAGGTGTCCAGAGAAGGGCAACAAAGCTGGGGAGGGTTTTGGAGCACAAGCCCTGTGAGGAGAGACTGAGGGAGCTGGGGTTGCTTAGCTTGGAGAAGAGGAGGCTCAGGGGAGACCTTCTTGCTCTCTACAACTACCTGAATGGAGATTGTAACCAGGTGGGGGCTGGTCTCTTCTCCCAGACAACCAGCACCAGAACAAGAGGACACAGCCTCAAGCTGTGCCAGGGAAGGTTTAGACTGGCTGTTAGGAAGAAATTGTACACAGAGAGAATGATTGGCCATTGGAATGTGCTGCCCAGGGAGGTGGTGGAGTCGCCATCATTGCAGATGTTAGGAGGAGACTTGATAGGGTGCTTGGTGCCATGGTTTATTTGATTAGGTGATGTTGAATGATAGGTTGGACATGATCTCAAAGGTCTTTTCCAACCTGGTCTATTCTATTCTATTCTATTCTATTCTATTCTATTCTATTCCATTCCATTCCATTCCATTCCGTTCCGTTCCGTTCCGTTCCATTCCATTCCATTCCATTCCATTCCATTCCATTCCAGTCTATTCTATTCTATTCTATTCTATTCTATTCTATTCTATTCTATTCTATTCTATTCTATTCTATTCTATTCTATTCTATTCTATTTGTTGTCTTGTTTGAGAACTGTGAAATTCAACAGTTCGTTTTCACAGGCTGATCTCAAAAGACAAGATTCATCACCACCATCCTAGAATTTCCTACTCTGAGTATCAGCCTCATCTTGACAAAACAGGTCCTGTCCAAATAAGAGAATCTTAATATCTACTTCCCAACACAAGATACAATTAGTGGGGCTTCCATCTGCCATTTCTAAGTGCAGAACCATGAGCTGCTCACATTTCATAGAGTATGACTAGCTTATTCTACACATTTTTATTGACACTATCATGGCCATTTCAAGTTTATACTGAGTTGAGAACAATGCCATGAGGTCATCCCGGGGTCAGCTTCCTGTCAGCATTCCCACCATGGAAAGTTTTCCACAGATGTAAGGAAATTTCATGACTGGAATTGAAATGCAAAGAAAAGAGACAGAGCACACATAAAGCAGAAGCTCCTCAAGGTTACAGTTTCACAGTCATTAATATTGGATCAGCAGAACTGTGGGGTTTTCAGCAATACAAATTTAATACAGGTCAGGCAAGAACACAAAACTGCTTTTGTGACAAATTAGCCAGAGGATGCATTATGGAGTTTCTACTGGATTCAGGAGAATGGATGAGAGCTGATCTGGCAGAAAGCCTGCGGGAATACAGCAAACTAGGTTTTTGTTGCTCTTCTTGTTTTCTTTGGGTGCTGTGACTTTGTTCTTTGCTTCAGAGGGGGTAAGGAAGCGGAAGCAAAGAGAAAGAGGGGAAATAAATCTGTATCAGTTTGTGCTATACCAGCTTGTGCTGCTTCAGCCTTTTGTACTCTGTGTTTCATGTGGTTTTGGCATCCTAAAGCTGGATTTGCTGAAAGATCAACCCATGGCTTCAGAGTATGAATATCACCTGGTGAAAAAACAGGGACTGTGCCTTTTGAATATTAAAGAATGCCCCCTGGGCCACTTCATAGGCTGTCATGCAAGGGAAACAGCAGCATGAGCATCTGTAAAACTGCCTGGCTCTGTATGGATGGAACAGGTATTGGGTGAATCATGGCTTAATTTCTAAAACCTATTGTTCTGTTGCTGCATCCTGTGGACTGATTCTGCACCCTGTGAGTAAGTGGCAAAGCTGCTTCCCCTCCAGGTGGAAACAACTCTGATTTCACAGTTCTTTCCAAGAAAGAGGAGCAATTTCTTTCAGCAGTTTTCACAATTACACACCCAAAAAAAAAATCTTAACACTTTGTTCCTACATCACACTGGAAATATTAGAAACATGAAAAGAAAAAACATAACAGAAGCACCAGGGTCAGCAGTATCACAGTCCTCTTCCACAAATGCCATATCCTAAAGACAAAAATTCAACTTGCTCACCAGAGCATTCCAGTCAAGACCCCACACAATTATTAGGCAATGTATGTGGGATAATGAGCAGCCTTGTTTAGTGTTTTTATTCAGTCATATTGTGGTGAAGGCACATTATGCCCAGATACTGAATCTTGTCCCAGCATATGGGCAGGTTCCCCCTCCTTCAGGAGAAGGACAAAAGCCAAGGCATTAGCCAGGCTTGCACGCACCCAGCACATGCAGTGCTTGTGCTGACACCAAGTATGGGCATAATTCTAGCTTCACGCTTTCTATAGGCTGAAGCCAGTTGTTTATGAGAGCGCCCATTGGTCAAGTCCAGCCTTGAGGAATCTATAAGTATCACCCCAGTTGGTAAACACGTTGCCCCCTCACTTACTTTGTCTCTGTGCTTGCTCGAGAGAGTAACTCTCGAGCTGCAGCCGTTGCCATTGAGCTTATTGTTATTAGCTTCTGTTATACATGCACGCATACTGAAAGCCCGTGCATGGTGAGAAGCCCAGAGGGAGGACCTTTGCAGTTTCTGAGGAGCTCAGCATTGCTGCAGCTAGTCGTACCATCTGGGAGAGCCCACCGTGCCATCGGAGGACTGGACTGACCCCTGAGGGTAAGGTCTGCCCAGCTACTGGGGAGAAGGGACTCGATTGATACCGAGTCCACGTATGCCTAGCCCCGCTGTAGAGGGAGAGGAGCCGCTGAGTGCTGCTCTGAGGAGCCGCCAAGTGCCGCTCTGAGCCCTGTGAATCTCAGGGAAGACTAAAGCATTGTTCATGCCTATACTGCAGCGAACCCAGGACCACTCCGAGAGCCCTGCTGCTCCTTTAAGCTCAGTAAACGAGAATCTGCCACCTAACGCAGCTGCATTCTCTCCCCGAGGCTGTTTGCATCAGCCCCAAGAACCGCCGTGGTTGGGCCAACCCCCGTAGCTTTACCTGCTGCCCGTCGTCCGAGCCCACCTACCGGCCACCGTTGTCCCACCTTGCTGTGTGAGCCAACTTTTGAGGGCCGATCCCACGGACCGACCACGACCTGGGCCGATTCCTGTTGTCTGCAGGGAACTGAATATCTTCCACTTGCTTTCCACCCACTAGCACTCAGTTCAAAGTATCTGCGTCCAGCAGAGTAAGCGCTGACACATAGAAAGATTGTAATATTGCTGCGTATAGCCAGAAGCCACCCGCGTCCCGCCGAGTCGCCATCTAGTGGCCATGCGGCAGAACTGCACCCCTCATTATATAAATATAGAAATATTCTGTAACTAGTTCAATTAAGTTATAATCATAACACTAAGCCACTTGTGGAATCTATTTCACGAACGTGCACCAGAACATGTATATAAGTTGGTGATTCATCGGTTATTAATAGTTTGATAATTAATAAAAATAATATTTTTCATAATTCATATTTCATATTCATAAATTTAATAACCTCTTCACCACACATATTCAATATCTTTATCAATCATCTGGATGAGGGAATTGAGTGCACCCTCTATAAGTTTGCAGATGACACCAAACACCAAACTGGACAGGACTGCTGACCTGCTTTGAGGTAGGAAGGCTCTGCAGAGAGGCTTGGTTAGGACGGATTGTTGAGATGTGGTCGATTGTATGAGGTACACAAAGGCCAAGTACCAGGTCACAACAACCCCCTGCAATGCCACAGGCTTAAGGCAGAGTGGGTGGGAATCTGGCCAATAGAGAAAGACCCTGGAGTGCTGGTCAACAGCTCTCAGATGAACATTAGCCAATGTGTGCCCGGGTGGCCAAGGACAGCAGTATCCTGGCCTGGCCTGGCAGTAGTGTGGCCAGCAGGATCAGGAAAGTGATCTTATCCCTGTAGTTGACACTGGGGAGACCATACCTCAAATATTCTGTTCATGTTTGAGGCCCTCACAAAAACAAGGGCACTGAGTTGCTGGATCATCTCCAGAGAAGGGCCACAAAACTGGGGAAGGGTCTGAAAAGCAGAGGAGACCAGAGGAGCAACTCAGGGATGTGGAGTTGTTTAGTCTGGAAAAAAAAAAAAACAAAAAAACACAGGAGCGTGGGGGGATACCTTTCTAATTCTCCACAAATCCCTGAAAATAGGGTTTAGGTCTCCCCCAGGGAATTAGTGACAAGACAAGAAGAACTGGCCTCAAGTTGCACCAGGGCAGGTTTAGAGAAGTTCCAGAGAAGGGCAACGAAGTTGGTGAGGGGTTTGGAACACAGCCCTATGAGGAGAGGTTGAGGGAGCTGGGGTTGCTTAGCCTGGAGAAGAGGAGACTCAGGGGTGACCTTATCACTCTCTACAATTACCTGAAGGGAGGTTGTAGACAGGCGGATGATGGTCTCTTCTCCCAAGCAATCAGCACCAGAACAAGAGGACACAGTTTCAGGCTGCACCAGGGGAGGTTTAGGCTGGATGTTAGGAAGAAGTTCTATACAGAGAGAGTGATTGCCCATTGGAATGGGCTGCCCCTGGAGGTAGTGGAGTCACCATTACTGGAGGTGTGCAGGGGGAGACTTGATGGGGTGCTTTGTGCCATGGGTTAGCTGTTTAGGTGGGTTGGATTTGTTGATGGGTTGGACACGATGATCTTGAAGGTCTCCTCCAACCTATTCTATTCTATTCTGTTCTGTTCTGTTCTATTCTATTCTATTCTGTTCTGTTCTGTTCTGTTCTGTTCTGTTCTAGATTGGATACTGAGGAAAACTTCTTTGCTGAAGCACTGGACCATCACTGTCCCGGGAGGTATTCAAGAGGGGACTGGATGTGGCACTTGGTGTCATGGTTTAGTAGTCATGAGGTGTTGGGTGACAGGCTGGACTTGATGATCCTTGAGGTCTTTTCCAACCTTACTGATTCCATGATTCTATGAAGTGGTGGTGTTCAGAAAACTTACAGATATGGCACTTCAGGATGTGGCTTACTGGTCATGGTGGTGTTTGGTTGATGGTGGACTTAATGGTCTCAGAGGTCTTTTTTGAACCTTAATGATTCTCTGATTCTATGAACAATAGTTTTGCCAGATACCAATGGAAAACTGTAACCAACACAAATCAGAATCAATTTCAAAACTTGTCAGTGCTCTGAAAGCAGGTACAAGCACTGTACCCTTCACTGTCAGCAAGCTTTGATAGCTTTAAACCAAACATAGATTTTTTTCAGTATGTGAGAAGTTACAGATAAAAAAAAATAAATAAAAAAGGGAAAAAAAAAGGATGTTTTAGATGCAGTCTGATACAGACAAATAGGAGTGCTTGGGAAAATGTTTTAAATTCATGTTTCCAAAAGACAGTTGTAAAGTCTCTAAACAGCAAGCTGGGTCCCTTTGTTCATAGGGGTAGAGCTAGAAAAAAAGATAAAATAAAAAAAGAAAAAGAGAAAGAAAAAAAAGGCAGAAAAAGCAATAGCAGATAACAGAAACTCAGATGTCAGTGCAAAAAAAAAGAGATAAAGATGAATGAAAATTCTGTGAAGCTTAACATATGATATATGCTTTAGAAAATCCTTCTGGGGATAAACAGCAACATCCAGGGTCACCGTGAGAAAAATATTGCTGTTTATTTGGATTTTAGCTTTGTACCTCAATCAAGGCCTTGATTGGTAAAAAAAATTCCTTTTCCTGCTATGATAGGTTTACATTCTTTTAACAGACTAGCAGAGAAATTCTGAAGCACAGCCACTGCATTACAGTGTCTCTTCCCTTTGCTATATGGATGTGCTCTGGCTTACCCGCCAGCCCTGCAGCCACTGTGAATTGGTGTGGCAACCCTGAGTGTTCAAATGAAAAACATCTGTATTTCTTCCCCTAGATCGATTTCCCCCACCTATGCATGTGAAGGCAAATTGAGATACTTCAAATTAAGGGGGGAAAAAAATAAGACGGGGTGGGGAATTATCTTCAGAAAGTATCTGACCCTTACTTGCATTATTCCAGAGAAAGTTCAGAAGAAACTCAGAGGGCTACCATTAAAAGAAGGGACTGTAGCAAGGGACTTTTTAAGTGGGCAGTGAATCCTAGAATGCCTGTATATTATATTTTCATAGAATTCCTATAAAATACTTAGTCTCAGTCATTATCAGAGATACACTATCAAACTAGAACAACTCTGTTATAGATATATGCATTTGTGGATTTATCCCAGGATATGACAATCACAAAACCCGCATTTCCCCCCTAACTTTTCCCCCCTTCTTAATAGTTTGTTTCATCTCATCTACCAGTGCATTTACAAGGTTCTTCTGAAACTCTGGGAACAAAACAGCTTAGTATTTATCTTGAGGGCTTCTGTCAGGCTTCAGTAAGCTTCTAACACCACGGTTTTGAACTTACTTTTCCTTTCTGAGCAGGAGGCTGAAAAACACCCAAAATAAAGGGCCACCACACGCTAGTAGTTTGTCATCCATAAATACAATATGCTAAACTGGAAAGAGCAGGAATAAATGCCTCTAACAAGTAGTTCCCATCCAGAATCCAGGCCAACTGATTTAACTAAACCCCAACTCACCTTTGCCATTGCAAGGGGGTTTGTGATTAAAATATTCCCTTGAAACAGTTTCGTTGCAGAGCTGCCTCCCCTCCCCCCCAACCTTCCCTTCTTTCTGGTCAAAATATTGAGTTTTGAAAGAAAAATCTTCTGCCTGATTGTTGCTTTCTTGGTATCAATGGGTTAGAATACCCACTCAGCAAGTGATTTTACTGAGGTATATCTATTTAGATAAAGTTGTTGGGCCCTAAATTTAGCTCTGGTGGCTTCTCGGGGGCTGACAATCTCCATTACCCATTTGCAAGGTTTACAAAGCAGAAAATGTAGTGATATTGCTGTGTAAATTTGCAGCTAAATCTGCTGGCAACAAGAACAACCCAGGGAAGGACTGCATTATGATTTAATACAGAGTACCAGAATTCCTGGCTGGTTTGCTTTCTAATTATTATTTGTACGTACATTATGGGATATTATTTAACAAGGACATGCAGAAGGCAGCATTATTCAGATGCATCGTGTCTGACTACTGGCAGATACTGAGGGGAACCTGGAGTGGAGCACACACTGTGGAAGAAAACAGCATCACAGCCTCTGAAGCATTAGTCTTGGTAGCATTAGCCAGGAAAACTTGGTTAACTGTTACTGTGACCCCCCTCTATGAATTATTCAGATGCATTTGTCCGCAGCAGCACAGATTTCATTGTGCATTCCCAGCTATCCACTCAAGGTAAGTACAAGCAAGCTAAAGGGAAAAAAAAAAAAGAATCACTTAAACAAAGAAGGAAGAAAATGAACACTGGAAAATTTAAGAAGGTTGGGAATGAAAAGGAATTCAGCAATAAACCTCGCAAGACTTATTTCTCCTGCATTAGCACAGATGGATTACTTTTTATTTAGTTCTTTCCTTCATAAGAAAATGCTTCCTACAGAAGAAATAATTTGTCATTGAGCTCTGGGGAAAGTGCATTTCTGAGAGGGTGGAAGTAGAAATGTAGATGCAAATAAGGCAAAATTAAGAGAATGGAAATAGAACAGTGGAGAGAGTAGCACCAAATGAGTCATGTTAGACATTACAAGAAAAAAAAAGAAGAACGAGAATGGTATTGACTTGCTTTATTATGAGGGGTATCTGAGCACTTAAATTCACTTTTGGCATTTGAATAATAGGCAGAAGAGATGACTCCTTTAATAATCACTCAGATGGGGTATCTGAGCGACAGGTTCAAGAACTTCTAGGAGGATGCTCTTTTTCCAGCTCTTGCTTTCTTAGTGTTTTTTGTTCACTGGTGTCTACAGCAAGGCAGGCAATCAACACCAGTATGGATTTGTTGCCTACCCACTTACAGAACGCTTAATGGAAATTTAGAAGTGGTGTCTGCTCATATCTGTGAATGGCCCTACTAATAGTCCATAGAAAAGCCTAGAGGATAAGCATCATCTTCTCGAGGCTTAAGCTTCTGTCAGCAACACAATTCTTTTCAAAACAGTTGTCCTTGTAGGTCAGTCTCCCGTATTACTCTCAACTATTTCTATGTAGATTCATCAATTACTTTCAAAAAGACATTGAAAGAAAGTCGTTCACAGTAGCACATGGAAATTCCCGCAGGAGATTTACATTTTACTGGAGCAGGCATTTTCATTTAGATGGATTTGCAGGGGAAGCTGGGGCTGACACACTTGTCTTTAGGATTCCTTGTCCCCGTACCCACCAGCGACTGAAATGCCTGTGCAGAACCAAAGTTGGAACTGACAGGAATTCAGGGTGGTTTTCAATTATTTGGTAGGTTCACAAAGCTCAGACATGGTAAATCAGCCAGCCATTCAATACAGCTGTGGAGGCTGAAGCTGGTTATTAGCACCCTAAACGGCTATGACAGATCCGTTGTGCTTCTGAAACTCTCTTCTGCTGCACCGTTCCAATGAGTGGATATTTTATTGATTGATATATTTATAACCACATAAATAATTTAACCAATAATTGTAAGCCTCCATTCTGCTTTCTAAGCCTCAAACACAATCAAAGCCACAGCTATGCACAATTCTTAGATAATTCATCTGTTCTAGAGGATACAATTAGAATTATTACCATTATTCCTATTATTTAATCAAATTCTAAGCATTTCCAAAAAAAAAAAAAAAAAAAGAGAGAGAGAGAGAGGGAGTGAATAAAAATTCAAATTAATATACTGCCATAGTTCACAGCAAAATTGTATTGATACAGAGAGAAATCTGTTTGCACATCACTGACTACAATTGGTTTGACTAGTGTTTGTTTAGAAAAAAGGGTGAGGATTAGATGACAGGAAAAACAAGGATATTCAACAGAAAAAAAACAAGGATATTCAACACTCATTAATTTATTTCTTTCCTCTGAGGTATGAATCAGACTACAGAAGATACTACTAAAAGGTCAAAACAGAAAATAAAAAGAACAACAAAAAAAAAAGGTAACATGTCATTCTAAATGTCTCCAGATGCCTAGGCAACCTATTTACAGGGTTATTTGTTTTGCAACAAGGCTTTCTGAATTAGAATAAACCTTTATTTAGAATAAACCAAACCAGGTTGGAAGAGACCTTCAAGACCATCGTGTCCAACCCACCAACCAATCCAACCCACCCAAACAGCTAACCCATGGCACCAAGTATCCCATCAAGTCTCCTCCTGAACACCTCCAATGAGGGCGACTCCACTACCTCCCTGGGCAGCCCATTCCAATGGGCAATCACTCTCTCTGTGTAGAACTTCTTCCTAATATCCAACCTGAACCTCCCCTGGCGCAGCCTGAGACTGTGTCCTCTTCTTCTGGTACTGGGTGCCTGGGAGAAGAGACCATCATCCGCCTGTCTACAACCTCCCTTCAGGTAGTTGTAGAGAGTGATAAGGTCATTACCATCACAAAAAAATATTTTAATTTCAAATATTGGTGTTCCCCCCCCCCCAGACACACACATCCTGAAAACTCCACAGTGAAACATCAACTTTAATTCAAGAATTTTAACATCGTGGTCTTTCCCTAGGGGGGGGGAAAAAAAAATAGTTAATAAAACCCCTTAAAAATACATGTGTGCTTTAATTCTGAGTCCAGTTTTCTAGCCTTTTGAAGCTGTACAGGTCAAACACAGTAGTCTCTACAAATACTGGTGGAGAAATGTTAAGCTGCCGAGCAAGGAGAGAGTGAAGTGTGAAAGTGTGTGGGGTACACATAAGCTGAAGGGGCAGTACCGTCAGAAGCGCTAGCAGCCAGGGTACATCCCTGCAGCTGTAATGCCCAAGTTGGAGACAGTGAGGAGGTGGGCATAGGGCTCACTACCAGCACAAGCATCACACACCCTGTGCTGCTGTTTTTCCTTAAAAAAAAAAAAATAATTAAGTGGTCCTCAACTTAGAGAGGCCAATTAAAAAAATATAAAGGCCCAGAAAACCTTTGTGCTGGCTGGGAATGAGATATGTTCCCTGAAAATGTTGTTATGGAGTCTCCCTCTCTGGAGAGATTCAAAGCCCACCAGGATGTATTCCTCTGTGATCTGGTCTAGGTGATCCTGCTCTAGCAGGGGGGGGGTTGGACTGGATAATCTTTTGAGGTCCCTTTCAGCCCCCAGCATTTTGTGATTCTGTGATAACTGATGACAGTGAAAAGAAGGCCAGAAACCGGAGTCACAGTGAGGGAGACAAGGAAAGAAATCAGAGGTACAGATAGCAAATGAATTGCTGAAATGAGAAAAGCAATAGAAAGCAATATCTCAACAGCAGACACAGCAAAAAGCACTTTTGATAGCACTTTACTCACCCTGAAAGAGAAGTAAGGGAAAGGAAATCCCTCCCAATTGCTGCTACCTTCAAATCATTAACAGAATATTTTAGCAAGGACTTTGCAACTACTTCAGCAACTGTAAAAGTGGCTTTATCCTGTAGGGAAAAACTCATTTGCAAAGCAAAGCCATATGGGAAAGAGGAAAAGCTGACAGTGGAAAAGGCTAGAGTATATCCAGATCACAAACAGGACACAGCAGAGGGAGCACAGCAGAACTGCGGAAGGCAGCTGTCTCTTCATATCCTCAAGGATAATGACCTCCAAACAGCATTTGAGAGCCTTCCTCATGTTTCATTTTTGTAAGGTTAAACATCACAAAGGCAGAGAATTCCTCAATTTAAACATTTTGATTATCACATGAATCAACTATATTCCCTGTACACAATAAATAGAAAATAAATGAAGGAAATTTAAAGTTGTGAATTGTATGACATGCCTTAAAAAAGCATGTGAGGAGAAACACCCCTCTGACTTTCCTCTGAAAGACTTTAACCAGGCTTAGAATCACAGAATCATGAAATCCTTTTCTTTAGAAAAGACCTTCAAGGTCATCAAGTCCAACCATTCTCTAACTCTACCAAGCCTGGTGCTAAACTATGTCCTTTAGTGTCCCATCTCTACATCATTTAAACACCTTCAGGGATGGGGATTAAATCACCTCCCTGGGCAGCCTGTTTCACTGTTTGGAATCCCTTTCAGTGAAGAAGTTTCTTTTCATGCCCAACCTAAACCTCCTCTGCTGCAACTTAAGGCCATTTCCAACTCCTACCATTCTATGATTCTATGATTTTCTCTCATCCCATCACTTGTTACTTGGGAGAAGACACCAAAATACACCTCACCACAACCTCATTGCAAGGAGTGGAAGAGAGTAAGAAGGTGTCCCCTCAGACTTCTTGTCTCCAGACTAAACATCTCCAGTTCCCTCAGCCACTCCTCACCAGCCCTATTCTCTAGACCCTTCAGCTTTGTTACCCTTCTCTGGACATGCTCCAGCACCTCAATGTTTTTTTTGGAGTGACATGCCCAAAAGTCAACCCAGTACTCACAGTGTGGCCTCACCAGTGCTGAGCAAAAGGGAAAATCACTTCTCTGTTCTTGATGGTCACCCTATTCCTGACAAAGGCCAGGCTGCTCGTGACCTTTTGGCTGCTAGGGCACACGTTGGCTCATGTTCATCCAGATGTCAATCAACACCTCCAGATCTTTCTCTATTTGCAGCTCTACAGCCACTCTACCCCATGCCTGGAGTGTTCCTGGCATTGTTGTAACTCAAGTGCAGGACCCACCACTTGCCCTTGTTAAATCTCATGTAGTCGACCTCAGCCAATCAATCCAGCCTGTCCAAGCCCCTTCCTACCCTTGAGCAGGTGAACACTCCCTCTCAGAATTATAGAATCATAGAATGGTTTGGGCTGAAAGGGATCTCCAAAGGTTATCTAGACCAATCCCTCCTCAGTGAGCAGGACATCCTCCACTAGATCAGGTTGCTCAGAGCCCTGTTGAGCCTCACCTTGAATATCTTCTGAGATGGAGCCTCAAAAACCTCTCTGTGTAACATGTTCTAGTGTTCCACCACCCTCATGGTAAGGATCTTGTTCCTAACATCCAATCTAAATCTATTCTCTAATTTAACTCTGTCTACCTGCTGTCCATGTCTCCTTTGATACAACCCAGGATGCCACTGGCCTTCTGGGCTGCAAGTGCCCACTGTTGGCTCATGTCCATCTTCTCATCCACCAACACCCCCAGGTTGTTTTCTGTAGGGTTGCTCTCAAATTCATCATCCCCCAGCTTGTATTGGTATCTAGCATTGCTTCAACTTAGATGCCAGTCACCTTACACTTGGCCTTATCCAACCTCATGGGATTCTTCTTGGTCTACCTCTCCAGCCTGTTTGGGTCCTTCTGGATGTCACCATGTCCTTCAGTCTTATCAACTGCACCACTCAGCTTGGTATCATCAACAAACTTGCTCCAGGTGCCTCAACCTCACTGTTGATAGCATTGATAAAGATGCAGACTAACACTGGTCCCAATACAGACCCTTGAGTGACACCACTTTTCACCTGTCTCCATCTGGACCTCCAGACATTGACCCTTTGTATGTGACCATCCAACCAGTTCCTTATCCACTGGACAGTCTACCCATCAAACCAATCTTAGAATGTGGAAACTGGTAAATAAAAACTGATGTAAATAACCCAACTATCAACCTAACTTCTAACTCCCCAAAGGTCCCCTTTTCTCTGAGGCTTCTGCCAGGAAATTACTGGCCACTGCCCATTGTTTTGCTGTTCTCTGCAACCCTGACATCTGCAACAAAAACTTAATTAAGGCCAACTCAATTCACAGAGCTCACATAAATGGCCAGCAGCTGCCAATAGTTCTCAGGCAGTACCAAAGAGGGATAGATTTGAAACAATGTTGGACAATGGCAGGTCCCTATATTACATTCATAGTTTCTTTAATAGGCTATTACTTTTATCAAAGTACCACGCTCTGCACATTTTCCCCTAGCTGCATTACTCCTTCGTGCAAGCACATCTGGGAGCTTCTGGTGCCTAGCATTCAAGAGCACCAAACCAGTTTAAGGGACCACAGGCAAGAGCATTTGTAATTAACACACTTTGCACACACTCATACCTTCAAATAAGGTGCAGTAAATTTAGAATGGATTAATACTCAGGATAATTTTCCCCTCTTTCTGTATTCACAGGGTGCAGTAGCTATTCTGGTTAAATTATCCTTTCTGGTGTTTTTAATTTGAATGTGACAGGGTTCTGAGCTTTTTGCCTCTGTGTATGCATGAATTATGTCTATGATAAGTGTATCTTTTCCTCACAAAATTAGGTGGCTGAATTAATATTCATTAGAAGGTAATGGGAACAAATGGCACAAAATATTTTAGGATGATGATTTAAGACATAGCTCCATATATGCCACAAGTTGTAGCTACAAATTAGTCCTCTGTTTTCAATTTGTGGTGTCCTTGGAAGAGAAAAAAGACAACAACCAAACAAACACAAAAGTTTCACAGAAGTAGTAAGATTGCCTATTGAAAGACCTTAATTAGTAAGTGCAACACTGACAGCATGGAGCCTATTCAAAGAAATACAAAACAGTAGGCCCTGATGTAAGCTCAGAAGGGACTTTGTCGTTATCTATCAGGCTAAAAAGGGCAAATGTACCATAATTTCTGACTTTTATTTTATTATTTCTTGTGATTAATATCCCATCTTTTCAAAGGCAGTGATTTTCCCTGGGACTTCATGTGTTACATAGAGTAAGATTCAGCAGAGAAACCCGAACTTAGAGAAAAGATGGGGGGGGGGGAAGACAAGAAAAAAAGGGCAAAGTGGCTTTATTTCACAGTAGCACACACATACATGTCAGTTTCATTACCTGTTTTTATTTTCCTGAAAATCCTCTTGGCAGACATCATAACAGAGATAAAATAAAAATCATAGCAGCCTCAGGCTTTTATTTTAAGACAAAAAGCCCAAATATTTCAAAACAGCTGCCATTTATAGCTGGTTTTGCCTTTATTATTCTATAAAAAACTGATGCTTGGATTACCATTTTTAGTGCAGAGCTGAAACAGGCAGGCATGCACACTGATCAGAATCATGAGGGGTTTGACTGGGCACAGCCATCCTCGGTGCGATTTCAGTGAGCATCCAGGAGAAATGAGCTATGAATGCCATCTGCTGGAAGAAAGGTTTGCCAGGCCAAGAAGTGATGTCTCACAAGAGCTTTGGGCTGGGTAGCAAGTGTCCTTGCCAACGAGACCTTGCAAATCCTAACGGTCTTTCCCTGAGCAGCCAGTCATCTTTGTTAGAAGGATCCTAGAATCATAGAGCGGTTTCCATTGATTTTAAGACCTTTATCATCATTAAGTTCAACTATTCTCTAGCTCTACCAAGTCTGCTGCTAAACCATGTCCTTCAGCACCACATTTCTGCCTCTTTTGAACACCTCCAGGGATGGGGATTTGACCAGCAACCTGGGGAGCCTGTTACAGCGTTTGAGAACCCTCTTCAGTGAAGAATTTCTTCTAATGTGAAACCTAAAACTACTCTGGTGCAACTGGAGGCCATTTTTTTTTCTCATCCCCCCTGCAACCTCCTTTAAGTTATTTGTAGAGAATATGAAGTTCTCCCTTCAGACTCCTCTGCTCCAGACTAAATAACCCCAATTCCCTCAGCTGGTCCTTTCCAGACCCTTCACCAGATTTGCTGTCCTTCTCTGGACCCACTCCAGGGCCTAAATGCTTTTCTTGGAGTGAGGTCCCCAAAACTCAACCCAGTACTCAAGATGTGGCCTCAACAGTGCCCAGTACAGGCAGACAATCACTTTCCTTGTCACACTATTGCTGCCACGGTTCAGGATGCTGTTTGCCTTCTTGGCCACCTAGGCACATGATGGATCATGTTCAGCCAGCTGTCAACCAGCACTCTCAGTTCTTTTTCTGCTGGGCAGCTTTCCACCCAGTTTTCCCCAAGACTGGAGCATTGCATGGGGTTGTTATGACCAAAGAGCATTACTTGGCAACTGACCTTTGGGAACCCTGTACAACTGTCCTGTGCCCATTGATCCAGCTTGTCCTGATCCTTTGGCAAAACCTTCCTACCCTCAACACTTCCTCTCAGCTTAGTGTCACCTGCAAACATACTGAGGGAACACTCAATTCCCTCATCCAGATCATTGATAAAGGTATTAAACAAGACTGGCCACAAATACTGAGCCCTGGGGAATACCAGTTGTGACCAGACACCAACTGGATTAGAGTCTATTCACCCCAACTCTTGGTCCTGGTCATCCAGTCAGGATTTTACCTAGTATATTATCCACCATCCATGTCATGAGCAGCCAGTTACCAATCACCAGAAGCAACACAAGGCTCATTTTGAAGGTAGAGGTCTGTTCCACCTAATCTTCCCACTCTTGTCTTTGAGCCCAGTACTGCCCAGTGATGATTCCACATCTCTGTTGTTGTATGATGGGAATAGACTGAAGGAATAAGAGGGGAAAAGGAAGAAAAGGGGAAACAAAAATATACTATTTAATTGTATTTAGGGAATCAAGACATGAAAATCTTCTCTTTCATGACAGCAACTTTCTGGTGGCACAGGTCATCACAACTAGGTGGCAATCCTGAAGAGAACCAGCTTCTCTGGATTTACTGAGTAAATCCAACCTAACAGCTAGTCCAGGATGTGATGGGTTGTTAAGGTAGACAGTAAAGATTTACAATATAAAGTCCACTTTAAGACTTGCTGCTTTCTTCAGGAGCCGGTCCAAGATGCACCATGCTGGAAATTTCCAGGAGTTAGTTTGATCTAGTCAGCCAGGGTCCTTTTAAATCAGCAGAGAAACCAAGGTTTTACAGAGAGAGGTAAATCCAAGCTGTCATAGGATGGGGCAAACGACCCTGCAGAGCATCGACTAGGAACAGCAGCTGTAAGCTATGCAAGTTGCTTAACTGATTTCAGCTATCTAGTTAGTACTAGTTAGTACTCTAAACCAAATCTCTCTCTACCAGTCTTTCTACCGTTGAAATCAGCAGGATATTGGGGGAGCTTACTCCAAGTCACATAGTATGGGTGGATTAGTACAAAAGTTACAGTTAACCCATTGTTACTGCATAGGTTTTGCTAATTTCACCCTGATAAAGATGCTTTTCTCTCTCAAATGAAGAGGACAAGGGCATCACCAGCCACTGCTCCATGGGGTAACTATGGTCATCACAGACAATGGGAGGATTTGAGGTCCCTGCTCATCCCAGCTGCCTTAGTCACAGAACAGTAGATTAAGGCATTGATCTATTCTGTAGCAGTAAATCCATATTCATTCAGTCAGAGGAAAGGGAGATGAAGTCCAGGAACTCCACTGTGTTAAGAAAGACTTGAACTTAAAACTCATCTCTGAACTTATCAGAGTTGGAACTTAGTACTGCTGACCTTTCCAGCCCAGTGGAGCTCCCTCTTCTTCCCAGGTTTTCTGTACTTCAAATCTCCTCAATCAAGTGCCTTGAGCTCCCCACACCCCAAATCCAGTCTGGATCACACAGGTCTTCCCAAATTGTATTGTTCAGGTGAAAAGTAATTCAGGGATTCCTGTTTACATCCATGGAAATATGGATCAAAAGGTAATGAGCCTGAAGTAGCAAAGCTTTAGTGATTTCAGGATTGGTCCAGTGGATTTCAAAACATAAAGGACTGTCTAAATCCGAGTGCACAATGAAAGGAAGGAGTGATGAGTACATTTCAGCCATTTTCTTAAGAGCAGCAGAGAGCTGAGTATCCTCCTGATGTGCTGTAGTGATTGTTTGCTCAGCAGGAGGTCTCAAGAGCTATACAAAATAGAGTGAAGTTCCCCAGATAGAGGTGAAAGTCAGCTTCTCTTGCATTAAAGGTGGGAAAAGAGGAAAAAGCGTGGGTTATAGCAGCTTTACCAATAATGGGGAAGGGAAAGAAAAGAAAAAGCTCTAAAGGATTGAGAAGATAGATGAAAAACGGGAGGAAAGGTGAGACTTTCCATCCTGGGGATATGAAGCAGCATATCAATCTTACCTATGCTAAGTCAACATGAATATCTTGTTCAGCCTACAAATTAGCCTCGGATTTGGTCTGATGATTGATGTATCTCTGCTGCTGTCCCAACCAACTATCCAACGTCTTCCTTTCAGCTCCCTTTTTGGGGTGGTTCCAGAGTTTTGCACCAAGTACTGTTATGCAGCAAGGCTTTCCTGAAATGAATCCATTCAAAGTTAAAGTGAGTTTAATGAAGGTACTGGATTTTTTTTTCTCCCCCAGACATTCAGATTCACTGAAAGGAACCAGCCATGCTCTTTTACATATTTAACAGAGCTAAAAACAGAGAAGGCACCTAAGACTGGTGGCAGATCAGAGCTAGGTCATGCAGAGGTTGAAATATTTCATTGATTGTAAGCAGGCAGGCCAAGCTCTGAGTTTTATGGCATGTATATTTTAGCTAAGATAAAGTACAAAGCAAGAGTTACAAATCCAGCTCTTGAAGGCAGTGGTACTGCCTTCTGGACAACGATTTGGATTAAAGAGGAACGATGCTATCTGCTTCTGCCATGCTGAAGAGAAGAAGGTTTCATATATGGTTTACTAATTGCACAGAAATACAAAGAAAGTCTGGACACACTTTATACATGATTCTCATTACAGTAGAAGCAAGTAACTCTCTGAAGTCTCTTGTAACAGTTGTCTCATTTTGTTGCCAAAAATTGCATTAAGAATGAACAAATAAAAATAGAGACCACACACTGCAAATAACAACATTCATTAAGAGCAGTTCTTCTTACAAAGAGTCCAGATTTTAATGCAGGTACAGTGTTGAAGGATAATAACCAGTCAACACTTTTTTAATAAATATTTTAAAATACAAGCAGTTGTTTGTTTTTTTTTCTTCTACTTTGAAAAAAGTAGATTGCAGAACCAGGGAAAACACTTCCAGAAGTTTACTTCTGATGAGATTCTCGCTGGTTTTATAGTCTGTATATGATCTAGTTGTGAACAATCTCTACCAGCCACATGTTATTAGCTGATTTATAGTCACCAAGTGAAGTCATTAAGTCTCCAGTTAACTACTGTGACTGACTTTGAATCAGTACATACATATATATGCACATGTTCACACTTCATTTTTGTCTCACCTGCTTATTTTATTGTTGGCTCTTTAACAGTTGTGACTTGCAGTTTGGTTCTCTCCAATCTCTCTTTCCCCCCAAAAAAAGATGTGTATAAGCACAAGGTTTAAATTCTTTTTTCTCTATCACTACCTTCATTTAGTCCTCTCTCAGTGAGATATTACCATCTGTGTGCCATGAACTTCATCAGAGGATTCGCACAAAGCTTGTCTGCAAAATTTTGCACCAAGGTGTGGCTGAATTGCACAAAGAAACCAAGACGTCTGAGAACTACTTTTCTTTTGCTGAAGGGTCAAAAGCCTCAAAAATGCCCTGAACCAGACAGTGGAGCAGAAGCCAGGAGGTATGGTTTTTCAGGAGATTGCCCACGTTGCCCAGGCTTGTCTGAACATGCCCCAGGGTCCAAGTGGGTTAGGTGTGTGTGCCTTTGGCTGTATTCAGAGAAAAGTGATTCTGTAAGTTAAAGTATCAGGCATGTCTCTCTTAATCTCTGTTGTCACTGGCCATCATTGTCTGGGGAAATCTATAGATACCCCCCCCCCCAAAAGAGTGAGTGCCTTGCCTTGCCTTGTCCAAGATCTGGAAGAAGCCACAAGCCATAACCCTGCAATCCTGAGAAGCCAAGCCTTGCATTTTGTGATCCAAACTGTGCTTCAGGTTACCCAGAAAGACTGCAGGTGCCCCTTGCAGTAATGCATTGTAAAGCCCAGGAGCAGACAGACATCTTGCTGGGCCAAGAGATGAACCCCAGAGGAGCTAAGACCTCAGGATGGTTTTGTTTTATTGGAAGAAGCAACAAGGACTGATGCGAAGATTGCAGCTAAACAACCTCTCCAAACCAGGCAAAGCTACAAAGCTGACAAGCCTGCAAGCCTCGGCAGCAACCTCTTGTCTACAAAGCTTTCAGCTATAAAGCCTTTGGAGATAAACCCTGTGTGTGCCTCAGCAACAAGCTGCAGAAGCCAACAGAAAGTGAAACTGGATCCCTGCAGCTTTCATCTGTTTGACAGCAGCTTGGTCTTGTTTAAATCCCCACACATGCCACGTGGTACCACGATCTGTGGGTTATAAACCTTGCTACTGAAGGTACTGGACTAAAGTGATCTGCAGTAAGTAATCTATGAAATTTTCTTTTTATAAGCATCTGTTCAAAGGTCTGTTGCCCTAGAGAATTCTAGGGTTACCCCCAACACCTGGGGGTAACAGGCAATTTCCAGCATGTTGCCCATGTTCTTCTCTTTTTTTTCTTTACAGTTTAAATTACTGTTTGTTGTTTCTGCTTTTTGTCTGTTTGATTGTTTGCTTGGTTTTTTTTCCCTAATATTGTTTAAACTGTTACATGTTCCTGATGGTGAGGTATCTGTTCCACAACCAAATATTTTGAACCAGCAAGTAGGTTTTATTAATATTTTCCAAGGGTTTTTTTAATTATTAATACAGTTATTAATATGTTTATTAATTGTTCCACCCATTAAAGATTGATAACAACCATACATTCATAACAGCCTTTAAGATCAAATTCAGCTACTTAACTGTAAAGCTGGACTGACTCTACTTCTACATATAAAACAAATTTTAAATGAGGCTGCCTAGCAAGGACTTTTTTTGCCCATTTTCAGGGGCTCTGGCACAAATTGGTACCAGGCAGAC
Organism: Melanerpes aurifrons; assembly: GCA_011125475.1. NCBI lineage: Eukaryota > Metazoa > Chordata > Aves > Piciformes > Picidae > Melanerpes > Melanerpes aurifrons. The sequence goes on from WWNC01000048.1 coordinate 8,205,127, forward strand.
AGCAAGATGTAAACTCATGCTGAACAGAGATCAAAAGTTAAAGACTGCACAGGAGAAAGTCTTTGGATCAAAAAGACATTAAACAAAACATTCTGTTGTCACATCACATCAAAAGATTCATCCTTTAGACCAGAGGCATGCTTACCTGTTCTGCCTCTCATTTTGGTCTCTGCATATTCACCCCGGTAGCTGTGGTTTTCAGTTTGTCATCTGACCTGAACACTGCTCCAGGTTATTAGCCAGCCATGCACATCTCACAGCTCCTGTCTTTTTGTTTCCTTTATGGATTGGTCCAGATAAGAGGAGGCTGATAGGAGACCTCCTTGCCTTACATAACTCCTTAAAGGAGGATGTAGTGAGGTAGGGACTGGTCTCTTCTCCCTAGTGTAAGGTGACAGAACAAGAGGAAGTGGCCTGAAATTGTGCCAGAGGAAGTTTAGATTGGATATTAGGAAAAATTTCTTTATGGAAAGACTGGCCAGGTATTGGAACAGGCTGCCCAGGGAGGTGGTGGAATCACAGTCCCTGGAGCGGTTCAGTAAATGTGTGGACATGGCACTCTGGGACACAGTTTAGTGGGGGTCAGTGACCTTAGATGTCTTTCCAAACCAAAACAATTCTGTGTTTCTATGATTTGAAAGACATGTGCAAAATCCAAAAAGCAGAGGCTGAAGCAGAACACAAGTAGAGGTTCACATGTGCTTACCTGAGACTGCTGCTGCTAGCTGCACTGGATTTTTAACCAGAGGTGTTTGGTTTGGTTGGTTTTGGTTTTTTTCCAACTGCATGCAGAATAGTAAAAGTACCCAAAAGTAAGGCAGAAGAATGCATTCAAATCGGGATTGTATGTACATTTACTTATTGATTTTGGTGTAGGCAATATTAAAAGAAGTTTCTCAATGCAACCTGTAAGTTAGGAGTCCTAACACCAGAATCTCCAAGAACACCTGATAGGAATTATGTGTGTAGCCAGCCTGTATCAAGTGCAGCTCTTTCTCTTGTTCAAGTAATTCTCCCAAACCTTTGTTCCCTGTTGTTGTCTCATAAATCACAAACTGCAAGCCTTTTAAAGTATTTTAAAGTCTCTAAAAACATTTCTAAGTATTAAACATTCCAATTTGTTGAAACATAAAAGAAGTCTTTAAAAGCATAAACAAAAGAACCCAACTGAAACCTTTAGCACAGGTAATACAAGATTTTCATTTGTGGAGTAATTTTAACTGAGAAGGAGCATAACTGAGACTTGTAAGGAGTGTAAGAAAGCAAGTAATGACAGCAGCTCATCTTCTGGTTAACAACAAAGAGCAAAAGCCTGATGAGTTCAGCAGAGCCACTTCACATCCCACCGAGTCTCCCTGTCTATCCACTATTATTGAAGTCCATAGGGCAATCATCATTACAGCAGATGATACGAGAGTCACTAGAACAATGTAGTATCTGATCTCAAATGAAATGTTGCAAAATGCTGCCTGAGGAAGAAATGGCTGGGGTTTCATTTGTGTTGCCTTGCATGACAGCTAACATCCATTCCCAAATGCATCATTTGCTAAGTTTGCTCAAGGCAAAAAGACATCTTCATTTTTAGAGTAGAGAAAGTCTTTTAAACAGTGACACGAAGGCTTGGTCTCACTTTGCCAAGCTTTAGGTTATGCTTGTCCCTGGCTGTAGAAGACAAGTGGAACACACCATAGCAAAGGTGGACCTCATCAGAAGATGATTGCTTCCCTTGATCCCCCAGAGTGATACACATTTTATTTCCAGGGGTTGCTGAAAGGCAACATCCTTTCCAACACCCTTTTGCAGCCAAGGCACCACACTGCCACAGCTAAATCAGCAGTTGCAGAGTAACTGATGCCAACTGATTAAGATATTTATTGATTAATGAGCAAATCATGAGGAAATTGGTAGAGCAGCAAAAGAATAAATGATCTCAGCGATCATAACAACTATGTAATAATACAGACTATTATACTTGACTATAAAGCTGTTAATTACAGCTCTTAAGTCTAATGAATCACATACCTGAGCACTACTGAATTACAATTCAGCTAAGTATAGAGGTGCAGATCTGTTTCCATCAATTCTGGACAGCATGTCTGTACAGCAGGAGCTTCCTCTGGCATTCTGATGAGCTGAGGCATGCAAGTCAGCATCAGTGCTGGCTGTTGGCATCCACATTCCTGACAGTTAAAGACTGACTCTTTCAGTATTTGTTTCCCCTATTTAATTTCAGAAATGATTCCCTATCTTTTCTGAGGTCACAATCAAATTTTTTGGCATCCTTGAACTCTGACTCTCCCCCTCCAAGTTCTTCCTAATGTCACATTGTTATTTGCATTTCCCTTATTTTTGCTAGTTTCACTACAATACCCAAATTTGTTATATCTATGACTATTTCCTAGCCACTAGGCAGGATTATATCAGTAGGAGTGAGTTTGTGCCCAATGCACTCCCACCATTGTCCATCCCAGACTCACCAAATTTTGACTGCCTTCTTCAGTCATTGAACAATTACTTTTCTTTTACCTTGATTCTCCTGTTAAGCAAGGCAGCTTCTCACCACATGCACCAAGAGCTTATGTACCAGAGCAGCACAGTAACTTGGTTTCCACGCTTCTGCTGTGGGCTACCACAGGTCCTCCGTAAGACCATGGCTGCTATGGAGCTGTGTGCCCCATGGGCTATACAGAAAAAAACATCACAGAATCATTTTGGCTGGAAAAGACCTCTGAGATCCTGGAGTCCAGCTACTTTTGTCCAAAAATCACTTTGGAGAGATGATCCAGGCTGCACTGCAGCATCACCTGGCTTTGCTCTCAAAAGCTCTTAAAAGAAACAGAAATAGACCTCTGATACCTTAGCAAACTAACCTAACTCCGCTTGGGTAGGGTTGCAATCATCCACTCATAGAGGCAAAAAAGGAAAACCACCAAGAAGTCAAGACATCAAACACCAGGTTCTACCAGGTCATTATGAGGGTTGGTAATATAATGTCCTCCATGACAGAAAGAGGGATCATAAAGGACAGTCAAACACATACACACACACTCAAGGTCAGCTGCAGTGCCAACAGCCACTCAACTTTTAAAAGGAGCAACCACATTTTCAGCCTATTTCTGTCACTGTACCCCACAAAAAGCTTTTTGGGTTGTTTTTTTTGAGTTCAACTGTGACTTCAACTTAGCATGGACCCACCCATGGGCCTAGCTCAGACATTCATTGCCATCTTCTCCAAGCAAATCTTAGGGACTCTCCACCTGTTAAGTATTTCTCATTTTGCTTCCTGTTCATGTGAGAGGATTTTTCTCCTTTCCTTCGTGAGAGGTCATCAAATCAAGTCTTTCTTCCACCAGCTATCTCAGTTTTGCCCTGGATCAGTAACTCACTGATGAATTATTACTCTTTATAGGCTTCTTTAAAATTGAGATGGCCAAGTTTTGCTTTGTTTGGTTGAAAGCTTTCTTCCCCTCCCCCTTCTCCCTTCTAAATTTATCTTTCTTAAGCATGAAGGCTTCATTTTTAAATAGGATTTTAAAGTGCTCATTTTCCTAAGGCACCAGTAAATAACACAGTATTATTTCATGGTCTGGTTTGCTCAGATTGAGTTTTGCAGCTGGAAACTGCCTTATGCCCATACCCTCCCTGCATTACACTTTCAAAACCTATTAAAGTGATTTGATAACCATATAGAAGAAAAAGTTGGAGTTTTTAAATGGGAAAAGAAAAAAAAAAAGACCCTCTGGCAGTTTTCCTCTACATTCAAGATAACTTCTTAGTGGACAGAGCAAAACAATATAATTAAAATGATCCCCTTTCTTGTGCAATCTTCTTGTTTAATGCTAGAGGAAAACATTCAGCTTGGAAACATCCATTATGTATCACACATACTAAACAGATTTCTTCTTCTTTTCTCTCAGGAAGGCACCTCATCCATGTAATAATCTCTGGCAACATTCTAGGCTGTGTGCTTGCTAACTTTGCTGTAGAATATAGGTATCCTTCATGTTTTATCTTGCAGAAGTATGTTACCTCCCATCCTCCACAAAGTCCTATATAAGGCAGAAGTGTTTTCTCTTGCCATGCCAAAGACCCTTTGTCATCATACTGCAAAGTGCACTGTATGAGCATCTCAGCAAACATCTTTGTTCCGGCTTATCGAGTCAGAGTAATCTTGGTTGGACGAGACTTTAAATATCATTTGGTTCCAACCTGCTGCCATGGCAGGGACACCTCCCACCAGACCACGTTGCTCAAGGACATGGTTTCTCTTCCACACCAGGGAATTCAACCCCAGTAGCAGCAGTTTAAAGGGAGGAGGAAAATCAAGATCTCCTGCACACTCCAGTTGTGACAGGGCAAGCCACTGTCCCTGTGCCACAAGACTTCATGGAAGATTGATTTGCAGGCCAGAAGGTCCAGATGATGAGTCCCTTCAGCCACTTAGTCAGCCTTTAAGCTGGCTGGAATCCAGAGTGTCAGAAACAGGAAACCTGAGAAAGGTACTGCAAATATGGTTTAGCTGATTAGATGGTGTTGGCTGGTAGATTGGACTTGATGATCTGGAAGGTCTTTTCCAACTTGGTTAATTCTATTCTATTCTATCCTATTCTATTCCATTCCATTCCATTCCATTCCATTCCATTCCATTCCATTCATATTCTATTCTATGCTATGCTATGCTATGCAATGCCATGCCTTGCCATGTCATGCCATGCCATGCTATGCCTCTCTCACCTGTGTCCCAGACCTGACTTGGAAACATTCTCATGCTTTATGCTGTTGGCTGCAGGGAAGCCATTAATGCTTTAGCAAGCCTTTGCTGCCTGGCAAAACCAAACCTGAACATACAGCGAAAAATTCCAAGTTTATTGTTCTTATATGTCAATTGGGATCATGTTAGCAGGCCAGATTAGCCAGAACTTTGAGACTGATCTAGATAAACCTCCTTCTACAGCCTGCTTCCCTCAAAATGCACAATGCTTTTCAGTTCAATAAGCCAGTTTTGTTAAAACATAACTTAGGAAAATCCACCTTGTAAGGAAAGACAGCATGATTAAGTCACACAATAGAACTGCAAAGGGTTCATGTGCATCTCCCCTGCCATGATTGTGAGCTAATCCTTGCTCCACCAGGTGGTTTATTGCAGGTTTGAATTGGGTCACAATGTCCGCTTCACTCTGGTGCCTGTGGGGACCCTACCTTTCCTGTTTAAGATCTCTACAGTCTGTCTCTAACCTTCTTCTTGACCATCACAGTCTGTGACCCCTTATCTGGACAGGCTTAATTTGTTCCTTTAGAGAGGCATGATCCCCTTCCCCTGACAATGGCCTTTTCCAGATCCACACATTCTTCCTAGAGGAGTAGAAGGTGTAACTAAGATTGCAAAAAAAAAGAGGGAATGCCATCACCCCCATGGTTTCTGCACTCACAGTCTGCCAGGGCTATTGAGGCTGTGTTAATCTCTCCTGAACCTCTTTTAAATAGTGACAACTTGCAGCTCAGCTGCACTGCATGGTTGTGTAACTACCACTGAGAGGAGGTGCATGTGACCTTTTTGGCCTTTGTTGTCTCTTCATTCCTAAATGCCCTATCTGCAGTGCAGAGGGAAATATTTTTCTGGAGATTGGAAACTGGGAGTTAGATTAATTAAGTTTGTGGAAAGTCAAACCTTAACAAACAACCTGGTAACAGAGAACTTGTGCCAGGCCATGTTCTCCCGTTCCTGTTGCACTACATGAAGTGCCACCTCAGTTTATAGAGACCCAAACTGCTGCCAGCCATCACAGTCAGATTTCTCCTCTGCTGCCTGTACATTGTAATCCTCTCCTGGTTTCTCAATCTGGCATACAAGTGAGTGGTTGCCACAAGATAAAACATTGGAGAAAAAGAGCCCTTCCAAAACACAGACGAGCAGGCAGGACAACAGAATTAACTAAGAAGTCATGGGACTGCAGGAAGCACCATGGAGACAAATCTTCAATCCTCTGTTCAGTTATCTCTCTCTTGCCTGTCCTGTTATCTCTGCTATGTTTATTTCCTGATGGTCTGGAAGAAAAATTTTCTTCCCATTCTTTAAAGTTTGTTTCCTCTGGGATGCTTGTTTTGTCCCTGGATGAGAAATAAATCAGTTCCACCACCAAAATAATCACTGTAAACTAACCTCAGATGAGGAGCTGGGTAATAGACTGCTGACAAAGAAATGGAGAGCACAAAGAAGGAGCAGAAGCAGCACAATGGTAAAACATTCCTGCCCAGGTGGCACTAGCAACATTTGTTGTCCACAGGGTCTGGTTTCCAGAAAGAAAACATGACAAGAGAAATGGTGACTAGCAAAGTCTTCTGTAATAAGCAAAAAAAAAAAGTCCAAATTTCTTCTTAACAACAGATCTACTCAGTTTTGCAAGAATTACTGAAAGGATTTGGGTATTTTATCTCAGTGGGTGGAAGTATGAACATGTCATTTCATACAACAAGAGCTCAGGAGGACTAACCAGCCTAATGGTAATCATCACTAGCTTCACATAGCTTGAGAGAATGTTTTTTTCCCCAGCATAGAAGGAAATAGAGATAAAGATAGAGATGGATAGAGACAGAGAGATAGAGATAAAGAAACATAGAGACAGAGACAGAGACAGAGACAGAGACAGAGATAGAGACAGAGACAGAGACAGAGACAGAGACAGAGATAGAGATAGAGATAGAGATAGAGATAGAGATAGAGATAGAGATAGAGATAGAGATAGAGATAGAGATAGAGATAGAGATAGAGATAGAGATAGGGAGGGATAGAGACAGAGATAGAGACAGATTATAGATGTAGATAGCTGATAGAGATGAAATAGATAGAGATATGCTGAGCATAGGACTACATGTTGAAGAAGGAATGAGTTGCATCAGAACTCCTTGTGGGTCTTTGTTCAAATGCATCAGTAATTAAGTCCAACATATGACAGAGCAGGCAAGCAGCAGACCTGATATGCCACTGTTTAGACAGGAATCTTCTTCAGAAATGCTGCTGCATGAAGGCATGCATTACACTGTCATTTCCAGAAGGACTTCCTAAAAATACTACGGGCTTTGAATGCAAAAAATATAGTGAGAGTTAGTTTCAAAGTGGGGAAAAAGGCATAAGCAACTGCAGTGAGATAATTTATGAAGACCTTTACACTGCCCCAGCATTTTCAGTGATCTACCCCTCACTCACCTGTTTGTGCACCACCAGGATTTTTTTTCCCCATCATTCAGGGACTGCACAAGCCTTCTAACTCAACCTAACTTGCTCTGTGTGTTGTTTTGTCTTTTTCCCCCTAGCCAGTTCAGAATCACAGCATCACAGCAAACAGAAAGTTTGTTCCCTGGAGGAACAGCTCCACAGAGGAAGTATAAGAAAGGGTCTGCACATAGACTTACCTTCTTCTATACACTGGGGAGGCATAATCCACTTGTAGATATTCCAAGATTTAAGCTTACTCAAAACTAGAGATTAGAACAAAATAAATATGTGGCTTCTGGCCTAATGCAGTTAAGATACGAAAAGCAAAACAGGTACAGAATCAATGGATAAAAAACATATACTTCAAGGATTTACAGAGTTTAGCAGATACTGCAAAAGCTTCCAGATAAGGCACGGTAGGAGCCTGACTCGTGCTTTTAATGTCAGTAAGAGTGAGAATAGCTCTCTTGTGAACACTGAAATGAAAGAAAATTTGCTGAGCTTTTCTCATATTTCCCACCAAAAATTTATTGGCTCAAAAGCAGTAAATTCAGAATTTTAATGCTTAGGATTCTTTTATTGCCAGAGCCACAGGGAAACAGAAAACTGAGAAGAAAAGAAGACACAGAGCATCAGGTACTCTGCTCACATGAACAGCTGCTATTCTTTTGACTTTGGAAGCTACCTGAGTCCATAGCAGCTATGAATCTACAACATGTTTTTTCATCTGCTTTCTGTTTCTGTTTCTTTTTATTCATTTACTGGTCCCTACCGTGGAAGCAAGGAGCAGATGTGAAGGGACTGTGTAGCCTCAGGGCACCATGGTGGACTTCAGACAGATTTTTAGATTGCATTGAGGTGGAAGACACCCTCAAAGGTCACATCTTGTCCAGCTACCCCTGCAGTGAGTGGGGACACCTCCAATTAGATCAGGCTGCCCAGAGACACATCAAATCTGATCTTGACTGTCTCCAGGGGCCTCAACCACATCATTGGGCAGCCTGTTCCAGTATTTCACCACTCTCACTGTCACGAACTTCGTCCTCATGTCCAACCTAAATCTACCCTGCTCCAGTTTCAAACCATTGCCCCTCATCCCATCACCACAGGCCCTTCTAAACTGTCCTTCCCCAGCCCTCCTGTAGGTCCCCTTCAGATATTGAAATGTGGTTGTAAGCTCTCCCTGGAGCCTTCTCTTCCCCAGGCTGAACAGCTCCAGTTCATTCAGCCTGTCTTTGTAGGACAGGTGCTTCAGCCCTCTGATGATCTGTGGACCTCCTTGAACAGACTCCTTCAGGTCCATGTCTCTCTTGTGTTGGAGTGCCCCACAGCTGGTCACAGTCCTCAAGTGCAGTCTCATCAGAGTAGAGCTCCAGCAAGTCAACATCCTTCCTAAACTGAGGGGCCCAGAACTGGACTTAGCACTCAAGGTGTGGCCTAACCAGTGCAGTGTACAGGGGCAGAATGACCTCCCTGCTCCTGCTGGCCACACTATTCCTAATGCAGGCCAGGATGCCATTGGCCTTCTTGGCCACCTGGGTACACTGCTGGCTCATGTTTAGGCGGCTGTCCATCAGCACCCCCGGGTCCCTCTCTGTTTGGCAGCTCTAATCAAATCATCAAATCCATATCTCTCCAGTTTAGACTGGAGGAGGATGTTGTGGGGGACTGTGTCAAAGGCTTTACAGAAGTCCAGATAGATGATATCTATTGGTCTTCCGTTCTCCAGATGGAGATGTAACTTCTCAAGGTGTACCCTAACAAAGGAAGGTGTGCTTTCCAGTAGAGCTGGTGTAACTGACCAGTCAGGAACTGAAGGGAACTGACTGCAGTGAACAGAAAGCCAGCACTGTCCTTTCATCCCCAACACTGCCCACAAAATGTTGCTCATATTAGAAGGTATTTTCTCTACCCATTGTAACAGAGCTGGCATGAGAAGAAAGATCCCAGATAACACAATGACAAAATACTACAATCACCAGGTATAATAACACCTGTAATAGCACCATTGTGAAGAGGAAAAAAAAAAATGTATAGCATGGAATTATATTTCCCTCTAATCTTGGATTTCCTCTTGAGACAATATACACCTTCTGGGCATTAAGTATGCATAGAGGAAGTATCAAGAAAAACAAAGGTAGGTGCTACAAATTGTTACCATGAATTGTTAATACCTGCTTTTATTCATCTGCTTGGAGGACATATAATCACTCAAAGTTTGATAAAAAGCTCTGAGAGTTAGTAATGGCTAGTCCAGCACATACTTCTTGGGGAATAAATAAAATAAATAAATAAATAAATAGAGAGATAAATAAATAAATGTATTTTATATAGACTTATCTATCTATCTATTAATCTCTATCTATACACATATATATATCAATTTGCTTCTAAGTAAGGTCTGTACAATAAGAATACTCTTCACAGGATCACAGAATCACAGTATTTCAGGGGTTGTAGGGGTCCCCCACTCCCCCCCCACCCCCGAGCCAGAGCAGGGTCATACAATCTAGCACAGGTCATGCAGGAATGCATCCAGATAGGCCTTGAAAGTCTCCAGAGAAGGAGACTCCACAATCTCTCTGGGGACCCTGTTCCAGTGCTCTGTGACCCTTACAGTAAAGTTCCCCCTTGTGTTGAAGTGGAACCTCCTGTGCTGCAGCTTGCATCCATTGCTCCTTGTCCTATCATACAGAGCAAGTGAGAGGAGCCTGCCCCCTCCCTCCTGACCCCCAACCCTCAGATATTTATATACATTTATTAAATCCCCTCTCAGTCTTCTCTTTTGCAGACTAAAAAGCCCAGGGCCCTCAGCCTCTCCTTGTAAGGCAGGGCTCCAGTCCCCTAACCATCCTCATAACCCTCTGCTGGACCCCCTCCAGCAGATCCCTTTCCTCTTGAACCTGGGGAGCCCAGAACTGAGTGTAGTACTCAGAATGAGGTCTCACCAGTGAAAGTGTAATTTTCAGTGGGATTATAAGCCCATTTAAGAGAAATATATTTTGCTACTACTAGCCCAGGCAAAACAAGCATGACACCATTAACAGCTACACTTTACCTATAAATGCTGCATTTATGTGATTGCACCAAAAATCATGATTGCACTGACAACGCTCCCCAGTGTCAGAGAAAACATTTAGTCTACCCATTTTAAATTTATCTGAAATCTCAGTTTTCAGAATTGCCTCTCAGCCAGGAAGAATTCCCAGTATCATCTATGAGCTTTAGGGAATAGGTTGCAAAAAAAAAAGGGTTTTAAAATAATAGTAACAATAAAAAAATAGTCACACAGGCAGTTGATACTATGTCAGTTTGAAGAGAAGTGTTTGTGTTCCTGTACAAGTTGGTGATCAAAGCATGACTGAATTCACAAATGCAGCACAAAAATGAGAGCTCAGTTGCTGAAAGGTCAGATGGCTCATTAGAAATGGCATGCTAGGACACAAAAACCCCACTGCTGCCTAGCTGATCTACTGGAGCCATATATTCTTCTTAGGTTAAACTTCCTTTTTCCTTTTCTTCTAGAAAAAAATAAATGCAGAGTTATGGACTGGATGATATTCAGGTACTTAAGACTTCAGATCCTCCTCTCAGCCTGGAAATGTTTGACAAAGTTTTCTCAGAAAGTGTAGCTAGAAAATACAGTTATTTATTTCAAGCAAGTTTTTACTAGAAATATGAAATTTGTATTAAATGTCTGTGATGACATCATTTGTGAAAGCAAGTAAACCATTTTCTTGCTACAAGAGGCACCTCAACACAAGCCAAGGTAATTGGAATGGAATGGAATGGAATGGAATGGAATGGAATGGAATGGAATGGAATGGAATGGAATGGAATGGAATGGAATGGAATGGATAAACCAGGTTGGAAGAGACCTTTGAGATCATCTCGTCCAACCCATCAACCAATCCAACCCACCTAAACAACTAAACCATGGCACCAAGCACCCCATCAAGTCTCCTCCTGAACACCTCCAATGATGGTGACTCCACCACCTCCCCAGGCAGCCCATTCCAATGGGCAATCACTCACTCTGTATAGAACTTCTTCCTAACATGCAGCCTAAACCTTCCCTGGCGCAGCTTGAGACTCTGTCCTCTTGTTCTGGTGCTGGCTGCTTGGGAGAAGAAATCAACCTCCGCCTGTCTACAACCTCCCTTCAGGTAGTTGTAGGGAGCAGTAAGGTCACCCCTGAGTCTCCTCCTCTCCAGGCTAAGCAATCCCAGCTCCTTCAGCCTCTCCTCATAGGGCTTGTGTTCCAGGCCCCTCACCAACTTTGTTGCCCTTCTCTGGACTCGTTCCAGCAAGTCAACCTCCTTCCTAAACCGAGGGGCCCAGAACTGGACATGGTACTCAAGGTGTGGCCTAACCAGTGTGGCATACAGGGCCCTCATATGCATACAGCCTGCATGTCCTTTGTTGAAGGAATGCACTCTAGTCTCTTAGTCTAGGTTAAGCATCTGCAGAGATTTAGAAAGGAAAATAAAATGTTTACCAAAACAAAGCAAAGTGTGTACACACAAAAAAACCCTCAAGAAACAAACAAAAGAAAACAAACAAAAGACAAAAAATCCCCAATAAACAGATTAAAAAAAACCCACAAGAACAAAATCAGGAAAACCCCAACACCCAAATCTTGAAAGGTTTTGATATTCTTCAAGTGTAAAGCTGAGAAAAAGGCTCTTTGGTATGGGAATGTGCAGATCTGTTTGTGAGATCCCTTCCAACCAGCTCCCATCAGAAGAAACCTGTGAAACAAAAATTTACCAAGCATATAACCCAAAATTAAGTTTGCTCCTTCTCCACTAAGTTCCTAACCCACCAACCTATTTTTCCTGATTTTAAATGCATCCTAACTTCCTATCCTCCTTCTGCTCTGCTCAAGAGTATTTCTTGTCACTTACCAGAGGAGTAAAGGCAATATAACTCAGTTTTGTTTCTCATGCATTCTCTAGAAACAAAAAGACTCACAGCCTGTCCATCAGATCTCTCAGTCCCTTAACAAGGCCAGATTTGTCATTATGGGAGACAGAAGAATTCAGCATTTGCTTTCAGCCTCTGCAGGTCCCAACAAAAATCCATAAATAATGGATAAATTAATGAATATTGTTGAAGGATTCAGATAGGGTGGTGATAAATGCTTGCAGAAAATCTCATTCGTTAGATCATATTCAGAGCCATTAATCCAACTTTGGAGAGTAAAGTCTGCCTTGAAAGACAAATAGGAAACAATACACATTTGCACTGGGATAATATAAAGAGGGGAAAAAAATCATATTTGCCTACTGAAATAAGATTTAGGGCTTTCCTTGCTCTTGTATCATAGAGTCATAAAACCATTTTAGTTTGAAAGGACCTTTAAGAGCATCGAGTTCAACACTTATTAACCTCTACCAAGTCGGTTGCTAGACCAGGTCCCTCAGCACCACATCTCCACACAACTGCAGGGATAGGGTTTCAGACACCCACCCTGGAGAACCTGTTCCAGTGTTTGAGAATCCTTCCAGCCAAGAAGAATAGAATAGAATAGAATAGAATAGAATAGAATAGAATAGAATAGAATAGAATAGAATAGAACAGAACAGAATAGAATAGAATAGGTTGGAAGAGGCCTTCAAGATCATTGCGTCCAACCTATCAACCCATCCAATCTACCTAATCAACCAAACCATACAACCAAGCACCCATTCAAGTCTCCTGAACACCTCCAATGATGGTGACTCCATCACCTTCCTGGGCAGCACATTCCAATGGGCAGTCACTCTGTGTAGAATTTCTTCCTAACATATAGCCTAAACCTCCCGTGGCACAACATGAGACTATGTCCAGCCCTTGCCTGTCTACAACCTCTCTTCAGGTAGTTGTAGAGAGCAAGAAGGTCTCCTCTGAACCTCCTCTTCTCCAGGCTAAGCAACCCCAGCTCCCTCAGCCTCTCCTCACAGGGTTGGGCTCCAAACCCCTCCCCAGCTTTGTTGCCCTTCTCTGGACATCTTCCAGCATCTCAACATCTTTCCTAAACTGAGGGGCCCAGAACTGGACACAGGACTCAAGGTGTGGCCTAACCAGTACTGAGTACAGGGCAGAATGACCTCCCTGCTCCTGCTGACCACACTATTCCTGATGCAGGCCAGAATGCCATTGGCTCTCTTGGCCACCTGGGCACATTGCAGGCTCATAAGAAAGCACATCTCCTAGGAAATTGGGTCAATTGCTTGAAAATTACTGTACTATATTATTAATATATTTATTATTAACTTATTACAAATACTGTAATCTAATAATCACCAGAATTACAAGGGTTAAAAAAAAATAATTGACCAAGATATGATTCCATCTGAACATTTTCAGCAATTTCTAGTGAGATGATAATGTACCTTTTTAGTTATTAGATGAATGTTGGTCAGATTCATTGCACTTAAGGACCCAGGATAGCATAATTCTTTCTGGAGATGCAGGAAAAAATTATGTAAAATGCAATTGAAAGATTTATAGTGAAATTTTCTCCATGCTCTCAACTGCTGACTTTACAGTGAAATTTCTGAAACATCTTTGGAACCTGGGGAGAAAGCAGTTACTTGTGAAATATATGGTGAAGATGTAATTAGGAGGCAAAGATTAACCACCTACAGAAGCTATAAATCAGCACATGGGCTTATATCTTGGGGGGGGGGGGGGAAGGGGGAAGAAAAAAAGGGAAAAAAGAAAAGGGGAAAAAAGGAAAAGAAAAAAACAGGAAAAGAAAAAAAAAGGAAAAGAAAAAAAAGGAAGAAAAAAAAGAAAAAAAAAAAGAAGGAGAAAAAAATAACAAAGAAAAGAAAAAAAAAAGAAAGAAAAGAAAAAGGAAAAAACAATAATCTGGGCATAATTATTTACCAAGCAAGTAATATGTCAAAAATAATTAGTAATCTAGATTTAGAACCTTGTGAGGTTTGCATTCTTATGTGTTGCTCAATGCGTCTCCTAGCCCCATTTTTAAAGTATAAAATATTCCAACTACAGCTGGTATAAGAGAAACTATCATAAAATAATATAGATTTATTTATACTTTTTATTGGAGCATTTCTATGGATAATTAAGGAAGAGTAGATTGTGACACAGAGTCATGCTTAAAACATTAAAATCTGATTTAAAACATCAATGCACAAGGAAATGCATGAGTAAAATCAGACTAATTTTATAGAACTACAGCACATGAAAATGATCCGGGGGCTGGAGCACCACTCCTGCTAGGACAGGCTCAGGGGGCTGGGGTTGTTCAGCCTGGAAAAGAGAAAGCTCTGGGGATACCTAATAGCAGACTTCCAGTACCTGAAGGGAGCTACAAGAAAGATGGAGAGAGACTGTTTCCAAAGGCCTGTAGTGATAGGACAAGGGCCAATCGTTTGAAATTAGAGAAGAGCAGATTTAGATTGGATGTTAGGAACAAGTTCTTCACATGAGAGTAGTGGAACAGTGGATCAGGTTGCCTGGGGAAGGCAGTTGAGGCCCCATCCTTGGAAATATTCAAGATCAGGCTCAACAGGGCTCTGGGCAACCTGATCTAGTGGAGTATGTCCCTGTTAACTGCAGGGGAGTTGGACTAGATGACTTTTGGATGTCCCTTCCAACCCAAACCATTCTATGATTCTATATCCACTGTTCTACTTGAGGTGATAAAAGTTACAAGAAGTCCAAATTAGGGAAGGCCTATTTGAATGCTTTGACAAAACAAAATTATATTCATTTTATCAATACAGAAAACAGACCTGTTTAAACAAGTGAAGAAATGGATAATGAAAATCCTTTTCTTTACCCCCAGTGATACATGAAAAGTTAAAGATATAAGAAACTAATAAATCTACCTATGTATGACTTTGGAAAATCATAAAATCATAGAATCAGTCAGAGTTGGAAGGGACCACAAGGATCATCTAGTTCCAACCCCCCTGCCATGGCCAGGGACACCCCACACTAGATCAGCCTGGCCAGAGCCTCATCCAGTCTGGGCTTAAACACCTCCAGGGATGGGGCCTCAACCACCTCCCTGGACAGCCCATTCCAGGGCTTCACCACTCTCATGGTGAAGAACCTCCTCCTCACCTCCAGCCTGAATCTCCCCACCTCCAGCTTCATTCCATTCCCCCTAGTCCTATCACTACCTGAGATCCTGAGAAGTCCCTCCCCAGCCTTCTTGTAGCCCCCTTCAGATACTGGAAGGCCACAATGAGGTCACCTTGGAGCCTTCTCTTCTCCAGACTGAACAGCCCCAGCTCCTTCAGTTAGTCCTTATAGGAGAGGTGCTCCAGCCCTCTGATCATCCTCGTGGCCCTTCTCTGGACACCTTTCAGCACTTCCATATCCCTCTTGTAATAGGGGCTCCAGAACTGGACAGGGGAGGACATTCTGAAATGAGGTACTACAGAAGGGTTTATCATGCAGCCTTTCCTCACAGAATATACTTCACTGTTAAACAACACTACACTTTCTAGGTATCTCCACACAATATAGCCAGACAACTGTAAAACGCTTCTCAAAAAGACAGGGATCCGGGAGTGTAAATAGAAATGGGGATTGCAACCTCGTGTTTTACTTGTTTTTTCCAGGGAAAACAATAAAGATCAAAGCAAAACATTTTTCCACTTCTCTGTAGCCTTATTGATCTTCTTCAGAAATACTCTGAGCTAGTTTGCTCCCTGAAGATCTTTTTTTTTTTAAACTAAAAAGTGAATTCCTAACTGGTGTAACGCAGGAGCCTAGGAACCAGGAGACTGAGTACAGGGTGAGCATTTTGAGAAATATAGGAATAGCTGCCAACCAGTCTCTCTCTGGACTCTATCTGAGGAAAATAAGGTTTTAAGATGCTTTTCTTCCTGGTTCATATATAGAGAGATGCAAGCATACTGGGATTTTGCATCTTGCCAGCAGATTGATGAGAGGCTCTTTCTCCACCTCCCATCATCCCAAGCTCCTTCTCTGTGGTAGTTTTAGGCTATGTCATTAAAAATTTTCACAGATCTTGAACAGAAAGTGGTAAAAATGTAAATAAATCACTATTGGGTGCAAAAAGGAAAATAATGATAATTCTAAACAATCCCATTGGAGAGATAAGGGACTTAAGCTAGTAATGCAAACAATCTCTCTCTTCTTGCTTCCTCAGGCTGGGAGATAATAACTTGTTTCTGGTTGATCTTGGCTGCACTGTTTTTGTTGCGACTGGTATTAACTTCTCTGATTCTGTCTCTTGTCCCTTTTGTACAGGGGGATAAAGGGGAGGCAGGGAGGGAGAAGCAAGTAGTTTCCCCTGCTCCTTGGCCAGGGGGGTTCTTGTGTGGTTTATTAATTGTAATCATCTGCAAATATTGTGAAATATCTGCAAACATTGTGAATCCTGTATATCTGGTCATATTCATTGCATTCCATTGGAGATTGCAGTTTTGCTTCTAAATACAGCTTTCATTTGCTTCCAGCCGAGCTGGTCTGGCAAAATGTAATGTTGGTAGTGGTGGTGTGGTGGGAATTTCACAGTATCAGAGTATCACAGTATCGCTTAGGTTGCAAAGGACCTCGAGGATCATCGAGTCCAACCTATCAACACAGACCCCATGACTAGACCATGGCACCAAGTGCCACGTCCAATCTCCCCTTGAACGCCTCCAGGGTTGATGACTCAACCACCTCCCTGGGCAACCCGTTCCAATGACGAATGACTCGCTCGGTCAAGAACTTCCTCCTCACCTCGAGTCTGAACCTCCCCTGGCGCAGCTTGAGACTGTGTCCCCTCGTTCTGGTGCTGGTTGCCTGGGAGAAGAGGCCAACCCCTTCCTGGCTACAGCCACCTTTCAGGTAGTTGTAGAGGGCAATGAGGTCACCCCTGAGCCTCCTCTTCTCCAGGCTAAACAATCCCAGCTCCCTCAGCCTCTCCTCATAGGGCTTGTGTTCAAGGCCTCTCCCCAGCCTTGTTGCCCTTCTCTGGACACGTTCAAGTGTTTCGATGTCCTTCTTAAACTGAGGGGCCCAGAACTGGACACAGCACTCAAGGTGCGGCCTAAGCGAAGCAGAGTACAGGGGCACTATGACCTCCCTGCTCCTGCTGGCCACACTTCCTAATGCAGGCCAGGATGCTATTGGCCCTCCTGGCCACCTGGGCACACTGCTGGCTCATATTCAGGTGGCTGTTGATCAGCACACCCAGGTCCATCTCTGTTTGGCAGCTCTCCAGCCACTCCGACCCCAGCCTGTAGCTCTGCATGGGATTGCCGTAGCCAAAGTGCAGCACTCGGCACTTGGACTTGTTGAATGCCATTCCATTGGCCTCTGCCCATCTGTCCAGTCGGTCGAGGTCCCTTTGCAGAGCCTTTCCACCCTCTAACTGACTAACATCTGCCCCTAACTTGGTGTCATCTGCAAACTTGCTGATGACTGACTCTACCCCTTCATCCAGATCATTTCAAACCACCACATTCTCAAACTCATTCAGCCCTGGGAAAAATGAACTTGAAGAAGCAATCTGACAAAGACTGGGCCTAGACACAAAAGGTGCAGTAGATTTGAAACACCTATTTGCTTCAGAATTCAACATGGAGAATGAAGACAGGCATACTTTCTACGGGACAATAATAAACCAGAACCTGCTTGAACTCAGTCATCAAATTAGGAAGCTGGAAATGAACACCAACATGTTCTCATCATGGGGTTTCCATGACATGTGCAGGGGGCAAAGACTGATTTGTTCATCCTTTAGAGTCTACTTTTCTGTTCTCCTGATGAAAATCGCAGCAGTTTAGGGAATTAGATGCTTCTGCTTTTTTTTTTTTTTTTCAGCTCTGCTTTTTAAAATTTGTTTATTCAGACCTGAGAAGGGGCATGGGGTGACGAGGAAGAAGAAGGCAGGGAGAGCTCCTGGGAGAGATGCAGCTGTGTGGAGAGGTCCTACTGAACAATCTGTCAGGGACAAACATTGTGCGTCTCTTGTTCTGCCTGACATTTCACTGTTTGGTTCACATCTGCCATACACAACCAAAAAATGTTAGTTGCAAGAAAGCATTTCCCCACAAAACTACCCATCTGTCTTCATGAAACAGAGAACATAGTATTGAATAGGGGTTAAAACCCTTTCCAAGCATCATAACTTGTGCTTTCTTGTGGGTTGCATGGGTATTTCTCAGTGTTGTACCCCTGGGAAGCCCTCACTGGCTGCATTCACATGTTACGCCTTGTCCTGTATCTGGAGAAGCACCAGGGAAATATGAGGATTTAACCATCATTCCCACATCTGTCTTCCAAACTGAGTACTCCCCTTGACCCAGACCACTTCATCCACTTTTCACATTTATTGCAACTGCCATGTTTAATGTTTTTCACCTGCTTGAGTTGGTTTTATGTTATAGCTGGTCCAAGTTTCAGCTTTTTGGCTGAGGAAATTATTTTTATTTGTTTTTTTTTTTATTAGTATCATTGATATGACCAGGGAGGTCATTCTGCCCCTGTACACTGCAATGGTTAGGCCACACCTTGAGTCCTGTGTCCAGTTCTGGGCTCCTCAGTTTAGGAAGGATGTTGACTTGCTGGAAGATGTCCAGAGAAGGGCAACAAAGCTGGGGAGGGGTCTGGAGCATGGCCCTGTGAGGAGAGGCTGAGGGAGCTGGGGTTGCTTAGCCTGGAGAAGACTCAGGGCTGACCTTATTGCTGTCTACAACTACCTTAAGGGAGGTTGTAGCCAGGTGGGGGTTGGTCTCTTCTCCCAGGCAACCAGCACTACAACAAGAGGACACAATCTCAAACTGTGCCAGGGGAGGTTTAGACTGGTTGTTAGGAAGAAATTCTTCAGAGAGAGAGTGATTGCCCATTGGAATGTGCTGCCTGGGGAGGTGGTGAAGTCGCCATCACTGGAGGTGTTTATGAGGAGACTGGATGGGGTGCTTGGTGCCTTGGTTTAGTTGATTAGATGGTGTTGGATGATAGGTTGGACGTGATGATCTTGAAGGTCTTTTCCAACCTGGTCTATTCTATTCTATTCTATTCTATTCTATTCTATTCTATTCTATTCTATTCTATTCTATTCTATTCTAGCACCCTTAGGTGTTCAAGAGGGGATGGGACATGGCACTAGGTGCCATGGTCTAACAGTCATGAGGTGTTGGGTGACAGGTTGGACTTGATGATCTTTGAGGTCTTTTCCAACCTTGTTGGTTCTATGATTCTTCCTAGTGGTTTCCATGCTTGCAGTGAGAAACAGCTGCCAGTCTTTGGGACTCAAAGGGGGACTTCTTGGCCATGCTAGCGCAGCCTGCAAGTGAGATGGGAAATGAAAACCTATCATGCAGGTGATGCTGCCTTCCTCTTCACTCACAAATAGCTCTTAATATGCTAATGCACATTCCTGTTTCCACTGATTCATTCAAAATCCCACAGCACTCATTTTTCTGCCAAATATAAAGATCTTCCTCCTTTCTTTCTGAACATTTGTATCCACTGTGACAATAGGAGGAGTCTTTTGCCCATAGAATTAACTCCTCTTTTTTCTTCAGTCCTCAAATCTACGGGTCCACCCAGGCACCAGGGAACAGCTCTTTGTATTATGTCTTTCTTTTTTGTGCCTCAAAGGGCTTTATCTCAGATTTCAGACTCTGTGGAGCAGGCACTGTCTGGTTTTTGTGATTCTGCAGTCTGACATGCCAACATTTCTGTCGTAGTTTGGGCTGGGTGCCCTCTGCTACAGGGGTGTTTCCTGTGTCCAGAAGTCCATCACAGTGAGTGGACACAGGAAATTAGGTTATTTCCTACCATGATCCCTTGCACCACTATAAGTTTCACGGCGGGGTCTGGCACTTCCTCTTTCCTTCCTCCTCGCCGCCTGGTAACTGGGGAGAAGATCTCCCGGCCATGGGCCTGGTTAGGCCCAAGGCCACGGGGGGATGGGCAGTCTCAGATCTGGCCGGCTGAGACTAGCCTAGCAGTGGGGGGGGAAGGAGGAGCCCTGGGGGTTTGGGTGTACCCTCAGGTGGGGGATGGGGTTTCTCTGGTTCTGTTTTGGGTTTCTCTCTTGTCACTGTGTTTCTAGTTCTCTGCACACACTCACTGTTCTATTTAAACTTTCCATCACTTTTGCAATCCATTTGTCTGAGTTGTTATTTCTGCGCGTGGTGGGGAGGGGGTCTGCCCCAACCCTTTACAATTTCACATCCCAGGAATACCTCCTGGACATCGCTGCAAAACAAGTGCCCTCAGATGAAAGAACAAATCTGACTCCTGACACCTCTGCCTGGTCCTTCTTAGCCAAGGTGATGCAGCTTTCAGTCCCTCTAGAACCCACTGAATGGCTTCACAAGTTCTACCACTATTATTGTGCCTGAAGCTGCAGTAAAAGTTGCAGAGAGAGAATTTATTCAGTGAGAACTCATTAACTCCCTACAATTGCCCACAGCTGATCAAAAATAAGTACACTGGTTTAATGAAAAAGGGGGGAGAAAGGGGGGAGAGAGAGGGAAGAGTCTTACATGAAAATAATTAGTTCATTAAAAAAACAAGCAAACAAAACAAAACAAAACTGACAAGTTCTACTGTGACCACAGAAATAATAATAATAATGATAATGGTAATGATAATAATAATAATAAATCACATATACATTATATATAATATATATTTCATATATTAATAATTATTATATATGTTTCAAATATATTTATAATATGTAATATATATTATTTAGAATTATTATATTTTGTTTATAAAGTATTATTATACATAATTTATAATATTATATATTTTATTTAAAATTACAGAATATATTTATAATCCATAGTTGTTGTTGTTGTTGTTGTTGTTGTTATTATTATTATTATTATTATTATAAAAATATTCTAAATGGAGGGTAATTTGTAAAGGATGAAACCTAGTCCAAAGATAGAATTTAAAATTTTTTGTTTAAAAAACAAAAAAAGATAAATATAAAAGAAGGTAAGTTGTAAGGTTTTCTGCCAAAAAATACCAAAAGACTAAAGTCTATGAAGAGTTAACCAATGCTATGAAATTTCAGGAGGGCTTTGGAGAAGATGCTTCATGAGGTAGAAAATTAATAGCTTATGTGTGATCCATTGCCTTTGATAGTGTGCAGGGTCAAAAAGCAGCCAAATACCTGCTGTCAAGCAGAGAGCTCTATCCCTAGCTCAGTGTTACCTCAGACAAGATAATGTTTAAAAATTTGTCTGAAGTTTTTAGGAGCATAAGCCAAATTTTTCTAAAGCCAGCTCCAGTTTTTGACAGTTTGTATCTCAGTGGTCACTTGAAGCAGTGCTGTTCCTGACCCTAAAACAAACCCAGAGTAGATCCCTTTCCAGTACCAGAATGTAACCTGGACTTTTCTTGAGAAAGGAAACCTAGGTACCCACAGAGAAAGAACAACACAATTTTTGTGGGTAAGAATCAGAGAGGAAGGTCAAAAAAGGTAGATATCATAGTGGGAGTCTGTTATAGACCATCCAACCAGGATGATGAAAGAGATAAGACATTTTTTAGGCAGAAATCTCACTATAGCTGGACCTTGTTCTCATGGGGGTGTGTGGAGGAGAACTTCCTGACACAGCTGGTGAGGATGCCAACTAGGGAAGGAACCTGCTGGGCCTGCTGTTTGTGAACAGAGGAGGACTGGTGGGTGACATAATTGTAGGGTAATGTGGGCACAGCAGTCGTGAAATGACAGAGTTCTCTGTTATTGAATTGTGGAATTCATGAATCATGGAAAGCTGCCCAGTAAAAACCTGGAAACATTGATTGACAGCCAGCTGAACACGAGCCAGCAGGGTGCTCAGGTGGCCAAGAAGGCATCCTGTCTTGGATCAGCAATAGCGAGACCAGCAGGGCCAGGGAATGGATTTCACCCCTGTACTAGGCACTGGTGAGGCTTCGCCTAGAATACTGGGCTCAATTTTGGGGTCCTCGCTACAAGAAGGTCATTGGGGTGCTGGAACAGGTGAAGAGAATATCAATGAAGCTGGTGAAGGGTCTGGAGAACAGGTCTGGTGAGAAGCAGATGAGGGACCTGGGAGCGTTTATCCTAGAGAAATGAAGGGTGAGGGAAGACCTTCTTGTTCTCTACAACTCCCTGAAAGAAGGTTTAAGGTGAGAATCAGACTTTTTCCCCAAGTAGCAAGTGATAGGATAAGAGGAAATGGCCTCAGGCTGCTCTGGGGAAGGTTTAGGTTGGATATTAGAAGAAAGTTCTCAACTGAAAGCTTCTCAGACACTGGAACAGGCTTCCCAGGGAGCCTGAAGCCACATCCTGAAGGCACAGACATGGTTCTGTGGGGCATAGTTTAACACCAGACTTGATAGAGTTAGATAAAGGTTAGACTCCATGATCTTAAAGGTCTTCTCCAACTGAGGTGATTCTATGATTCTGTAATATTTTCCAGCTGGCTTCCAGTGCTGGCCAGCTGGAAGTAAGCTTTAATGGTATATCATAAAGTATATCAGCACCTCTGTGTAAATTCAAAAAGCAACAGTGGGCTAAAGTCTCCCCAGCAGTAAGATTCTGGACTGCAGCACTTATTTAAATATTTAAATACCTCTGAGAAAAATTTTCTAATGTAATTTTGAAAACAGCACTTTTCTATCCAATAATATGCAAACACCACAAACTCAATTCATAGTTTCTTTCTGCACACACTTCTGTGCAGATTTAAAAATAAACAAAAAGGAGGAAATAAAAGTAAAAAACTAAAGACCTCTCTGTCCTCTCCCCTTCATTTTAACTGAGCCCCTTCTCTATTGCAACCCTTTATTCTCACAGCCTGTTTTGGGGAATTAATAATTTTGCTTCCTCAGTCCTTCATTGTAATTAATTTAGAACTGACCAATCAGTCTAATATACTATTGGCCAGAGGCATAAATATATATGTATGTATATATTGAGCCAGCAGTGTGCCCAGGTGGCCAAGAAGGCCAATGACATCCTGGTCTGGATCAGGAATAGTGTGGCCAGCAGGAGCAGGGAAGTCATTGTGCCCCTGTACTCAGCACTGGTTAGGCCACACCTTGAGTCCTGTGTCCAGACACTACCTAAACTGAGTGGCCTAGAACTGGACACTATTCTTGATACAGGCCATTGGCTTTCTTGGCTGCCTGGGCACACTGCTGGCTCATGTTCAGCCAGCTGTCAACCACTACCCCCAGATACCTTTCTGCGTGGCTGCTCTCCAGCCACTCTGACCCCAGCCTGTAGCACTGCATGGGGTTGTTGTGGCCAATGTGTAGAACACAGCACTTATATGTTTTAAATCTCATGCCCTTGGACTCTGCCCCTCTATCCAGCATGTCAGGGTCCCTCTGCAGAGCTCGCTTACCCTTTAACAGATCAACACCTGCCCCCAGCTTGGTGTCATCTGCAAATTTACTGATGATGGACTCAATCCTCTCATCCAGATCATCAATAAAGACATTGAACAGGGTGGGTCCCAGCACTGATCCCTGGGGGACACCTCTAGTGCCTGGCTGCCAGCTGGTTGTGGCACCATTCACCACCACTCTCTGGGCTCAGCCCCCCAGCCAGCTCCTAACCCAGCACAGAGTGTTGCTGTCCAAGCCAGGGGCTGACAGCTTAGCCAGGAGTCTGCTGTAGGGGATAGTGTCAAAGGCCTTGCTGATGTCCAGGTAGACTACATCCACAGCCTGCCCCACATCCTCCAGGCAGGTCACCTGAGGAGACAGATGGCCAGTTTTCATCTGGCATTTCCTTTCCTCTTCTCCCTTAACCTGCAGAGCTCTCTTTTAAGTAAGAGTGTGGGTAGATCTTGTTCCTTATATTAACTCCTGTTCCTTTTATGTTCTTGACAGGGGAATAGAAATCAGCATATTTGAAGGAACAGCTGCAAGATGCTGCTGTGGAGAATGGCTGCTTATCTGGAGCTGCAAGCAGATTCCATTATTTGATTAAAAAGAAACTCATCCCCACAACTGACTGCTCACTGCAGCCATCTTTTTGGGCAGAATGGTAAAACCAGGAGCAAAGAGTATGCAGTCTCATTGTGGCAACAAGGCTGGGAAACATTTACAAATGCTTCTGCTCTTTTTTGTGGCATACAGTACCTCTGCATTTCTTATTCCACAGTTTGCTCGCTGAATCTGCTTATACTTACATCCCTTAATCATAGGCACTTATGCATAAGACTGTGGGGGATGGAGAAGATGGGAGGGGGAAGGTTGCTTTAATCTGAGTATTTCTTAGACATCACATCTGAACAAGAAGAAGGATGGTACCTTGATTTGCTAGTGATCAATCACACTGCAGGCAGGCAGCATACAAATCACAACTGAAAATGTCCCTTCATAGTATATTGTTTTCTGCAGCAAAACAGAACTAGTTTTTAAATTCTTCTCTCCTTTGCATCCATCAGAGGACAAAATCAGGAGCTCAGGAAAGAGCACAGCCAAAGCAATTCTTACAGCTGAGCAGACATCAATACTTATAGACCTACTCAGGGTTTACAAACACTGCACAGTAGGGCACCTCAGAACAGGACTGGCTAAGGATCGAAACAGATTATAAGACATACTTGGTCAGGAGCACAGATGCTTCTGGCAATATGGAATTACTCGTGACACTGATCATTGTGTACACCAAAGGGTGCACAGAGCAGCTTTGGATGTGAAGAGAGAGAAAAATAAAGTGTCAGGAAACAGCATGGATAACAGCCTCCTCTTACCATGTCACACACGCTGGCTGGATAGTTGTTCTGAGCAGAGGCACTCACCTGTGTATATGGGGATTTTGTTGCATGGGCTTTGCTTACTTTCCCACATCAGACCTTTCTAATGCTGGTGAGACCCAGGCAGCTGTTAGCAAAGCAAACTCAGGCTCTGTTGTCCAGCCTGAACATCCAAGGATGAAGAACTGTGGAGTGGTTTTCAAAATGCAAAGTCCTGCCTCAACAAATTCTATACTTCCAGACAAAGTAAATCCCACACTAGCAAACATCTGTAACCAGGAGGATGTTGGTCAAGTTCATCTTTTCATATCTGGCCAAGCTTTTAGTTATATGTTTTCTCAACTGTACAAGAGAAAGCAGGAATAATGAGCCTCAAATCTTCATCTTTTCATGATACTTTTTTCTGGGCAGTGAGAGACCTCATTGTGGGGAGCAAAAGCAGGAAGAATAAAAGGCGGGGGGCGGTAGGAGGGGAGGAAGAAAAGCAAAACCAAATAGACTTAATCAAAATACCATGGAATAAAGTTTATCTGAAAAAAAAAAAAAAGTTGACATGAGTTCACATCAAGGATTAAATGTAGGGAAAAAAAACCCACAAACATGATAAAAGCTTAGCTGTCAGAAAAGATATGGAGTCCATATCCATGTCCATATCCGACTACATCACAATGTATGCCCTAAAAGATAAAGACAAGTATGTGTACCTCAGCTTTCATGTCCCAAACCTACTTCCAGAAAAACTTGCTAGCTCTGTTTATGCAATTGACAATGGCAGTCCACACTCAGTCCTAATACCAGAGTGGTGTGTTAATAAACTGACACCAGTGAGAAAAACTGTGCACAGCTGATGTCCTTCAGGATTATGGTTAACCAGGGGTGCCTGCAATGGTAAAACACTGCATTGCTCACACCCATACCTCTTCTATTCTTCTGGATTTCATCTTATCTTTGAATGTTATCATGAAACTAAAACCAAACCCACTCTGTAGTAGAATTCAGTGCCTTCTTTGGACTCTGATGTTGCACAGTAAAAACAAAGAGCCAAGAAGGAAGTAAGGAATCCAAGCTCATTTTCAGCCTTCCTATGCTTGGGCACATGGGTATTGAGAACTTCATTTAGAGAGAATTAAAAACTCAAAGTGAAAGTAGATACTCATATTAGGCTTGTTTAAAATGTGGGTAATCACTGCACGGATTGTGGCTCCTTCCTTTAAGGATGGTAGCACCACTTGACTAACGGAAGATAGACTATGATGTTAAAAGTATCTACTGTAACTGAAGCAACAGCATATTTTATTGGAACAGATGTTCTGCAAATGAGCAGGGAATAAGAAGAGCAGTCGTTGTTTTGATGCTGTTTAAAGGGCAAGAGTGGTGCCAATCATAATTACCATCTGCTTTAGTACATAAAGTATCCATATGCTCTTTAGATGGCCCCAAAGTTGATTTGAGCTGCCATACTGAGATTTCTCATCTGAGGACAAGACAGCTCTAAATCCCCTTATTAGATCCTGACTGACAAGGGCCCTGGGAGCAGTTAATGTAAATGTCTCAAAATCCTGACTGAAGCAGTCACTGATTAAATCTAGAGTAGACCAACCTTCACCACTCTTCTTTCTTGGATCCTCTGTCATGATAGCATTTACCACATGAAGATTAAGCATGCCAGGCAGCTGCTTAAAACCATATACCAGTTCCTCATAGCTGTATTCTACAGGGCTTGTGATGTTTCTCATGATTCTACAAATGCTGTGTTACAGCCCACATTCTCCTGAACATCACCTCAGAATCCAGCTCTGTAGTTCACCATCCATCCCTCACCTGCCATCTGAAATGTGTTTCTTCTTTCAGCTGAGTAAATTTGCATCAATACTTCACCTAGTAAAAGGACACACTTCTCACAACCATCCCACACAGAGGAAAAAATACTTTTAACCTTGCAGGTCCATTGCCTTCTGTCTACTTTTCAGCTAGGTTTGTCCGTGAAGTTCATGAGCTTTCCAGCAAAATTTTATGTCAACGGTGTTAAAAAATGTTTATCATGAATCCAAAGAAATAAATTCACTTTAGTCTATGATATAAGAATAAATCATTGGGTTTGCTTACTTTTCAATTCAAATAACATGGAACATGTTTCAATTCAAATAACATGGAACATAACATGGGAGTACAGTGGTGATCCATTTATTCACAAGCTTCTCCATCTGCAAACAGAGGCCTGAAAAAGATGGTGCCATAATTGGCATGAAATAGTAGTGGTTCAAATAGCATTTGTTTGCTAAGCCCAGACAGTTAGTGACAGGCTTATTCTCCAAAGGATTTTAGCTTATGTGTCTCTCCCTCCTTTATTTTGTCATATGTGTTTTCATCATTGCATGACTCTCTAGTTTTGGAATCCACCTCTGATTAAACTGGCAGCCAAACCTATAGAAATGTGTTCCAGAGGTTAAGACATTTCACAGGACTAGATTTGAACACACTTCCAGGTTAGATTTACATCCCTTCTTGCTGTTGAGCTCATGAGAATCCATGGAAAGGACCTTTTCTGGAGGGGGGTTGCTTTTGGGTTTATGTGGTTTGGTTTGGTTTTGGGGGGGTTGTTGTTTGTTTGTTTATTTTTTATATTATTGCTTTTCTGCAATTTCTTCTTATGGCACTAAAGTAAATGAAGAGGTTTTCCCATTTCTGAGCTGTTTCAACATGGACCCAGCTCTCTAAGCAATCACAGTTTAATGTCGAGCACTACATGAATTTATGCTTTGTGTTTCTGCAATTATTTAGCTTCACAATGTCCAAAGCTGAAGAGGCTCCTTTGGGGTTCTCCTGGCACAGACACAGTTTTCTGGTTTTCAGGGACTCTCATGGAAGCAGATTGCCTTCTGGGCTGCCCTGGGCAAAGAACATCTTTCTGGGATTCTTTCTTTCCCTTTCGTTCATTACAAGGGGCTATTACAGCTCCCCTTCTTCATTTCTTTACATCAGTTATCTCCCTCTTGAGCATGAAGATGAATATAGCATGGTGCTGGGGGACATTTCACTGGGAAATGGCTCCCTTTAAGTCAGGAATAAAGGACCATGACAACAGGTAAACAATTTCTCTCAATATCTTCTATAAATAGCAGCACAGCTGCCACATGACCTCCTATGTTCTGCTCCAGTAACAAAATGCACATTAATGGCACAACTCTTGCAACGTGAACATGCAGAAAAATGTGTGTACTAATAGAGACCATGAGGGACAAAACCTTACAAATACAACAGTCCTATGAACACAATTACTCTCCTTCAGGAAAGGATAAGAGAGAAAATTAATCTCAGGTGACAGACTTGTTAGACACTTTGCATAATGCTGGAGGGCATTCAGCTGCAATGGTAACCCAGTGATGAAACTGGGATGGGGCTTGCAATCTGAAAAGAAAATAAAATCCTAAACTGAAAAGGAGAAAGATCAGCTCCCATTATAACTCTTACAGTGTGTCCTCCTCCTTTGTACATTTACTATACTTTGAGCACACTCCATTTTGTTTTATTATTCTGTGTGAGAGGTTTTAAAGAATCCTATTTCGTTTTATGCTAACACAGATACCCATTATTAGGAAATTGCCCACTGCTAAGTTTTATCTCCAGTATGGCTCACCAAAAGCTTAATTAACATTCTTTGCTCTGCTGAAATACTGCGTGATATTGCTCTTAATTCTGAGTGCACAGAATTCTATTTAGGGCAAAATGGTGAAATGCAATGTTTGCTGTAGAGACTAAAAAGGGAGCGAGCATATATTGATGATTTACATTAACATTCATTATCATTCTAAAAAGCGGCATAAAGGCCACAGGGAATTGTAGGGTTCATATAATTTTACTCTAATTATTCTAATTTGCTGTAATTAAGACACTAAAAAAAAAAAAAAAAGAGAAAATATCCAGCATGAGAAAGCAATAGCATCCTTTCAACAGGAGAGTGAGGGAACAAAAGTCTTGCATTTGTACAGCATTATTAACCAGAACCCTGTGAGAGCAGGAAGAAGTGCGCAGAAGACGAGCTGATATTAAAAAGAAAACCCACAAAAAAAACCCCCACAATAATTATTTATGTATTTGTGTAGGTGTGTATAAAGGAAAGGTTTTTTTAATACATATTTATTTCTGCATGTTTTGTCCCTGAATTTCTTCCAAAGCCATCACCTGCTTTAAAAACAATAGAACAAAAGCCTGGATGAGATCTCAAGGGCTCTAGTTGCATATGCAGTGTGTCCTCAGCAGGAGATATACAGCAGACCAAGCTGGTTCACCATTATTTTCATCTGTGCAACTGGGAGACTGTCCCAACCTCTGCTTCAGACTGTTAAGATCCATGACTAAATCTAAAATCTCATCCAGCAGCCACCTGTGGTGCATACCGGTTAGTTTTTTCACTCTTGGAGGCTCCAGTTTCTTATGGGTCATTTTGTTAGTGTGGCATTGAGCCATCCTATGCACATATGATGCATGGTAAATCAATACCAATGTACCTCTTTTGTAATGACATGACATGACATGACATGACATGACAAGAATAGAATAGAATAGAATAGAATAGGTTGGAAGAGACCTTTGAGATCATCTCGTCCAACCCATCAACCAATCCAACCCACATAAACAACTAAACCATGGCACCAAGCACCCCATCAAGTCTCCTCCTGAACACCTCCAATGATGGTGACTCCACCACCTCCCCGGGCAGCCCATTCCAATGGGCAATCACTCTCTCTGTGTAGAACTTCTTCCTAACATCCAACCTAAACCTCGCCTGCAGCAGCCTGAGACTGTGTCCTCTTGTTCTGGTACTGGTTGCCTGGGAGAAGAGACCAACATCCCCCTGTCTACAACCTCCCTTCAGGTAGTTGTAGAGAGCAATAAGGTCACTCCTGAGTCTCCTCCTCTCCAGGCTAAGCAATCCCAGCTCCCTCAGTCTCTCCTCATAGGGCTTGTGTTCCAAACCCCTCACCAACTTTGTTGCCCTTCTCTGAACATGTTCCAGTAAGTCAACCTCCTTCCTAAACTGAGGGGCCCAGAACTGGACACAGGACTCAAGGTGTGGCCTAACCAGCACAGTGTACAGGGGCAGAATGACCTCCCTGCTCCTGCTGGCCACACTGTTCCTGATGCAGGCCAGGATGCCATTGGACCTCTTGGCTGCCTGGGCACACTGCAGGCTCATGTTCAGCCTACCATCCACCAGTACCCCCAGGTCCCTCTCCACCTGGCTGCTCTCCAGGCACTTTGACCCCAGCCTGTAGCACTGCATGGGGTTGTTGTGGCCAATGTGCAGAACCCTGCACTTGGATGTGTTCAATCTCATGCCGTTGGACTCTGCCCATCTGTCCAGCCTGTCGAGGTCCCTCTGCAGAGCCTCTCTGCCCTCCAGCAGATCAACTCCTGCCCCCAGCTTGGTGTCATCAGCAAATTTACAGATGATGCTGGCAAAGATATTAGTTTTTAGATGGGTACAAAAAGGCAGGGGGGAAATACTGTTTCATTTACAAAGGACAGTGAAGCACCTGTCTCTGCTAGAACCACTCCATGTTGACTGCTACCATCACCCAAACTCCAGGACAGGTGTTTGTTCTCCCTGCCTCATATCAACAATACAGAAATTACATGGAAGATGGGAAAGGAAGCATTAGTTTCTTCTTTACAGTGGTGAAGGCATGTATGAGTGGTTTGAGGGAGAGGACAGGAAGGGGCTGTGCCAGGATCACACATTCACCACAGATCTGGAGGCTTCAAATCAGTTGCTGGAATTCTGTCAAAAATAGCTCATACATTTCTGAATCCCCTTCTATCAAGTCCCTTCTGCTGCTGAACAAAATCCTTGATAATTTCCCCCTGCCCTTGGCTTATATTATTTCCATCCCATTTATCTCAGATATTACATAACAGGTAGTATGGATTTCTCTATGCTTCCAAACTCCTATGTGATCTCCAGTGGAAAATCACTAAGTGCAAATATTATTGCATATAGTAAAGAAATTATATGTGAAATAGGGCTGAAAAAAAAAACCACCAAAACAAAACAAACGCATTAAAAAACCCACCCAAAAAAACCCAACCCAAAATAAAACACCAAACCCAACCTTTCATGTATAGAATGGAATAAGGAAAAGAGAATGTCATTTTCTTGACAGGCCATGATTCCTTTTTTATGTATAATCACTAGTTTAGGCAGAGAGTTTCACTTTTATAAATGTCAGAGAATGACAGAACAAGAGGAAAAGATCTTAAAGAGCAGGTCAAAAAGAGCCAGCAATCAAAGGTCTTAGCAGCAGGCTGGCAGAAAAAAAGGGGGGGGGTGGAAATCACTGAATTTAGGAAGTATCTTAGCACTTAGAAATGCTTCTGAAAATATCAAGTCTGGAATGACCTAATGCTTGGGTTATGAAAAAATATATTCTGTAACCAGGGCAATTTTGGTTCTTTAAGCACTAAACATCATCTGTGTTTATAGCTGCATCTATAGATACATAAATATGTATTTATGCTCTATTTGTAACTGACAAGTTGCATTGGCAGAAAAGGCATCCAGGTTTAGCCGATTGGGGACTGAAATCAGCTCCTTCTGTTGTATTCAGGACATGTCCACCACAATTCAGACAAGATCTCAAACTGTAAGTACAATTAGTACTACTTGTATTAGTACTATTAGTACTTCTGTCAAACATTGGAATGGTCTGCCCAGGGCAGTGGCGGAGTCACCATCCCTGGGCTTGTTCAAGCAGCCTGTGGACCTGCCACTTAAGGCCATGGTTTAATGTTGACCCTTCAGTGCTGAGTTGAAGGCTGGACTGGATGATCTTTGTGGTCACTTCCAACAAGATTCATTCTGTGATACTGTTTGAGATTCCTTTGTGTCCTGGACAGGTGGGTAAATCTCTCCAAATCAATACTTCCCCACTGTAAAGAGTTTTCTGTCCCATTTGCAGCATAAGAACAGCCTGCAGTAAGCACAGTGAGAACCTTTATGTCAAGGGGAAATCTCAGTGCACTGCAAAAATGCAAGTGAAGAGAAATTATATTATGAGTTTACTGCATTTTACAGGAATTTTTAGTCTGCAATGAAAATGTTTGTGACAGCCTAGCATGCTTCTTGACAGTAGTACTCAGTAAGATGCAACCATGGATGCAGAGAAGGGTCATCCTCAGAGCAGCACTATGGCTTGAGAATTGCCAGTAAAGTCATCCCAGCCAGCCCTGTGAGCATGACTGGCAGAGACTCCTAGTCCTGAAAGCAGCTATCTCATTCAGCAGTTTTCATGATCAGACCTCTAGTAATAAACACATTTCTCAGATCAGATTCCATTTACAACAAGGAGGCTTATAACTCACAAATCTGGGATTTTGTGTGGATAATAATAATAATAATAATAATAATAATAATAATGAAAATTAAATAGGTGCATCATCATTTAAGTCTAGACAATCTTTCAGAAAACATTTCTACACAGTCCTGCTACAAGTCACTGCAAGCTTATGTGAAATCAGTTCAGAAGTCTGAACCAATTATAAGCTGACCCTAGAAAGCGTAAGAACATTGCCTGCTTATTCCCCTCACAGAAAAACCTACCTCAGAAGTCCTCTTTTCAATTAATCCAAGAAGTTATAAAACAATGCAATGCAATGGATTGCCTATTCAATTTGGTATTCAATTGGAATAACCTTCTCCTCCTCCTTACCCTCTGTTCCCTCAGCCTCCCTGCCCACACACATATGTTTTGTCAAGAACTTCTTCAAGAGCAGAAAACGTTTGCATTCCCACCTAGATTAGATTAAATTAAAGGCCACTGAGTTCAGAAAGTCCCTCATAGTTCTCCTGAACGTCCCTTACAGTTCTCCTGCATATCTCGGAGGCTGAGCAAGATGAAATTCAATAAAGGGGTGTCCAAACTAGAATGCAAGGATGTCTTTGATGCTATTAGAGCCATGTAAAGCACACACTTGGGTTGCAACCTACCATGCCCTAGGTTTAATATCAAAAGTGGTGTACTTGACCTCCACCTGACCAGCATGACTTTGGGTTTATCATACTCATATTGATCACCTTATCCCATCCGTGATCTTGAATCCTGTATGCTTTCCTTGAACTTACTTGAGATGTTTTATCTGTTTGAACTGGCTCTACATGATGTGCCTCCTGAAACATTTAAATCTGGGACCCAGATTTTACTTGAACACTATGGAGGTTGAAAAAAAATAAATAAATTAAAAAGCCAGTAAAGGTTGGCAGCTGTCAGCTAGACAGTGAAAAAATTCAAATGCAAAAAGACAGTTAGGCAGGAAAGGAAAAGTGATAGAATGATGTAAGGTCTGCATCTTTTCTCTGACAGAGTTTATGCCCTGGAAGATGCTTTCTCTCTCTCTTTTCTCTCACATTTTAATACCAGAGAGCTCATATTTCACATGTGAAAGAAATGAGAAAGATTTAATTAAACAGCAATAGATCATAAGAGAAAATATAACCTGACATGCTGGTGTCTTATTTTTTAGTCAAACCAAATGGACTTTAGTGGGTTGGGTTTTTTTTTTTGGGGGAAAGAATTCTTTACAAACTGTAATCCATTAAGCAATGCTTATAGGGTTTAACACCACAGACCTACATAGAACAGCTGATCACAGAACAGCAAACACCAAACAGTACGCTTGGGAGAGCGAATGAGACACAAGAGTAAGATGCAACTTGCCAAGTCTGTGGCAATGCATTTTAAGGAGCTGGCGTCAATTTACCTGAGGTTGTTCAAATGCCTGGAAAAAGCATTGCATCCTTTTTAGCCTTTCCAAATTATTTTCTTTCCTGTTGCTTGCACCTGTTGCACCTAGCATCTGAGACTTTGGGGAGACAGGGAGAAGTTACTGCATGTTTCTCCTCAGCTTAAAACTGAATGGATTCTAAACTAGAAAGGATTCAGTTTTTACACTAGAATTAAAAGTCCCAAATACCATTTTTTCTCTCAGTTGTTCGAAACAGACAGTAGCTTTATGCAGTATTTTGTGAGCATTTACCACAAACCACTACCCTAAACTTTTATTAGCCTCACATAAAGACAGAGTGATGAATGGATGCATCTACAAAGATGCATGCACTCGGCGGGAGAAAGGGAACTGACTACCAAGCATCCTCACTGAAAGTCTTCTGTGGCAAAGACCAATAACCTGAAGAGCACCTCTGACAATGGTGAGACCAAGGTCAGAATTTTCTCCTTCCTAGAGTGCCACAACAATGTTGCTGAACTGTAATAAACTGTGTGGCTTGCTTTGGTGGTGTTAACATGATGATCACTGTCTGCTGTCGAAACTTAATTGTGGAAGCTGATTTCTGCCTTAACATTTTGCAGGCAGAGGACACAACAGCATGTTCCTTGTAATTCCACCTTAGAATGAAAAAGCCTGATACTCTTACACATATTAGAATAGAGTAGAATAGAATAGAATAGAATAGAATAGAATAGAATAGAATAGAATAGAATAGAATAGAATAGAATAGAATAGAATAGAATCAACCAGGTTGGAAGAGACCTTCAAGATCATCACGTCCAACCTATCATCCAACACCACCTAATCAACTAAACCATGGCACCAAGCACCCTACCAAGTCTCCTCCTGAACACCTCCAATGATGGTGACTCCACCACCTCCCCAGGCAGCCCATTCCAATGGGCAATCACTCTCTCTGTGTAGAATTTCTTCCTAACATCCAGTCTGAACCTCCCCTGGCACAGCTTGAGGCTGTGTCCTCTTGTTCTGGTGCTGGTTGCCTGGGAGAAGAGGCCAACCTCTGCCTGTCTACAACCTCCCTTCAGGTTGTTGTAGAGAGCAATACGGTCTCCCCTGAGTCTCCTCTTCTCCAGGCTAAGCAACCCCAGCTCCCTCAGTCTCTCCTCACAAGGCTTGTGCTCCAAACCCCTCCCCAACTTTGTTGCCCTTCTCTGGACATGTTTCAGCAAGTCGACATCTTTCCTGAACTGTGGGGCCCACAACTGGACACAGGACTCAAGGTGTGGCCTACCCAGTTAAAATGGTAGCATTGAAAAGAGCATTAAGTTTATGTTTTAACACATTTTAATCAGGTGAGGGTGAAAAGTTTGAATAAAAATAAGAAGTTAAAGTCTACCTGCTTGAAAATTATTGATGAAAAGTAGTAAAAGCATTCGACGAACTCACACTGAATTTATCATATTGCTTTGCATCATTTCTTGGGTTTCTTTAGAGTAGGAGCTTGGTTTTTATCACTGAAATAACATTTTATTTGTTGTGGAATTTTGTAGAAAGATAATAAAATGTTTTGGTTTAAACTGAGTAAACATCAATGAAAAGTTAGTTACAAGCTATTTACAGAAAAAAAAAAATTAACCTAAAATACACTTTTTGTGATAAGAATGGAGTATGTAAATATCTGCACAGCTCTAAATTCTAATAAAAAATGCACTGCTTTGGTACTAAAGGCTTACAAATGCACTTTTCAATATGTATGTGCAACACATTATAATTTGTACTGAATTTTGTTATACCTTGAAGCTATTTAAACTGAGATTGATTATGGTAGGAATTGTACAAGAGAATTCTGGAGACTAATTACTCAAGTTCTAACCAGCTCAGACAATGGAAATATTAATCTAGTTTTACAGGAGGGAACTCAGTACACCAGTTTAAATGACTTGACTGGAATGATAATAATTCAGTTCTGAGGTGACAAACACAGTGCAGTATTACCTTGGTCCACAGAAAGCTTTCTGGTACTCTCCAATAACTTTGTGAAGCTCAGCATTTCATTTCAATGCCTTCAACAGAAATATGCAGCTCAGTAAAAAGGAAATAGCTATCTGAACTGCACGGAGCAGAAATATGCTTTATGTACCTTGCAGTTATTAGAGAAAGGGGGGAAACAGCACAAAAATATAAGCTACCAAGTGCTTTCTTACTGCCCCACACTGTTCAGACTCCCTTTTCTCACACAGAGCTTTCAAATCAAAATTAAGAAAGACCAGAAGCATTCCAGAAAGGTGGATAATCCCTGAGTTCATTTTGTCACTGTAAGTAATTTGCAGAGGGACAGTCGGAAAAGGGATGAAAAGCACGTTCAGTGCTGTTTCAAAGATTACTGCAGCACACAAAACTCTCTCAGGATGAAATGAATCAGACTCACAGCACAGGACCGAAGTCTGAAAGACTTCAAGATACTGCTGTGCTGTTTTACCAGCCCCACAACATTAGCAACCTTCAAAGCCACTGATAGCAACCTTCAAAGCCACTGACTGAGACATCTCAGACTCAAGGCAGAAGTTTGGCATATTCATAAATCTCAGAGATTTCAGTGAAGAGGAAAAGAATCCAAAACATTCAACTCTTTTCTTTGTCACTTGACAAGCTGGCCAAAGGAGAACTCATCCTTGAAGGGGCTGGGAAAAGAGAACTGAGGCAGGTACAGGGCGTTTGGTACTTTATTGTTCAGTTATGCTGCAACTATGAATCATTCATCGCAGAAGCTGCTTTGAAAAGCCTACATTTCAGAAGAGAGTTTTGTACACATGTGTTTCTACAGGGTGAGGAAATCACAATTAAATCTGTCCATCTTACACATTATGATATGATTGTCTTTTCACAGTATCAGGCAGTCATATTACAGAAAGATCAAGAATAAAGATAAAGTCCCAAGCCCCAGAACCTGTTGTGTTTGGTTTTGCTTATGGCACAATGAAAGCTAGGTTATTATTGTTCAGAACAGTCAGTGCCAGGGCAGCCTTAAATAGTATGTTTAGATATTCATGAACACTCATGGAGAGAAAGTATGGATTGTTTTGCTTTTGTCACCAATTAAGGCACAACTCCACAGATTAAATTAGCAGTTATATACCAAGGGCCAGATTCTTCAATTATACAGATATCACTTTAAAAAGCTCCTGCAGACTTTTCAGGTTTCTAATTGGGCATAAATTACATTTGCACTCCCTTCAAGGCTCCTTTAGCATGCTGGAATGATGAAAGTTGATTTAGAATAGATGAAAATCCAGCCCCCTAAAACTCTATAGTACTTAAAATGAAGCCCTCTCAGCAAAGACAGTTCTCTGCAGAATATTCTAGTTCACAGCCTGTTTCTTCCTCTGTATCTCCAGAAAACTTAATCCTGCCCTCTGGGAACTTGGATCTCCAAACACCAGCGCTGTACCACAGCAAGTCATATACATGGAGACATAAAAGAGGAAACTTCAGAGCACCAAAACGTGGAATGGAAATAATGTAGAAAATCCTTTTGACTCACAGGAAGTTCCCTCCTAGTGATGGTATTTCAAGCTAGGGAAAGTTGCCCCAGTATTATCTTCAGCTTTCCTGACCAAAAATTAGAACTAAGTTAGCAACCTGCAAACTCACAGTGACTATTTGTGTGGTTGTGTTTTTCTTGCCAGCCATCTCTCTTGTCTTCCTTTCATACACCTGACACTGCAGGGGCCTTATATAGCTTCCCTTTTCCACATGTATATATATATATATATATATATATATATATATACACACACACACCCACAGACACAGTTTCCAAGTGTATGTACATAGATAGATAGATAGATAGATAGATAGATAGATAGACATATAACTTTTTCCCCACCACTTTGCCTGTATACTTCCAGAATGTGATTCCTGATAGGCATATTTTTCTGTTTGATTCAGTAACCCTAGACTAACATCTTCTGGATACCAGAAGACTCTAATTCATGCTACTCACTAACCAATGTCTACATTAATTTCCTGAATAACTCCAAGCCTTGAATTGAAAGTATTTAACATGCAAAACTATATTTTTTCCTAATCTTTTTACTTTGTGTTTCAACATAAAACATAACTTATGATCCTAGACACAATATGCATGTTCCATACTCTTATCTTCATCGACACTCTTCCTACGTTTTGCTACGTGAAAATAGAGTGGGCAGAAAGTCTCCAACTCACTAATAAGGGCAATTACTTAGAAGCAGAGTTTTGTCTGTAATTATATAAGCTTGACCATAAAGTTGTCAAATGCCCCAAATCTATGTTCATAAAGCAATAACCTTATTACTGTCCATGTACCTCATGTTCTAAGCCACCTGGTTTGAATGACTTTGTTTATGCTAGAGTAAACAAGTAATTCATTTATGGTCCTTTGTTTAAATTGACAGCTCATGCCGTCTCTTTTACATACAAAGTTGCACCCTCCTATGTCTTATGTCCAGGCTGAGGGAGCTGGGGTTGCTTAGCCTGGAGAAGAGGAGACTCAGGGGAGACCTTATTGCTCTCTACAACTACCTGAAGGGAGATTGTAGACAGGCAGAGGTTGGTCTCTTCTCCCAGGCAACCAGCACCAGAACAAGAGGACACAGTCTCAGGCTGTGCCAGGGGAGGTTGAGGCTGGAGGTTAAGAGGAAGCTCTACACAGAGGGAGTGATTGCCCATTGGAATGGGCTGCCTGAAGAGGTGGTGGAGTCACCATCATTGGAGGTGTTCAGGAGGAGACTTGATAGGGTGCTTGGTGCCATGGTTTAGTTGGTTAGGTGGTGTTGGATGACAGGTTGGATGTGATGATCTTGAAGGTCACTTCCAACCTGGTCTATTCTATTCTATTCTATTCTATTCTATTCTATTCTATTCTATTCTATTCTATTCTATTCTATTCTATTTGCAAGATTCATTCACTGAAGTTCCTCTGCCTAACTTTTAAAGTGCAGAATTTACATAAAAGCATGTCTGAAGTAAAACTCCGCAGGGGCCTGTGAGAGGCCAGTTTTGTTAACACCTAGGCCTAACCTGAATTCTTGAGCAGGAATATATAAGTAGGCAAATGGATTTAAATGTTATTTTGCTCCTTTCAGCAAAACTGACTTCATAGTGCCATTTTAGATGGATTTTTAACAAAACCATTCTCAAAGTGGTTCAAAGTTTCCACTGGTTAAAGCAGGGTCTTTAAAAAAAATCCAGTATTAAAAGAAGTCTTTCAATAAAATACTTAAATAAATGGTAGTTTGAGAGTTTTATGGTACTTTAAAAATAAATAAATAAACCCACACACACCCCCACAAAAACCCCACTCACACAAAAAAAAAAACCCAAACAACAACCCAAGCAACCAAAATGAAAAAGGAAGAAAGCAAACCACATAAACACAACAACAAAAACACAAACACACAATAAAACCACAACCAAACATACCCCCAAACCAAACCCCAAACCCACAGAAACATGTACAAACTTGTCTTGTTTGGTTAATCCTGTGTACAGTTTGAGACAGTCCCCAAACTTCCAAATAATTCCACTTTTTATTCCTACTTTGAGCTTCTTCAGGCTACTAGACTTCACTTTGCTTTTGTCTGAGAGATTAAGGAGTCCTCAAGCACTATTCATCTTTTCCCTGCAGAGGTACTTCTCTGTTGATGGTACTTATCCAGACCCATTATCCAAGACTCAGAAGAATATGCTCGAGGTCACAAAGATGAATGTGGTAAAGCAGAGAATGGCACTGGATTCTGTGCTAACATCTTAACATCTGGACCATTCTGACTCTGTGAAGGTCACCATTTTGCCACCTACTCGAAATATCTCAAATGGGAAAACAGAAAGAGTACTGTCAGTTTCTTACAGGGTTGTGTTTTACCCTGGCTTTCCTAAGGATGCAACGCCAGACTACAGCTTATTGTACCTCTTCTGTGTGTTAGACACACACAAACAGAACATTTGTCCAAAAAAAAAAAGCCCTTAATATTCAAGGTATTTTTTAATAGGGTAATATTTAGATGGTAGACTGAAGCTTTCAAACACATGGGCTATTTGCTATCCAGATGTTCAAAAGGGGATTGGACATGGGACTTGAAGCCATGGTTTAGTTAGTCATGAGGTGTTGGGTGATAGGTTGGACTTGATGATTTCTGAGGTCTTTTCCCACCTTATTGATTCTATGATTCTATATTGACAGGAGACACCATTAGAAGCATCCCTGTGGCAGTGCCTAATCAGGATTAAAGAAAATGTGCCAAACTGTAGTTCTGATCAATTATTATGATCCAGCTTACCTGTGATCCTATGCAGTTCCTCCAGCATACACATGATCTGCTTGCATTAATCGTCTTCACTGATTATCATTAGGAGGAAATTCTTCACTATGAGGGTGCCAAACCCAGGGGCAAGTTACCTGGAGAATCTTTGGAGTCTCCAGCCCTGGATGGATTCAAAGCCAGGCTGGCTGGGGCCCTTAAGGATTGCTTAACAACCTGGTCTAGCAGGAGGTATCTCTGCCCTTGTTAGGGGGTTGGAACTGGATGATCTTTAAGGTTTTTTCCTGTCCAGGTCAGACTGTGATTCTATGATCTCCAACTGCACACAGAAGTCTGTCTTATGGGATCCCTTCTGCATAATCAGGGACAGTTTCTGCTGAGTATTTAAAATCCACTTATGGCTTGTTCATAACCTCTCAGAGCAGGAACAGCTTACGGACAACCCTGCAGTGCCACAGACTGTGCCAGATATCCTCTACAAGTGCACCAATTAATGCATCTCAGTATACTGAAAGTGCCTAACAGAGGGCCTGAGCACAGGGTGACTCAGGGCTACTTGTTGCCTACCCCACAAGTTCCTCTGCCAATTGATAAGCTGTTGCTGCTGTGAAGGTGGCTATGAATTACCCATTTACCTCCTGTTGGTCTGTCCTCTTGATCTGCCCTGGTGCGCAATCTACATAAGGAGAAGGAAATGAGGACTACACTGCACTGGGCAGGGACACAGCCTGGTACCCAGTGACACCATAGCTGCACCTATCAGTCAAACCTGGATTTCATTCTCATCTCACAGTGTTGTTTAAATACCACAGATCTTGCCCCACTTATCAAAATCACAGAATAACAGAATTACAGGGGTTGGAAGGGACCTCTGGAGATCATCTAATCACCTTTGCCAGAGCAGATTTACTTCATAGTTTCATAGTTTCATAGTTTCATTCAGGGTTGGAAGGGACCACAAGGATCATCTAGTTCCAACCCCCCTGCCATGGCCAGGGACACCCCACACTACATCAGCCTGGCCACAGCCTCAGCCAGCCTGGGCTTAAACACCTCCAAGGACGGGACCTCAACCACCTCCCTGGACAACCCATTTCAGGGTCTCACCACTCTCATGTTTAAGAATCTCCTCCTCACATCCAGCCTGAATCTCCCCACCTCTAGCTTCATTCCATTCCCCCTAGTCCTATCACTACCTGACATCCTGAGAAGTCCTTCCCCAGCCTTCCTGTAGGCCCCCTTCAGATACTGGAAGGCCACAATTAGGTCACCTGGGAGCCTTCTCTTCTGCAGACTGAACAGCCCCAACTCCTTCAGTCTGTCCTCATAGGAGAGGTGCTCCAGCCCTCTGATCATCCTTGTGGCCCTTCTCTGGACACGTTCCAGCACCTCCACATCCCTCTTGGAATAGGGGCTCCAGAACTGGACACAGTACTCCAGGTGGGGTCTCACCAGGGCTGAGTAGAGGGGGAGGATCACCTCCCTCGACCTGCTAGCCACACTTCTCCTGATGCAGCCCAGGATCTGATTGGCTTTGTGGGCTGCAAGTGCACATTGAGAGCTCATGTTGAGCTTTTTGTCCACCAGCACCCCCAAGTCTCTCTCCTCAGGGCTGCTTTCCAGCCAGTCACTGCCCAGCCTGGATTTGTGCCTGGGATTGCCTCCACCCAGATGCAGGACCTTGCACTTGCTCTTATGGAACTTCATGAGGTTGGCTTGTGCCCACCTCTCCAGCCTGTCAAGGTCCCTCTGGATGGCCTCCCTTCCCTCCAGCCTGTCTGCTGCACCACACAGCTTGGTGTCATCAGCAAACTTGCTGAGGGTGCACTCAATGCCACTGTCCATGTCACCCACAAAGATGTTGAACAAGACAGGTCCCAGGACTGATCCCTGAGGGACTCCGCTTGTCCCTGGCCTCCACTGGGACATGGAGCCATTGACAGCCACTCTTTGGGTGCAGCCATCAAGCCAGTTCCTTATCCATCTAGTGGTCCACCCATCAAAGCCATGTGTCACCAGTTTGGAGACCAGGATGTGGTGCGGGACAGTGTCGAAGGCTTTGCTCAGGTCCAGGTAAATGACATCAGTTGCTCTCCCCTCATCTATTAATTTTGTCACCTGCTCATAGAAGGCAACCAGGTTGGTCAGGCAGGATTTGCCCTTGGCAAAGCCATGCTGACTGTTCCAAATCACCTCTTCACTATTCTTCTGAGCCAGTAGTGACTCCAGGACGATCTGCTCCATGATCTTTCCAGGCACAGAGGTGAGACTGACTGGCCTGGAGTTCCCTGGTTCCTCCTTCTTACCCTTTTTGAAGATGGGGACAATGTTTCCCCTTTTCCAGTCCGTGGGGACTTCCCAGATTGCCATGACTTTTGCAATATAATAGAGAGCGGTTTAGCAACCTCATCTGCCAGTTCTCTCAGTAACCGGGGGTGTATCCCGTCGAGTCCCATGGACTTGAACACTTTCAGGTTCTTCAGATGATCACCAACCTGATCTGCACTTACAATGGGCAGTTCTTCCTCCCCGTCCCTGGCTTTGACTTCCATAACATCAGGAGTGTGGCTAGAGGCCCTTGCAGTGAAGACTGAGGTAAAGAAGTTATTAAGTACCTCAGCCTTTTCCTCATCACTTGTGACCATGTCACCATTTTCCTTTCTGAGTGGGCCCACACCTTCCCTAGTCATCTTCTTCCCATTAATATACCTGTAAAAGTTCTTAGTGTTCCCTTTAATCTCCCTGACTAGATTCAATTCAAACTCTGCTTTGGCCTTAGAGCACATTGCACAGGACGATGTCCGGTACAGTTTCCAATGACTTCAGAAAGAGATAGAATCCACCACATCTCTGTTCAGTCTGTTCCAGTGCTCCAGGACCTCCCAAGTAAAGAACTTCCTCCTCATATTTAGGTGCAACTTCCTATTTTCAAGTTTGTGCACATTTGTGCTGTGATTTATTACAAAAGCTGCTTTCCTTTGCCCTTTACAACAACCCTCACAACAGATTAGAAAATACGTTCTATTTCCACACAGATTCAACAGACAACAGAAGTCTTGAAAGACTAGTAGTGCAGTAGGAACTATATGAATGATATGAATAGAAAATGAGTCATCACCCTCTTCATTTCACTCTCTCTGATACCCTATCTGCCTGCAGTGTGAAGTTCTCCTTTCCCCCTATCCTAGCCCTAAAAACTTGTATTCCAAATAATGCCACAACCAGGAAACTAAGTGAGGTTACCATGATAAACAATGCAAAGGAAAACAGAAGCTGAATAATAAGGAGGAAGGCAAA
Source organism: Melanerpes aurifrons (assembly GCA_011125475.1). Taxonomy (NCBI): domain Eukaryota; kingdom Metazoa; phylum Chordata; class Aves; order Piciformes; family Picidae; genus Melanerpes; species Melanerpes aurifrons. The sequence goes on from WWNC01000048.1 coordinate 8,248,371, forward strand.
CTCTCCCACTACAGGAACGGATAAGACAGAAAAAATATGTATTTCCCAAGGCTGCTGGAGAGTGGAAGGCTTATAGGAGAGCAACCAATGAGCCTGGGAAATAGATCTGCTTCGTCAGAAAGTAAACATGTGGATGACCTGGTGACTGAATAAAATGCAGAAAGGTATTGTATGGCCAGTATGAGTCAGTGACAAACAGTCCAAAAGTGATGCATCTCCCATAGCTTTAGGTGTTTGCAGTACTGACAGATACATTTGTCTGATGTCTTGCTTTAACATATAGCAAGAACTGGGCAGTTCCACACTGTGGTGCATCTTGTGCATTTCAAATGGTTTATTTTCAGCATGTGATGAATTATCCCTCTATGCCATGTTCTATCAGAAAGACAGAACAAGTACATCTATCACCTGGGCTATAGAGGATTATCACAGAATCACAGAGTAGTGGGGGTTGGAAGGGTCCTGTGGGGATCACCAAGTCCAATCCCCTGCTAACATATGTTTGCCTAGACCAGGTTGTACAGGATCTCATTGTCCAAGAAGGTTTTGAAAGTCTCCAGGAAAGGAGACTGCACAACCTCCCTGAGGAGCCTGCTCCTGTGCTCCATCACCCTCAAAGTAAAGAGATTTTTCCTTAAGTTGAAAGGAAATCTCCTGTGTTCTAGTCTGTACCAGTTCCCTTTCAACACCACTGAAAAGAGACCATCCCCATTCTGATGACCTCTGCACTTTAGGTGTTGATAAGCTTTTATAAGATCTCCTCTCAGGTTTCTCCTTCCCAGGCTAAGGAGCTCCAGGTCTCTCAGCCACTCTTAAATAGAGATGCTCCAGTCCCCTCTTCACCTTCCACTGGACTCTCCCCAGCAGATCCCTGTCCACCTTGAACTGTGGAGCTCAGAACCAGGCTCTATATACAGTTACCCTACATTTGGCAAGATAAATTCAATCCTTTGAAACCAAGAATGGGAAGATTTACCTTCTGAAGGAGAAAAAATGGAGTGAAAAATAATTACATTTAAAAAAAAAAATCAACAAAACCCCCACAAAAACAACAACCAACACATAAACCCTTGTCATAAAACATGGGGTTCTTTGAGTGATTGATTTAATTGCTCCAGATTAAATCTGTGTAAGGACAAATTTAAGTCTAAGAGCTATACTGTTCACTGAACCTGGTACAAATCTCCAATGATTAGACATATACAGCTCTACCTGACTGCTGGTAATTAACACCAGAGCTTCTTTCCTGCCAGGTTCCTTTCACAGAAGTGAAATTTGCTGATTTACTGAGCTGAAGGCTTTAGCCAATGTCATTGGCAAGCTGGTTTTTTACATAGATAGCTGTTTCTTTCAGTATAACACTTTTGCACTAGAGTAGGCTTTGGAGGGAGAACCCATTTTCATCATTCTAGCAGACTGATGATTCCCACCATTCAGCTTGTATTGTTGGTCATTTTTTTTGTAACACAAGGACTTAGGCCTCAATTATTCTTCAGAAGTTCAGTTGTAACTCTTATATGTCCTTTGAACTGCATTTCATGATTTGTTCATGCTGAGAATTCTTTCCTTATGATCTTCGAGCTGATGAGATAAACAAATTCATGCAACTTTATCTTGCATGAGGTACTTGCATCTCTAACATCCATACCCACAATAACATGCATAAGTCTGGGAAGGGAGATGCAGCTGTAACCATTGGTATGAAGTAATTCATGTGGTCAGACTGCCACAGGTAAGATACACAACAAACTGTGGCATTTTCTGCTTAGCGGTAATATTAAGTATTTGGTGGAAATTTTCTCTCATGGTGCATCTAAATCCAGCACATTGTATAGCACTGTGCTGTACATATTGCAGTACAGTTGCATTTAGGAGACATGCCATGGAAAACCTGTGCCATCAGGCAAGGCAGTGGTTGACTGTTGGCCCTCTTTCTCCAGAGCCCAGCATGGGTTTAGCCAAGCAAAGGGGTTTCTAGGCATGGCAACCAACTGCAGCAGTCAGACCTTTCCTTCCTTCACAAGGCTTCACCCCCTCAGGGAAGAAGTCATGGCACTATCCCAAAGCACCTGAGGCTGACAGTCAAGGGAATTAGCAGTTTATTAATAATTGTGCCTGACTGAAACTGCTAGCACATTCAACTCTTTCTAGAAGGAACATACATCAGTGCTGCACGGTGGCGCTCAAGATAATCTGCTCATTGACCTTCCCTGGCACCAACATCAGACCAACACACCTGTAGCTCCCCAGATCTTCCTTCCAGACATTCCTGTACTGGGGCATCACATTTATTAATCTCCTGTCAATTGGGGTCCTCTTGGTTAGCTAGGCATTCAGGTAAATGGTGGAAAGTGTCTTGGTGAGCACTTCCACAAGCTCTTTCAGCATGAGTGGGTGGATTTCTTGTGGCCTCATAGTGTGTCTCAGTGCTGCAGCAGGTCAATGACCACTTCCCCTTGGATTATGGGGGCTTCACTATGCTCTGAAGGAGCGGGGTAAGTATACACTGCTTGCCTCGCTGCCAGAGCTTTCAGCTAACATCATCAAGAAGAAATGCTGCTACTCCTCTGCATCTTCTCTTCTCACCTGTGAAATGTGCTCAGTTCTTAGGCAAGAAGGTTGCTAGAAGAAAGGTGAGGACCACAAAGATGATCAGAGGGCTGAAGCACCTCCCCTATGGGAACAGGCTGCAAAATTTTGGGCTGTTCAGCCTGGAGAAGAGAAAGCTCTGGGGAGAACTTAGAGCAGCCTTTCAGTACCTGAAGGGGGCCTACAAGAAGGCTGGGGAGGGGGAACGAATTGAAGATGGAAGAGGACAGATTTAGACTGGATACTGGGAAGGAATTTTTTACAATGATGTTGGTGGTCCAGTTTTCAAATCCAGGATGGGCAGAACCTTGAGCAATCTGGTCTAGCGGAAGCTGTCCCTCCCCATGGGAGCAGGGGGGTTGGAACTCGATGGTGTTTAAGGTCCCTTCCAACCCAAACCACTTTATGATTCCAGAATTGATTCTATGCATCTTCAGACCCTTCTGTTGTGCTACCTCACATCTCTCTGAACCTTAACTCCCTTTCTCAAAAGACATGACAAGAAAACAAAAGCAGTCAAAAAATGCTGACAGTGCAGTATCTGAAACAGAGGCAAAAGAGAAAATGATAACCTGCTAATTGAAAACAACTGCATATATGGCTGGAGGCTGTTATGAACATTAAGACTTTAAGTCTATTAGCAAAATCAAATCTCTCCTCTCAATTAAACTGTTCTGATGGTAAATCGGGGAAGAATGATAAAAGAAAAGGGGGTGGGGGGGGGGTGGGAAAAAAAAGACTCAGGATCAACAGTAATTCTTCAGTATCCCTCATGGAAAGTGTGCACCAGTCTGCCTAATTTCAGATGGATCTGGTGAAAAGCAGCTAAGGACTCTCTTTCACCCCAACCATTCTAACACTTTTCAATATATATTTTTTAAAGTACTTGTAAAGCAACTGGCCTAGTGGACTCAGATATTGATCTCTTCTCAGTGGTGCTGAGACATCAATTTACTAATCAGTGTCTGCTATGCTTGGCATTACCTTTTATTTCTCCCTCTATGCAGCAAAAATAGCTGAAGGATTTCAGAAGCAGTATGGCAGGCGATGCTATTATGTGCAGTGGCAGAATGAATTGCTCCCTTCTGAGGTGTTTAACAGCAATCATTTTCCCAAGCATTTTATTACAAGCAACTTTTCCCTCTTCAGCAAGATTTTCAAAGTGGGAATGTGTTGAGTGCAGAGGAAGGAGGGCTCCCAATCAGAGCTGCTTGTCAGACCTCTGGGGACAGGGAAAAAAAAATTGAGATAAAGCTTGGAAAATTCAGCCAGTTCTCTAGATTGGGAAAACATTTTTGGATAGCTGCCCCTCTCTTCTTACCTGCCTTCGGCTGGCACTTCCCTCAGTTTAAGAAGGACATCGAGACACTTTAACCAGTCCAGAGAAGGGCAACAAGGCTGGGGAGAGGCCTGGAGCACAAGCTCTATGAGGAGAGGCTGAGGGAGCTGGAGTTGCTTAGCCTGGAGAAGTAGAGGCTCAGGGGAGACTTTATTGCTGTCTACAACTACTTGAAAGGTGGTTGCAGCCAGGAGGGGGTTGTTCTTTTCTCCCAGGCAACCAGCACCAGAACAAGAAGACACAGTCTCAAGCTGCACCAGGGGAAGTTTAGGCTCAAGGCAAAGAGAAAGTTCTTCACAGAGAGAGTTGTTGGCCATTGGAATGTGTTGCCCAAGGAGGTGGTGGAGTCACCATCCCTGGAGGTGTTCAAGAGGGAATTGGATGTGGCACTTGGTGCCATGGTTTAGTCATGAGGTCTGTGGTGATGGGTTGGACTTGGTGATCTTTGAGGTCTCTTCCAACCTTGGTGATTCTGTGATTCTCCAACAGCACTGAAGGACCCCTCTGCAGAACTGTTGCCAAGGGTCCCCAGTTTGGGCTTCTACATTAGGGTAGTAGCAGGAAGAAAGAATCACCAGAGCCAGGCAGCCAGAAGGAATAGAATGTAAGGTCTTTCAGCAACAGCACTTGTCTGACTCATTGCTACCAAAAAGTTCTCTGAAGAGCCTGGTGTGATTTTGAGGAGGTCACCAAGTCCCCAGGCTTCTCTCTTCCTGGTGCACAAAAAACTATGGGAAAAATTAATATTGAATTTACTGAATGCCCTCAAAATCATGTCCCAAAAGCAATTATTTTGTGTTGGCTGTAAGATTTTCTCCTTCCTCTACCACTTCTTCTTTTTATCTACCCTAATTTGAAGAACATACTGGATAAAACTAGGTACAGATAACTTTCAAGTTCATTTTGTTTCAGTGTCTTGTGAAAGAAGAATTAGCATACTAATTTAAAAATGCAAAAATTTAACGCAGTTTTTCTTCCTCCTTTTCCTCTTACTTGCTATCACTCAAAGCATCTGAAGTTCAGAAACTGTTTCAGAAAATCAATGGAAATTCACTTCTGTGCATAAATTAAGCACCCTAAATTGCCATCTGGCTTGAACTAACTCATTTCTGTCTCTCCTGAGGAATGAAAAGGAGAAAAAGGAGAGAATAGGAAGTATGGTTAAGGCATTCAGTTTTGCAGAGGTAGGGTAGAAGTTCCTATATTAAACAGAAAGGAAGCAATGCTAGGTCTCTTGTTACATGGCAATTGAAAGACTGAGAGAAAAGCCAAACTGTCAATTACCAAGGCATTGGTAAGAGTTTAGTAGGTGTGGGGTCAATTTATTTTTCCCTCTGATAATTCTAATGGCACCATGTGCTGAAGAAGCATGTTGAAACCTAATGTGCATCAGATAAGGGTTGCCTGCATCTTACTCACTCCAAACCAGCATAGATTTCCTATAAGAACACAATACTTCAAGTAATTGCCTTTATCAGCTGTTCCCTGGAAAATCAGTGTAGTGATGCCCCAGAAAAAGAAAAAAGAAAAGAAATTAAATGGGGGGAAAAAATAGGTACAGGCCATAGCCTTTTGAAATGAGAACAGAAAGGAAGGAATTGCAAAATGAAGAATCCTTTGATCACAGACTATTATCCTTTGCCCATGGAGGGTAGCACAAAACTATCTTAATTCTGGGAACTAAAATGTCAGACAAGAGAGGGAATCTGAAGCAAACCCTATCCAGAGTTTCAGCAGCTTCATAAAAGTAGCTCAGTTTGGTTAAGTAACTTTTTTATTGGATTTATATCATAGTATCATAGTATCATAGTATCATTCAGGGTTGGAAGGGACCACAAGGATCATCTAGTTCCAACCCCCCTGCCATGGGCAGGGACACCCCACACTAGATCAGCCTGGCCAGAGCCTCATCCAGCCTGGGCTTAAACACCTCCAGGGACAGGGCCTCAACCACCTCCCTGGACAACCCATTCCAGGGTTTCACCACTCTCATGGTGAAGAACCTCCTCCCCACATCTAGCCTGAATCTCCCCACCTCCAGCTTCATTCCATTCCCCCTAGTCCTATCACTGCCTGAGGTCTTGAGAAGTCCTTCCCCAGCTTTCTGTAGGCCCCCTTCAGATACTGGAAGGCCACATATATGCTAATTTTAAAATGAACAGTGAAAGATAATATTCTAGAGAAGCGTGACACAGCCCCAAATACTCACTCACATCACAAGCAAGGTGCTAGAATGCGTGGAAAAGTGGCAAATCACACCTTCCCTGACCTAACATAGGCATACTGAATACACAGCAAAACCTTAGTGACAGAAAATATGAGCACTTATCAAAAGCAAGTAATTAAATACAGAGCTGTTTCAAAACCTATGGAAATAGCAAACTACTTCCACAACTCAGGTAATACCAATACAACTCATTGAGTTTGCAGATAGCCTGCAGCTAGCACCTACTCAACTCTCTCTTATTTAATGAGGTCCATTAAGTTCCATGCTACATGTCTTATGTGTCATTTACTAGGTTGGATATTCCACGCTTCCGTACTTTAATTCACAAACATTCATTAGATTTAGAACTACTAATTAGCAGGTTGACCCTTAAATCAGAGGCATGACAGCAGTTTGGAGAGCTGAACACATTGAAACAATTTTTTTTCTGATTTGTTTTCTGATTTGATTTTGTTAAATTTAAGACTTTGCCAGCATATTTGTTTCCCATCTCTCATGACTGGCATTAAGCAAACAAAACCCCAGATATTTGAACTAGGCCGGGTTAAACAGTGACAATGACTTGCACACCACAGGGTAGTATTGTTCTGTCTGGCATTTACTTTATCAGTTAGCTCCAGTATTATTTAGCAGCATTCAGAAGATCTTTTAAGAGTGAGAGAAGAGTAACAGAGATGTGGCAAATGACAACAAGCATCCGCAGTGAAGATTTCTGACAGAAGCAGTCAGGCACAGCGGATGCTTTCACAGCCTTTTACATTTTATTGCCCCAATATACACATACCCAAAAAAAGAAGACCCTGTTGTTCACTGTTGAAGCCAAGAGCAATGAGATTCAGGAGAGGCCCCCTATGTTCAGCACGCTGTTCTGCATCTATGAAGCACTCAGAAACAATAGGAGTTGCCACTGCCTTTGTAGAGAAGCACCGAATGGGGCTTTTCTTCCTCCCAGTTCTATTTTTTCCCATCTCATTGAAACCACTGAAACAATGTGTGAAAAGTTTCTTCAAAGCCTCTGTTGGCTGTCAAGCTTATTTTTAGCCATTTAGCACTGGAGATACAGATGTTTGTGTTGGAAAAAATACAAGCAAGGTGTTCCAGGATACAAATTTAAAGAAACAACCAAACTAAAAAAAAAAAAAAAAAGAAGATATTATTATAAGGGGAAAGTGATGGAAGAAGGAAGAAAGAATTATCTTTTATCCTGAATTATGCTGTCTTGGATTAATTTTTTGTTTCATTCTGTGTCTCTCCTTTCTGTTTTGAAAGAGTATACAATAAAAAGAGCATTAAGAAGTGTGAATTACTATAATGCACCAGCTGATCATCTACAAGATTAAAATATGCTTTTTTGTAGAGCAATCATTTAAACACAATTTTTTTTTTTTTAAAGAAGGTTTTAGCGTGCTATTTTTCATAACAAATATAGCACAACACAAAAAGTGGCATGATATGCAAATCTGTGAAATGCTCCCCATTATTTTGGCAAGACATCAATACCTAACTCTAAGTTAATAGCTGGGCTTGATGATCTTCAAGGTATTTTCTAACCTAAATGATTCCATGTGATAACGAGAAAACAAGATGTTATCTGTGACTTCTCACAGGCAAATATTAAAAAGAAACAGCTGGGGTGCCAAGTAACCAATAAACAGTATCAGTTTTACTTAGCTGGAGGTAAAATTGCATGATGATATCCAATTATCATATATAAAGACATTTTAGTTACAGAGATTATACAGTCTTTCCTATCTGTTTTGCTACATTGAACATGCTATTTTCCCATTTTGTTCCATAATCTGGTATTGTATATATGAAAACAGGAACAAAAAACATCCTATACCCTGACTGAGTCCCTTTGCTTTGGCTGCTATGTGTACGCCATGATTCCCATCAGGAGGAACCTACACACTCCATGCGAGTAATGGACACTGGAAAGGTCAGCTATGTCTCCTGTCACACAAGGTGGTTTTGCTAAAGGGAGTCCCTCCTTCCTGTGAAAATAAACAGTCTTGGTTTTATAAGTCTACAAATCCTTAATTTGTTTTCTATTTTCATTCGATGCCTATACAGCAAAAACTTGAGTGTTTCCTGTATATACTTCAACTGTATCACAGGAACGTGTCATATCATATTAGAATTGCTTCTTCTGTTGTGTACTCACTGTATTGACTGACTAACAAGAAGGTCATGAAACTCCTGGAGCTGGTCCAGAGGAAAGCCATGAAGATGATCAAAAGGCAGAGCACCTGCCCTATGGGAACAGGCTGTTAGAGTTGGGTCTGTTAAGTCTGGTGAAGAGAAGGTTCTGCGGAGACCTTAGAAAGGTCTTCCATTATCTGAAGGGGGCATACAGGAAAGCTGGGGAGTGACTTTTTGCCAGGGGAGGTTTAGGCTGGATGTTAGGAAGAAATTCTTCACAGAAAGAGAGATTGGCCATTGGAATGTGCTGCCAAGGGAGGTGGTAGAGTCACCATCACTGGAGGTGTTTAGGAAGAGACTGGATGGGGTGCTTGGTGCCATGGTTTAGTTGATTTAGAGAGTGTTGGATGATAGGTTGGATTCAATGATCTTGAAGGTCTGTTCCAACCAGGTTATTTCTATTCTATTCTATTCTATTCTATTCTAGTCTAGTCTAGTCTAGTCCATTCCATTCCATTCCATTCCATTCCATTCCATTCCATTCCATTCTATTTGGCTTGTAGTGATAGGATGAGGGGCAATGGATTGAAGCTGAAGAAGGCTAGATTTAGACTGGATATTAGGAAGAGATTCTTCACAGTGAGGGTGATGAGACACTGGAAGAGGTTGTCCAGGGAGTTCATGGATGCCCCCTTCCTGGACATATTCAAGGCTAGGTTGGATGAGGCTTTAATCCACCTGGGCTAGCGGAAAGTGTTTTTGCCCAGTGCAGGTAGGTTGGAACTAGATGATCTTTAAGGTACTTTCCACCCAAATCGTTCTATGAGTCTATGATTAAGCTGAAGATAACACTGTTTTAGTTCTTTCTGGTGGATTTTGTAAAGTCTTGCAGTTTCCCCTTTCTGTTATGTACTTACTTTAAGTGCACTCATTCTCCACACAGTCGAGGCCTAAGCTGAGAGGGAAATGTGTAACAAATGCAGATGCTGAGTTCATATCTGGTTAGTTTTTATTGTATACATGTGGACTCACACATAGGAATAGGTTAGTTGAGAGCATTTAGCTGTTGGCTACAACTTCAAAACCAAACAGTGAGGCTTTCCCCTCAAAAGCCTCCTACTAAATTAGACTTCCACAAAGATGATGCATCCCAAGCATGTTCTAGGGTGGGAGGAAATAGTGACACTCTCTATTGAAAAAACAACACAAGATCAACTGTTTGCAAAATATTGATGTAATAATCAAGTAGATTAAGATGCTAATTTTCAACTTAGCTCATGACATACTTAGCCACACCAACTGTAGTCCTTGTGGTTTAAAATTAGAACTGTTTAAATACCGTTTCAACTGAATTTTGCACAAGGAAATTAATGTGTACACTAGAAACTCCATGAGGAAGGGCAGAGGACAAACTACTGTTCTTTACAAAGCAGATTTGGCTCTACTCAGATTTGCATCTCTCCTGACAGTCTGTACCCATCCAAACACAAGAATTATACCTGAATTACACAGGTAGGCATGGAGCTTACAAATACAGCTGCCTAACAAACATATTCTGCTCAGTGTCAGGTTACTGCCCAGAATGCAAGTGGCATTATAGTTTTAGTCAAAGACATTGAAAAAGGGTATAGGAAGAGCCACTGTGGGAGGAAGATTTTACATATTTATCACTTTCATCCTGAAGGATGTTTTTGGGTTTTTTTTTTTGCCTCTTTGCTTGCTGCTGCCTGATGCCAGCACTCAAGAGTTACACAGAATCATTGGTGACAAAAGGCATGCCTACTTCTTTCCAGCCCTGACAAGCCATTAAAACAGAATGGTTGGAAATAACAGAAGCATACACCCTTAAATGCTTCCTACATACCCTAGACAGAATCACTTATTTCTGTAATTGAGGCCAAGAATAAAAGCTGGAACCCTGCTCAGAGCTGTGTTAGACTGCAGGACTGATTGAAATTAAAATAAAAGTCACCTGATGAACAAGAAGCCAGAGAGTGACGCCACAAATGTTTTTTTTAACCGCCTGTGCTCCTTTTCCTACATTTGGTAACATTTCTTCCAGATTCAGAGCTTTGACTGGTTCTGATAGCTACCTTTGTTACCACGGCCCTCCCATATTGAACTGCTTCAATCTAGGAGGTGGAAGTCATGTAGAAATTTTTCTCTTCCCACTTAGGCGTATGCCTGCATGGTGCCAAAAACTTTCCTATACCAAAGCAGCCAGAACATTCAGTACACTCTTAATCACAGGATCACAGAATCACCAAGGTTGGAAGAGACCTCAAAGATCATCAAGTCCAACTTGTTACCACAGACCTCATGACTAAACCGTGATACCAAGTGCTACATCCAATCCCCAAACACCTCCAGGCATGGTGACTCCACTACCTCCCTGGGCAGCACATTCCAATGGCTAATGACTCCCTCAGTGAAGAACTTTCTCCTCACCTCCAGACTAAATCTCCCCTGGTGCAGCTTGAGACTGTGTCCTCTTGTTCTGGTGCTGGTTGCCTGGGAGAAGAGACCAAATCCCTCCTGGCTACAACCATCCTTAAGGTAGTTGTAGAGAGCAATAAGGTCTCCCCTGAGCCTCCCCTTCTCCAGGCTAAACAACCCCAGCTCCCTCAGCCTCTCCTCATAGGGCTTGTGCTCGAGGCCTCTCCCCAACCTTGTTGCCCTTCTCTGGACACGTTCAAGTGTCTCAACATCCTTAAACTCAGGGGCCCAGAACTGGACACAGGACTCAAGGTGTGGCCTATACCAGTGCTGAGCACAAGGGCACAGCATTTCTTAAGAGGAATGCTATCATCTTTAGAGCCCTTGGAATGAGTGCAACCTTCCAACCTTCTCTTGTTTCATTGTGTCCTCTTTACTTTCTTTTCTTTTTAACTCAATAGGCAATATTTACTATTTTGAGGTGCTTCATAAAATATCTCAACAAATTCTTTTCAATCGATGGGATCATTTGCTTTGAATAGCTCCTGATAACTGTTTTAAATAAATTAAGCTCATCCAGCCACACTGAATGCTGCAGGTGCCTGCCTCTCAATCTGCACAAACAAATTCATCAAGGTGTGAAGTTACTGGCCATAGCAGAGATTTTTTCCTGAAGAGTGTTGGGTAAGCTGCTGCTGCTTCTTATTATCATTATTTCCAATTCATAAAAGAAGAATTGTGTATTTATCATATTCAGAGAGCAACAAATCTTTGACTCAACACTCTTTGGCAAAGAGCTTTGCCATGTGACTGGACTCCATCTGAAAAGACCATTCAAGAGGCAGTGACAAATATTTTGATGTATTATTTTTTTCCACTCTGCCTCCTTAGACACAAACCAGATGAACATGCAGGTGTCATCTGTCTTTGAGGCAGGTCATCAACCAAATTAATTTTCCAGAAAGTTTCGTAATATTGAGACAGAGTCGTTCATAAAGCAAGACGCTGCACCAGGGACTCCTTCATTAACAGTAATTATATAAACCAGCATGCCACGTAAGAGATGAAATTATCAGGTAGGCAGCCTGCAATGCAGGAAGGAGTTTGTTAATTTCTTAAAAGTAATTAGCATTCTGCTTCTGGCTTAGAAGGCATAGTAGATTTAGAGAATCATCCCTGCCTTAATTATTATTTTGCCTGTTTTCATAATTCAAATAATCAAATTAGGCCACTATAAGACATTCTGAGGCACAGCTCTCTCTACATTTCTGTAAATGATTCCAGCATACAATATTACTCAGTTCCTCTTTTTTAATTACTTGTGTCCAATTACATTACTTAATTTTATTCATTGTGTGTAAGAAGTAATCAAGCCAGACTCCTGACACAGGCAGGCATGCTGGCCCTCTCTTTGTAACAGGCAGCAGTTTCATAAATATCTTCATATAAGGATCCATAGTCTCCATTAAAATCTGACATACTTTTGCAAACCCATTTGGTACCCCTACAACTATCACCTGCGTAATGTTGATGGTGGTTGGGCTCCCGTGTACTCCTGAACCACATCCCTAAGGCTGTGGCACAACACCCCCAGATCCCAAACTCAATGGGTCAACAGCAGAACTATGCATCTGTGCATGAGGCACTTAGTGCCATGGTTTAGTTTATTAGATAGGTTTAGGTGATTGGTTGGACTTGGTGATCTTGAGGTCTCTTCTAGCCTGGTTGATTCTCTGTGCTGCTTTTGAACTAGGTGGTCAGCACCACCGCAGGCAGCTCTGAACTTTGTTTCATGGTCAGACCAGTGCCTCTCACACAAATGTTAATGAATCTCACTCTTGAAATGGTCAGATGTTTGGTACATTCCTGGTAAGGTCTGTAGTTTTCAAGTAATGCTTTCATAATCACTTGCTGTCAAGAGAATGACTTACAGGTGAAAAAAGAAGGTAAATCAGCATGTGCTCCCCCATAGCTTAGTAGAAGCCAACTACTTGCCTTTTAATCTAACATGTAATGATTATTTTAAATTATTATGATTATTATTTTTAATTACCAAAATGAAACACATGGTTCTGAACTGAGTATAGTATGAACATTTCAGGAAAGAAATGCATGTACCCGGTAAAAACTAACGTTTTTAAATTCTTGAAGGAATCAACCTAACATAGGAGCAAAGATACTTAAGAGTGGTCTCTTAGAGGTCCCTCTAAGTTTGTTGTGGTCATAGCTGCTGTTGAAAGTAGCCTTCAGTTTTATGAAATATTATGTTATACAACTGCCAAATTGCTACTAATTCCCAACTTCTCCATGGGAAAGGCGTCTCTATGAATAGAATAGAATAGAATAGAATAGAATAGAATAGAATAGAATAGAATAGAATAGAATAGAATAGAATAGAATAGAATAGAATTAACCAGGTTGGAAGTGACCTTCAAGATCATCACATCCAACCTATCATCCAACACCATCTAAGCAACTAAACCATGGCACCAAGCACCCTATCAAGTCTCCTCCTGAACACCTCCAGTGATGGTGACTCCATCACCTCCCCAGGCAGCCCATTCCAATGGGCAATCACTCTCTTGGTGTAAAACTTCCTCCTGACCTCCAGCCTGAACCTCTCCTGGTGCAGCCTGAGACTGTGTCCTCTTGTTCTGGTGCTGGCTGCCTGGGAGAAGAGACCAACCTCTGCCTCTCTACAACCCTCCTTCAGGTAGTTGTAGACAGCAATAAGGTCACCCCTGAGTCTCCTATTCTCCAGGCTAAGCAACCCCAGCTTATAGATCAAAGGCATCTCAGCTTCATCCGTATCAATATTAGAAAATCAAAAGCTGACATCTTTTTCATTCACTTTCAAGAGATGACAATGAAGAAATTAGATACTCCTGCAAAAAATTTGTAAGTAGTTTTTCCAGCTATGTTTTTGAGCTTCCCACAGCAAACTGCTGGCTAAGCTGTCAGCTCATGGCTTGGACAGCAGCACTCTGTGCTGGGTTAGGAACTGGCTGGAGGGCCGAGCCCAGAGAGTGGTGGTGAATGGTGCCGCATCCAGCTGGCAGTCAGTCACCAGTGGTGTCCCCCAGGGATCAGTGCTGGGCTCCATCCTATTTAATATGTTCATTAATGATCTGGATGAAGGGGTTGAGTCAGTCATCTGTAGATTTGTGGATAACACCAAGTTGGGAGCGGATGTTGATCTGTTAGAGGGTAGAAGGGCTCTGCAGAGGGACCTTGACAGGCTGGGCAGATGGGCAGAGTCCAACATGATGACATTCAACAAGTCCAAGTGCCAGATGCTGCACTTTGGTCACAACAATGCCACGCAGTGCTACAGGCTGGGCTCAGAGTGGCTGGAGAGCAGCCAGGCAGGAAGGGACCTGGGGGTACTGATTCACAGCCGGCTGAACATGAGCCAGAAGTGTACCCAGGTGGCAAAGAAAGCCAATGGCATCCTGGCCTGCATCAAGAATAATGTGGACAGCAGGAGCTGTCCACAATGACAGAAGTCATTGTGCTGCTGTACTCTGCATTGGTTAGGCCACACCTTGAGTCCTGTGTCCAGTTCTGGGCCCCTCAATTTGGGAAAGATTTTGACTTGCTGGAACGTGTCCAGAGAAGGGCAATGAGGCTGGGGAGAGGCCTCAAGCACAGCCCTATGAGGAGAGGCTGAGGGAGCTGGAGTTGTTTAGCCTGGAGAAGAGGAGGCTCAGGGAAGACCTTATTGCTGTCTACAACTACCTGAAGGGAGGTTGTAGCCAGGAGGGGTTTGGTCACTTCTCCCAGGCAATCAGCACCAGAACAAGAAGACATAGCCTCAAGCTGCACCAAGGGAAGTTTAGGTTCGAGTTGAGGAGAAAGTTCTTCACTGAGGGAGTCATTAGCCATTGGAATGTGCTGTCCAGGTAGGTGGTGGAGTCACCATCCCTGGAGGTGTTCAAGAGAGGATTGGACATGGCACTTGGTGCCATGGTCTAATAGGCATGAGTTGTTGGGTGACAGGTTGGACTTGATGATCTTTGAGGTCTTTTCCAACCTTGTTGGTTCTATGATTCTACAATTATACCCAAGAAAAACAAGAGCAAGAGTGACAGAAATTATGCCAACATTGTTATTGATTTAAAAAAGAACAACAAAACTGCAGTGATAATTTGAATATATTGTTAACCACAGGCTTTCATCTCTCTCAGGGCACAATGTTAATTCACTGAAGTGATGAATCTGGTGCTGGCTTCCTGAAAGCTGAATTCTCTTTTTCAGATTGGATTGTCTTAGGAACTGGATCGTAGGTTCAGACCCCATCAACTTTACAGTCTGCTGAAGAATGCAACATTATAAAAGTTACAGTGAAAGTACAGCCTCTGAATTCAACAGGAAATGGAAATCAGCCTTGAAGATCACTTTGAAAGAATCATCAAAGAGGCAGCAAAGCAAATGTAATCAAGAGAGCAATTTTTGTGGCAGTCGGTGCCATAAATCTTTCTCTTCCACCACGGACGGTTTTGCTCAACAGCACTCTTCAGCCAAGTGAATCTTTGTCACGGTGTGAAGTATTTCACTTCTTCGTGCTTTGGGACAAGCAGCTGCTTGCTCAGATAAACAGAATCTTCTCTTTTTTAATCCCTTCCAAGACTTTAAGAACTTGTGTTATCACTTTCAAAAACAAGATTAAATTCAATTCAATGTCCCAATCAATGCCATGGATGTAACGCTGTCACATTGACAAATTGTGTTCAAAAGCCTGTGTTTCATTCCATGTGTTTTCAGTGGATGTCCTCATTGTTCAGAAGCACATTGTCAACACAAACAGAAGAAAAAGCTTTTTACCGTTCAGTGTAACAACACAGCACTAATGTTACAGATTAAATTGTTAACATATATTTTCTAACTTCATTTCTTGCAAATAGATAGATAATCCCAACCACGAGGACAAAAACCTTATTTGGCTTATCCATTCAGTAATAAGCAGGATAAAAGCATATTTCAGTACCTGCTGTCTCATCCTTTCCTCCAATTTTTGTTCCTCTGCATTCAGAGTAGCTCATTGGAGACATGCAGCAGTAGATCAGAGCTGGAAATCTTTCACCTACAGCAATTCTATTTTCCTAAGGCCTTTTAGACAGACAGATGGATATGTAGGCAGAATGATAGAATCATTCAACTGGAAAAGACCCTTGAGATCATCAGGTCCAACCATTAACTCTGCTAAGCTCACTGCTAAACTGTATCACTAAGTGCCACATCTAAATGACCTTTAAATACTTCCAGGGATGGTGACTCAACCACCTCCCTGGGCAGCTTGTTCCAACACTTGGCCACTCTTTTAATGAAAAATTGTTGCTAATGACCACCCTAAACCTCCCCTGGTGCATCTCAGGCTGTTTCTTTTCTATCATTGGTTAAATATTAGAAGAAACTAGCACCTACCTTTCAACATTGTCCTTCCAGGTAGTTGCAGAGGGCAATATGGTTTCCCCTCAACCTCCTTTTCCTTAGACTAAACAGTCCCAGTTCCCTCAACCACTCTTCATAAGACTCATTCTGTAAGCCTTTCACCCGCAAAGCTGCTCTTCTTTGCACCTGCACCAGCACCTCAATATCTTTCTTGTCGGTAGGTAGGTAGATGGATAGACAGGTAGATAGAGAAGTAGTTGATCACAACAACCCCATGCAGCACTACAGGCTGGGGTCAGAGTGGCTGAAGAACTGCCAAACAGAAAGAAACCTGGGGGTACTGATTGACAGCCGGCTGAACGTGAGCCAGCATTGTGCCCAGGTGGTCAAGAAGGCCAATGGCATCCTGGCCTGCATCAGGAATAGTGTGGCCAGCAGGAGCAGGGAGGTCATTCTGCCCTGTACTCAGCACTGGTTAGGCCACACCTTGAGTCATGCCCAGTTCTGGGCCCCTCAGTTTAGGAAGGATGTTGAGATGCTGGAATGTGGCCAGTGAAGGGCAACAAAGCTGGGGAGGGGTTTGGAGCACAGCCCTATAAGGAGAGGCTGAAGGAGCTGGGGTTGCTTAGCCTGGAGAAAAGGAGGCTCGGGTGAGATGTTCTTATTCTCTACAACTACCAGAAGAGAGGCTGTAGCCAGGCAGGGGTTGGTTTCTTCTCCCAGGCAACCAGCACCAGAACAAGAAGACACAGTCTCGAGCTGCACCAGGGGAGGTTTAGGCTGGATGTCAGGAAGAAATTCTTCATAGAGAGAGTGATTGCCCATTGGAATGGGCTGCCTGGGGAGGTGGTGGAGTTACCATCACTGGAGGTGTTTAGGAGGAGATTTGGTAGGGTGCTTGGTTGCATGGTTTAGTTGCTTAGATGGTGTTGGATGATAGGTTGGACGTGATGATCTCGAAGGTCTCTTCCAACCTGGTTTATCTATTCCATTCCATTCCATTCCATTCCATTCCATTCCATTCCATTCCATTCCATTCCATTCCATTCCATTCCATTCCATTCCATTCTGTGTAGGTAGATGCATGGATGGATGGATGGATGGATGGATGGATGGATGGATGGATGGGTAGGTAGGTAGGTGGGTAGGTAGATCCAAAAGTGGTCATACATTACTGAAGACCTTAATTTGAAATTAATTTTGAGGGAGATAGACTCCCCAGGAATATTTTCAAGCTGTTCCTAGAATCCAAAAATCACACACATGCTTCCATAAAGATTGCCTGGTTCTTCCACTAAAAGCAGATCTTTAGACAAGACGACATGATATTGAATTTTGTATTAATGAATATTATTCAGATTTTTCTACTTACATTTCCAGGTTTCAAAGAACTCTGTAAAATTCTGTAACTGAGAAAAAAAAAAAAAAAAAGAAAAAAGAAAAAGAGAAATATGGACATCTTTTCTTGAGATTACAGTGAAGGTGACAAAAAATAATGATGCTATTAATTCCTTTCTCTGCAACAAGATAGCTGTATCACCACTGAAATGATCAGCAATGACCTTGTAACTATCATTGAGTTCATGTCAATGCAACATTGTGATACATAGGATTAATATAAACATAACCTTCTTCCTATGGCTTAAAAAAAAAAAAACCAACAAAACTCTAGAAACAAAATACTGAAGAAACAAACCAACTGGTGATGGATGATTGTCTCCTGCCCCCTCAGGCAGTCAAATCCAATAAATGTCTCATACATTCATGCTAATTCTCCCCACCACAAAAGTACAAAACAAAAGAAAAGGCACAACAAACTGTAACTGTCACCTTTGGTCTCTCAGTTGGCCCGTTGGTTGACACTGCTCCCAAGCCCAGTGCTGTACCCTCAAAATTTTGTTCCCTCCTGTTTCCATATAATTATATCACCCCCAGAGAGCCGGCCTGGTTGTGTTAGCTGAACTCAAGTGCTGCAAAACCACATATGGAGACACTCAGCACTACAAAAAGACATCTCTAAACCATTTACTGAGTGCAGACCTCATGCCTTCAGTCTTAGCAGACCTTTAATCACGGCAGACAGCACACATCAAGATGCAAACAGCAGTAAAAACAAGTATTAGAAAATGGGGGAGGAGGGATGTGTGCACTGTGTGGGGTGGAAATAAATTGAAAAACACAGCTTTTAAAAAGCCCAAATTGTTCAGGCTCTTACACCTATCTCTCAGGGAACTGTGTGGCCTGAGAAGACAGCATTTTGGGCTCTCCATGGTACAAGTCTTTGCTTGCTCTTTATCAACACTAGTCTTTTGCTCTCGCCCTGTTCAACCTTAAGGACTCAACTTACACAAGACAACCTTAAGTTTCACCTTCATTGTCTGTATACTGAAGTCCTTTTCTATTTCAGTTCCATGAAAATGCCACAGGTTTGTGCTGGCATGGCTAATCTTCCAATTCTCTCTGCCTCATAATTAGCTGCTGCTTCTTTGTCTCTGTTCTTTCTGTTTAATTGAATCATTTTGTTGCCTTGTCTCTTTTACTTTTTAACTACATCCACCTCATATATTTGGTAAATAAGTTTTACAATTAAACAGTTGTTAGTTTGAGGTTTTTTTTTCCCCTGCAGATAAAATGTATATAATATTCATAACACATTGCCTATTGCTCATGTGTTAGCCAGCACTGTAATTAAATTATTTTCCCAAATTAACTTTGGTTATGTAGTAGCTGAAATTCAAGACCTAATTTAATGTTAGATCAGTGAAACATCTCCAGGGATAGACGTCAGAGAGCTAACAAAACTCCATCACCATACTTATAAACGCTGTGAGGATTGGCACACTCTACCAGCTACAGCAGGCAGCAGACTAAGTAGCTGGTACCTTGCTCCTTGAAACTGAAAACTGAATCACAGAATCAAAAAGGCTGGAAGAGACCTCAAAGATCATCAAGTCCAACCTGTCACCACAGACCTCATGACTAAACCATGGCACCAAGTGCCACGTCCAATCTCCTCTTGAACATCTCCAGGGATGGTGACTCCACCACCTCCCTGGGCAGCACATTCCAATGGCCAACAACTCTCCCTGGCACAGCTTGAGACTGTGTCCTCTTGTTCTGGTGCTGGTTGCCTGGGAGAAGAGACCAACCCCACCTGGCTACAACCACCCTTCAGGTATTTGTAGAGAGCAATAAGGTCTTCCCTGAGCTTCCTCTTCTCCAGGCTAAGCAACCCCAGCTCCCTCAGCCTCTCCTCACAGGGCTGTGCTCCAAGCCCCTCCCCAGCTTTGTTGCCCTTCTCTGGACACATTCAAGCATCTCAATGTCCTTCTTAAACTCAGGGGCCCAGAACTAGACACAGGACTCAAGGTGTGGCCTAACCAGTGCAGAGTACAGGGGCACAGTGACTTCCCTGCTCCTGCTGGTCACACTATTCTTGATGCAGGCCAGGATGCCATTGGCCTTCTTGGCAACCTAGGCACACTGCTGGCTCACATTCAGCTGGCTGTCAATCAGTATCCCCAGGTCCCTTTCTGTTTGGCAGTTCTTCAGCCACTCCAGCCCCAGGAGTAGGAAAAATAACCCAACATATGCACTGGACCAAGAGGAACAAAAGCATGTGTTTATTGTACCAAATACAGGTGGGAAAAAAACCATGTCTTGGGTTTTTTTGCACAAGTCTAAATCCTAGGTTCATGGTGAGCACACGGTTTTCATAGCTGGTTGCATCTCAGGCAGCTGTCCCTCTTTTCTTTGCCCTCATATCCCCCATATTTGGTCACATCACACAACCCCAAAAGGTGTTGGCAGTGTCACAGGATTAACCAAGCTGAATAAATGCCTGTGCCTGAAAAGCAACCATGAAGAAGATCACAGTATTGTAGGAAAACAGCTGGTTGGAAGAGACCTCAAAGACCACCCAGTCCAACCCTTGACCCAACATCCTGACCATCCCTTACAGAATGATCACAGACTACAGAATGTTGGGGATTGGAAGGGACCTCTGGAGATCAGCTGGTCCAACCTCCCCCTGCCAAAGCAGGTACACCTAGATCAGAATGCACAGGAAGGTGTCCATGTGGGCAGTAGAGGCCACCATGCCACCATGTGTAGGGTGGCTGGTGGAGTGATTGCAAACCTATCAGTGAACACAGGTGATGATCAGAAAAGGGACAACAATTTTAATGCATCAGTCGAGGTGATTCATACTACTGGGACAGTCACCTCTACAGATTTTAAAAGTCCCACAGGTACAGCTTCACAGGGAAATAAGTTGCCACTTAATGGTGTACAGGTGTATTTCTACCCAGATAATGAAAATACTGGAAGAATACTACAGTAATGAGAGAGCTGAGTAGTGTCATGAGCCACTCTTACATCGAGTTAAAATTGCAAAAACACATTTCCATCTGAGGATGTGAAATCAGCGGCCAAAATAACCTGACAAGTTCCAAAGGCTACCCAGAAAACAGCTTCTAACAGTTAGAAGAGGAATGTTCATACTGGGGAGGGATTTAAAAGAATAAAAAGAAAATTAAAAATAAAAAGCAAAAAAGAAAAAGAAAGAAACCAACCAAACAAAAAGCTAAACTCTGTGGCTTGGACAGCAACACTGCGCTGGGTTAGGAACTGGCTGGAGGGCCAAGCCCAGAGAGTGGTGGTGAATGGTGCCACATCCAGCCCCCTTGGTGTGCCCCAAGGATCAGTGCTGGTCCCCATCCTCTTTAACATCTTCATTGATGATCTGGATGAGGGGATTGAGTCCATCACCAGTAAATTTGCAGATGACACCAAGCTGGGGGCAAGAGTTGATCTGTTAGAGGTTAAGAGAGCTCTCCAGAGGGACCTTGCCAGGCTGGGCAGATGAGCAGAGTCCAAGAGCATGAGATTGAACACATCCAAGTGCTGAGTTCTACACATTGGCCACAACAACCCCATGCAGTGCTACAGGCTGGGGTCAGAGTGGCTGGAGAGCAGCCAGGAGGCATAAAGGGACCTGCGGGTACTGGTTGATAGTAGGCTGAACATGAGCCAGCAGTGTGCCCAGGTGGTCAAGAAGGTCAATTACATCCTGGCATGCATCAGAAATAGTGTGGCCAGCAGGAGCAAAGAAGTCATTCTACCCTGTACACTGCACTGGTTAGGCCACACCTTGAGTCCTATGTCCAGTTCTGGGCTCCTCAATTTAAGAAAGACTTTGAGATACTTGAACATGTCCAGAGAAGGGCAATGAGACTGGGGAGGGTCTGGAGCACAGCCCTTTGAGGAAAGGCTGAGGGATCTGGGATTGTTTAGCCTGGAGAAGAGGACACTCAGGGGAGACCTTATTGCTCTCTACAACTACCTGAAAGAGCATTGTATACAGGTGGGGGTTGGTCTCTTCTCCCAGGCAACCAATGGCAGAACAAGAGGAAACAGTCTCAAGCTGTGGCAGGGGAAGATTAGGCTTGAGGTGAGGAGAAAGTTCTTCTCAGAAAGAGTAAGTGGCCATTGGGATGTGCTGCCCAGGGAGGTGGTGGAGTCACCATCCCTGGAGGCGTTCAAGAAGGGATTGGATGTGACACTTGGAGCCATGGTTTAGTAGTCTTGAGGTCTTGGGTGACAGCTTGGACTGTGATTCTTTAAACTATACAGCTGACAAAATCCAGTGAGGTGATAATGCCTTATTGAGACAGTTTATTCTCTTGTGCTTAAATCATGAATCACAGATCTGATTCTCACTGAAGTGTATACAAAATGAAGCCCCAGGATGAAAGGGGAGAGGCATATTGCTTCACTTTTAAACCTCCAGCTGCAGCACTTCCAGAAAACCATCCTGCCAAAGTCTCATTCACTCTGAAATATTTCTGTGTTATTAAGTGTGGGAAACTGGCTCTCTCTAAGCTTCTCTCCCATGTCATGCAATTTTGATGCTCCAGCATCACCACTGCATCTCGTTAAAGGACTCTTGCAATATACGACGTTATTAGGACAACTTCTGTGCTTTTCTTTGGGGGTGATGCATTTCAAAGCCTCACGTGCTCACACTTCTGTTTACTCTTCTGATGAGATGGATATTTTAACAGCACTCACGCAGTACTGAAAGGCTCCCAGGGTATGGGAATTAATTTGGCTGCGGTGCTAAAGATGTAAATTACACGGCAGGTAGCGTGGGTTTAGAATAGCTATTGAGCACCCAGGATCCACAGTGGTGATGCTTTTCTCATCCACTCCACTTCATTCTCAACAACAACAAATTGCAACAATTTTTAAAGGAATTATTTTAGTTACATGGCTGTACCAAGACTTCATTTACTGCCAGATGATTGCTGTAGGTAGCCAAGTGCGTTGTCTCCATAGTGCTGTTCATCTCTTCAGGAAGATGATGCACAGCCCTTTATTAAATCATGAATGTGAATTCACAGGCTCACAGAATGGTGGGGGCATTGGAAGGGACATCCAGAGATCACAATAACAGGGACACCCAGAGCACGTTGGAATTAAGATCAATATGTGTTTGTACATGTGTCTACTATTACAATCTGAATCTGCAGAAATGCTCCTGTTCAGCTGCATGAAAGCAGAAAACAGAAATACAGAAATATAGAATTAGCCATGTTGGAAAAGACTTCTGAGATCATCAAGTCCAACCTATCACCCAACGCCATCTAATCGACTAAACCATGGCACCAAGTGCCTCATCCAGCCTCCTTTTCACCATTTCCAGTGATGGTGACTCCACCACCTCCCTGGGCAGCACATTCTAATGGCCAATCTCTCTTTCTGTGAAGAACTTCTTCCTAACACCCAGCCTAAACCTCTCCTGGTGCAGCATAAGACTGTGTCCTCTTGTTCTGCTGCTGGTTGCCTGGGAGAAGAGACCAACCCCCACCTGGCTACAACCTTCCTTCAGGTAGTTGTAGACAGCAAGATGGTCTCCCCTGAGTCTCCTCTTCTCCAGGCTAAGCAACCCCAGCTCCCTCAGCCTCTCCTCACAGGGCTGTGCTCCAAATGCCTCCGCAGTTTTGTTGCCCTTCTCTGGACATGTTCCAGCAAGTCAACATCCTTCCTAAACTGAGGGGCCCAGAACTAGACAGAGGACTCAAGGTGTGGCTTAACCAGTGCAGAGTACAGGGCAGAATGGCTTCCCTGCTCCTGCTGGCCACACTATTCCTGATGCAGGCCAGGATGTCATTGGCCTTCTTGGCCACCTGGGCACACTACAGGCTTATGTTCAGCCAGCTGTCAACCAGTACCCCCAGGTCCCTCTCCGCCTGGCTTGCCAAAAAGGTGAACTGCCTTTCTGTTAAATGAAGGTGTGAACTCCCTTTGTGGCCTGTAGCATTCTGTGATCATTGGTGCATGGACACTTTCTCCTGTCAGCCATCAGTTAAAATAGTTGGACAAATTTCCTCCTGAGCACACAAAGCCCATACTACTGTAGCTCCATTCTGGGCAGTCCAACAGGTCAGCTGGACCCCAGAGGTTTAAGATTGCTACTGGGTATAAAAAAAATAGAGAAAACTGTGGGTATCTAAAGTTTAAGCCTAGAAGGCACCCAGGCAGTCTGCTGTGTCAGATCTTTTGCTTAATAGAGTGGTACTCCTGCATTTTGAGATTCAACAGCTTTTAGAGCAATTTCTAGATGACTTTAAGGTGTAAAACTACTTCCAAGATCTGTTGATCTGATTGTCACCTCCACTATGAACTCTGTATCTAATGTTCAAAGTAGGAACAAAAGTAGAGGAGCTGGGAAGAAGGTAGTAATGCAGAACTTTATCCTTCATGTCTGTCACCAGATATGGGAAGAAAATAGATCTTTACAGAATATCTTGTGCTCATATGCTAAATAATAAGCCTCAGGAAGCCTGGTCTCAGCAATGGTTTGCTTTTTAACAGATTGCTTTCTAATTTCATTTTCTGACACCTGAACAAAATGATGATACCCCATATACAGTGAATTGAAAGTAATAGGCAAAGTTTTGCTGAAAGACTTAGCTGCACTTAAAACTTGCTGTTCAGGGTGTTTTCTGAACAGCAGCAAAAAGATAGCTCAGGATTCCCAGAAAACAGTGAAGGGTACTGTATAATAAAAACTCACTCTTTTTCTATCCCCTGGTCAGACTTCTCCAACACATGGTCTCCTATTACTATTGCAAAGTGATGCTTGACCATCACAGCCAAAGAAACATTATTGTGCCGTTCATTGCCTCATGTAGACCATGTTAGTTGCAAAGAACTATCCTGTTTGCATAAAACTACCATTACCTGTTTGAAAAGAAGCCAGTCTTCAAATAAAGTGAAAAAAAATAATCAACCACAGGAAATATGCACTTATTTCTTCTCCCTGATATCTATTACTTAATTTTTCACTTCTTGCATGAACAAGATACTGAAACAGCGGCAAGTTGGGGCATTTTATTACCTATAGAATCATAACAACATGTAGAGTGGCAAACCTCAGTTCCAATTTCTCACATGCATTTAGTTTTATTCCTTGGTGTTGCTCATGCAGTGGGATTTTATTTTGAATTCAAAATGGGCAATTCATTGCTCAGGTTGCTTCACATCCCCTGAAATCTCTGAGCATATTGTCTATGACAGACTGACAGCATCAATAAGATGCACCTCCCTCTCTTCATGTTTGTAGCTGCTGATTTAGAGTCTGAATTTAAATACAGGTTTCTTGTGTTTTTTCCACTGTTAGTATCAAGTTCTTCCTTGCTCTAATTATTATGATTCTACAATCCCCTACATTAGTTTCAAGGTCCAGCTTGGTGAGGTGCTGGGCCATCTCATTTAAATTGTGCTCTGGCCCTGAAAGGTTGGACTAGATAATCCATGAGGTCCCTTCCAACTTGGTATTCTATGAAATCTTTGAATCTATACTAGCTCCACTTTTACAGAGTTTTGGTGCTACAAAACAGTTCTCACCTCAAAGATGTAAGCACATTTCAGAAGCTCCAGGGGTTTATACCCACATGCGTAGTTAGTAGCATTTTATTCCAGCCTACATAGTTCTGAACTTCTTCTTTGGGCTTTTTAATTACCACATCCTTCCTCTGTGCTTGGTACAGCCAGGTGGAAACAGGCAAACACACTTAAAGATGACAAAGAGCTGCCTGTAAAATGGGCTGTCACAGGAGGTTGTCCAGTGTAATTCACTTCATGCACTACTGTCTGTGTTGCACTTGTGTGGAACTTCATGCAGTCAGACTATTGTGCCAAAATTTAAGGTCATGGAGCATATTACACCTCAGAAAGTGTATCACCTCTCCAAGAGGACAAGTATACCCACAAGTCCTGGTAAGATCATTCTTGTGGAGTTACCAACATCACCTTTAAATCCCTGGATTTTTTTACACAAATAAATAATTTTTAAACATAGATATTCAATGGATTTTGTTTATTTATTTGTTTCATGCTGTAGTTAGGGCAATTAATTTGAATTTTTTAAGGGAGAAGGAAATAGTGTGGTAGCCATGTGATACAGAGAATCACAACATCATAACATAACAGAATTATTTAGGTCAGAAAAAAACCCTTAAGGTCATAGAGTGCAAATATTAGCCCAAAGTTTCCAAGTGCCTCACAAATCCATGTCACTCAGCACCACACCTACATGTGAAGAAATGAGGAAATAGCTAAGCTAAAAATATTCCAGGGCCCATTTTTTTGGTTCTTCCTTCTTCTACAGTCTTTTGTCAATAGCAATCCTAGGAACAGCACAGTTGTCTTCTAAAGTGAGAAATAGATGCTCATTAGCAACCCCAGCGACTCAGCAGCAAAATTCACATGTTTCTCAGATCAGATTCCTACTTCATAGTATCATAGTATCGTAGTATGAGTCAGGGTTGGAAGGGACCACAAGGATCATCTAGTTCCAAACCCCCTGCCATGGGCAGGGACACCCCACACTACATCAGGCTGGCCAGAACCTCATCCAGCCTGGGTTTAACACCTCCAGGGACGGGGCCCCAACCACCTCCCTGGACAACCCATTCCAGGGCTTCACCACTCTCATGGGGAAGAACCTCCTCCTTACATCTAGCCTGAATCTCCCCACCTCCAGCTTCATTCCATTCCCCCTAGTCCTATCACTACCTGACATCCTGAGAAGTCCCTCCCCAGCCTTCCTGTAGGCCCCCTTCAGATACTGGAAGGCCACAATGAGGTCACCTCGGAGCCTTCTCTTCTCCAGACTGAACAGCCCCAACTCCTTCAGTCTGTCCTCATAGGAGAGATGCTCCAGCCCTCTGAGCATCCTTGTGGCCCTTCTCTGGACACCTTTCAGCACGTCCACATCCCTCTTGTAATAGGGGCTCCAGAACTGCACACAGTACTCCAGGTGGGGTCTCACCAGAGCTGAGTAGAGGGGGAGAATCACTTCGTTCCCTAATTATGGAAGGAAACCAAAGTATATGTGCTCAGAGTCACACAGGAAAACAAAGACAGGTATCAGAACCACCCAACAGATGAGTTGTATATCAGAACCAGAAAGCTTCTAATGAGCACAGACTGACAGAAAAACACAGTTGGTAGACGACCACAAGAAGATACAAATGATGGTACAGACCAACCGTGTCTGGTCTTTGGGATAATATCTTCATAGTCGCTTTCGGTGACTTTCAAACATAGGGAAACCTTCTCCCATGCTCTCTAACTTTCTGTAAAATATTTTGGACAAGAGACTGCCTAGGCTAGTTTTAATATTTAATTTTTGTTTATTTATTTATATAGTAGACCTCAGTACATTTCTATTACCCCTATACTCAGCTCTGGTTAGGCCACGCATTGAATCCTATGTCCAGCTCAGGGGCCCTCAGTTTAGGAAAAATGTTGACTTGCTGGAATGTGTCCAGAGAAGGGCAACAAATCTGAGAAGAGATCTGGAGCACAGCCCTATGAAGGGAGGCTGATGGAGCTGGGGTTGCTTAGCGTGGAGAAGAGGAGGCTCACGGGAGACATTATTGCTGTCTACAACTACCTGAAGGGTGGCTGTAGATAGGTGGGAGCTGGTCTCTTCTCCCAGGCAACCAGCAGCAGAATAAGAGGACACAGTCTCAAGCTGCACCAGGGGAAGTTTAGGTTGGATGTTAGGAAGAAGTTCTCCACAGAAAGAGAGATTGGCTATTGGAATGGGCTGCTCAGGGAGGTGGTGAAGTCGCCATCACTGGAGGTGTTTAGGAAGAGACTGGATGGGGTGTTTGGTGCCATGGTTTAGTTGATTAGATGGTGTTGGATGATAGGTTGGACGTGATGATCTTGAAGGTCTCTTCCAACCTGGTCTGGTCTATTCTATTCTATTCTATTCTATTCTATTCTAAACATGGACTTGTCCTGTCTCATTATAAACCCATGAAAGCCCAGGAGACCCCATGGCAAGACACCCACAGTTCTGCTACTTCCAGCTTTGCCACCTCCTTGTCTTTGTTTTGAACCTGGATCCTACTAACTTCATCTGATGCTTGCCCACATGTGAAAGAGATGGGCCAAGAGCAAGAGTTAAATATGCCAGAGAAAAATAGCTGTATAATTTTCTGAGTGATTTCTCCATATTTTATTTTTACCATTAAAATATAATTGCTTTTACATCATTATCACTGATTTAAATACAATGGAAAAGTCTTTTACCAAAGTGATTTTGATCTTTATTCATATATTATTGATGGTCACCACTTGTAGTAAATATTTGTTAGGCTGTTAGCTCTCTTTCTGGATTAGTCTTTCTCACATTGATTTGAGAAGCGCTCTTGGAGTTTTTGTACTCTTATTGTGAGGATTTGCACATACAGCTAAATAAAATCTAAACTAAATTTCAGCTGAGCTGTTACTGTATTGTGTTTTCTCCTGTTCATTTTGTTTGTTTGCCTGTAAATGCATTGTGGAAACTTATGAATATATAAAATTCTGCAATTTTTCTTTCATATTATGGAAATGGATGAAAAACTAAACAACACACATAAAAACACCACAGTACCACACTATCACAGTATAACTAAGGTTGGAAGAGACCTCGAGGATCATCGAGTCCAACCTATCAACACAGACCTCAGGACTAAACCATGGCACCAAGTGCCACGTCCAATCTCCTCTTGAATGACTCCAGGGATGGTGACTCCACCACCTTCACCAACAACAACCAGAAACAAACAAAACACACACACACACACACAAATAAACACAACCAACCAACCAAAACCAAGCCAAGCCAAACCAAACCAAACAACAAACCAACCCTTCAACTACATACCTCCTCTGTAAATTGATTTATCTTTCCTGCTTTCAAAACTCAAGAAACTATACTATTTGGATATTCATCATATTTGTTTAGAGGTTATCTACCACAAGGGAACCCAGTTTCAGTCAAAACAAAAGTGATTATTAGATAAAAAAACACATTTCTTGCTTGAATGGTTGCTCAGCTGAAAATGTACAGCAGCAGCATGATAAAACACAGGTGATCATTAAACATCACAATGTCACCTCCATTTTATCGGCTGCTCTTATATAAGTACCAGAACAAGAGGACACAGTCTCAGGCTGCGCCAGGGGAGGTTTAGGCTGGATGTTAGGAAGAAGTTCTACATAGAGAGAGCGATTGCCCATTGGAATGGGCTGCCCAGGGAGGTGGTGGAGTCACCATCATTGGAGGTGTTCGGAAGGAGACTTGATGGGGTGCTTGGTGCCATGGTTTAATTGTTTATATGGGTTGGATTAGTTGATGGGTTGGACACGATGATCTTGAAGGTCTCTTCCAACCTGGTTTATTATTCTATTCTATTATTCTCTTATTCTAAGATTCTCATTAGATTTATTAATTTTTTTCTTCACTTTAAGAAGATACAAAGGTGATGCAAAAGTTTACAATAACTTCTGGGAAACACTTGACCAAAAAAAAAGTATTCTTTTTATTTTTTTTTCCCAAGGAAGAAATATATGAAATAAAAATTATTATTATAGATTAATGCTGTTTGATATGGGTTTTTGTGTGTAAGGCAAGCAGCAGTCATTTTAAAAACCTTAAGTTAATTAAAAAATTAAGTGAGGCTAATTCTTTCAAACTCCTTCCTCCCCCCTACCCTCATTGATATGACAGGGTTGGAAACATGGTTAGAATAAAAACAAAAAAAACAACAAAGGGGATGTTCCTTCAAAAGCAACATTTCAGACATTTTGTCCAGATTCCACCCATCCAATTAGATTATCGAAAGTGATAGCTCATAAACTGTTAATATATTGCTCTGTAAGTGAAGAAATATACCTATTTTTCCAGCCCACTGGCTCAATTTCTGCACTTTTCGATCATTTGTTACAAAATTTTCATTTTTCCATTACTTTTCACTGTTAGTTCAGAAATAAAATGCTAATAACAGAGGATTTATGATGACAAGATAACTACAGTGCAGGAGGGGAGAGGGTGTGAGCTTAATCACACACAAATAAAGTTTAATGAAATATTATGAAACAGAAATAGCATGGGGTCTGAATAAATCTCACTGGTAACTGTGCACTGAGACTGTAAGAAAAGAAAACTCATGAGAGAAAGAGGCTGTAAATATAAAGAAAAACAATGCCCTGAGCAGGCAGCAGAACTGTCCAATCTGGTAGCACAATTCCAACTTGAATTCCTAAGTATTTCACGGTCACAACAATCCCATGCAGCAGTAGAGGCTGGGGTGAGAGTGGCTGGAGAGCTGCCAAACAGAAAGGGACCTGGGGGTACTGGTTAACAGCTGGCTGAACATGAGCCAGCAGTGTGCACAGTTGGTCATGAAGGTCAACTACATTCTGGCATGCATCAAGAATAGTGTGGCCAGCAGGAGCAGGGAAGTCATCCTTCTCCTGTACTCAGCACTGGTTAGGCCATACCTTGAGTCCTGTGTCTAGTTCTGGGTCCCTTAGTTTAAGAAGGACATTGAGACACTTGAACATGTCCAGAGAAGGGCAACAAGGCTGGGGAGAGGCCTCAAGCACAAGCCCTACAAGAAGAGCCTGAGGGAACTGGGATTTCTTAGCCTGGAGAAGAGGAGGCTCAGGGCAGACCTTCTTGCTATCTACAACTACCTGAAGGGTGGTTGTAGCCAGGTGGGGTTTGGTCTCTTCTCTCTAGCAAACATCACCAGAACAAGAGGATACACTCTCAAGCTGAGCCAGGGGAAGTTTAGGCTGGAGGTGAGGAGAAAGTTCTTCTCAGAGAGAGTTGTTAGCCATTGGAATGTGCTGCCCAGGGAGGTGGTGGAGTCACCATCCCTGGAGGTGTTCAAGAGGGGACTGGACGTGGCACTTAGTGCTATGGTCTAGTAGCCATGAGGTGTTGGGTTGGACTTGATGATCTTTGAGGTCTATTCCAACCTTATTGATTCTATTCTATTCTATTCTATTCTATTCTATTCTATTCTATTCTATTCTATTCTATTCTATTCTATTCCATTCCATTCCATTCCATTCCATTCCATTCCATTCCATTCCATTCATAAAAAAACCCAAAAATTCCTGAACTCTCTATTTCCACAACAGCCTTTGGTTTTCCTCTTACTCTTTTGTCTATAGAAAGTTATCTGCCATTAAGGAAAAGGAATTAATAAGGAATCAATGAATCTAAATTATAATGAGTGCGTATTCAAACCTATCCAGAATGGAGAAGTAGGAAAGAGATAGATGGGACAGAAATAGAGAGATGGGATGGGGTCTGCATTGTAATGGACCGTGCAATAATGAAGTGTGTATTGAGCCCCACATTCAAGAAGGTAACTTATATTAAGCCATTCTTTAAACTTTCTAGTGACAGTTTAATCACCATCACTGGAGGTGTTTAGGAAGAGAATGGATGGAGTGTTTGGTGCCGTGGTTTATTTGATTAGATGGTGTTGGGTGATAGGTTGGACTCGATGATCTCAAAGGTCTTTTCCAACCTGGTTGATTCTATTCTATTGTAATCCTATTCTATTCCAGTCTAGTCTAGTCTAGTCTAAAGCTGTGCTGTTCTGTACCCTGTGTCTTCTGCTTGTCTTTGTACAAATGCCTCTGCAAGCTCAATTGTTCCAAGTCACCCAAAGACCAGGATGAAAGAAGCACAAGTCTGCTGTCAAAACTGACCAGCAGTTGCATCTGCTGCCTGTACACCCAAGTCTCCTTTTCACCATCACAGTCTCATTTACAATACAATACAATACAATAAACCAGGTTGGAAGAGACCTTCAAGATCATCACGTCCAACCTATCACCCAACACCACCTAATCAACTAACCCATGTAACCAAGCACCCTGTCAAGTCTCCTCCTGAACACCTCCAGTGACGGCGACTCCACCACCTCCCCAGGCAGTCCATTCCAATGGGCAATCACTCTCCCCGTGTAAAACTTCCTCCTGACCTCCAGCCTGAACTTCCCCTGGCGCAGCCTGAGACTGTGTCCTCTTGTTCTGGTGCTGGCTGCCTGGGAGAAGAGACCAACCTCTGCCTGTTTACAACCCCCCTTCAGGTAGTTGTAGAGAGTAATGAGGTCACCCTGAGTCTCCTCCCCTCCAGGCTAAGCAGCCCCAGCTCCCTCAGTCTCTCCTCATAGGGCTTGTGTTCCAAGCCCCTCACTAACTTCGTTGCCCTTCTCTGGACTCGTTCCAGCAAGTCAACATCCTTCCTAAACTGAGGAGCCCAGAACTGGACACAGTACTCGAGGTGTGGCCTAACCAGTGCAGTGTACAGGGGCAGAATGATTTGTTAAATTCTGCTATTGAAAATGGGTTTCTGCTCTGCAGAGAACCACACAGAATCACAGAATTAACCAGGTGGGAAAAGACCTTCGAGATCATCAAGTCCAACCTATCACCCAACACCATCCGATCAACTAAACCATGGCACTAAGTGCCTCATCCAGTCTCTTTCTAAACACTTCCAGTGATGGTGACTCCACCACCTCCCCGGGCAGCACATTCCAATTGCTTCTAAGAAGCCTCCTCTCCATATTAAAACTCAGAGAGTGCACAAGGACTAAACCAGATACAGTTTGATTCATAGATAATTGCATGCAAGCTCTGCTAACTATGAATGTGTTGGATGATTGAAAGTATTTGCAAATACTTCAGCTAGGAAATTTATAGAGAATAGGCTGCTCACTTAATACTCAGTTCAAATACACATCATAATCTTTTAATGCCCTACTGTGCAACCATATGTGATTCTTATATGTACATCTCCATTTGGAGGCAATAAATTAGGTTTACTGTGGCATTGGCAAAACAGAATAATTTCTATAGCTAAAAATCATGTAGCACTCTTGCAATTTATTGAGAAAGCCTGAGACAGAAGAAAGTGTTACTGAAGGGAGAAAATGTAATTATAGGTCGTCACTGGTCATTTGTGAAAAAAAGAATTGCTTGTTTCTCTGCATTTTGCAGTCCTTAGGGAAGTTACAAGTCTATTTATAGCATACATAATATAGCTGTTAATAAATATGACAACACTGATCTATTAGTTCTGTTTGCAGAAGAGGGAATAGCATCTTTGTTTAAGAAGGCTGTACTGTGCATTATCACTGCAGATCAATATTGGCTATTAAGATGGACCCAAACATGTTTATGAACATGCTGTTTTAGTAATAATCTTGCCATTTCTTTCGGAAGAAGAGGAATTAATTTTTACTACATGCTTTATACATAAATTTAGAATAGAATAGAATAGAATAGAATAGAATAGAATAGAATAGAATAGAATAGAATAGAATAGAATAGAATAGAATAGAATGGGATAGGATAGGATAGGATAGGATAGGATAGGATAGGATAGGATAGGATAGGATAGGATAGGATAGGATAGGATAGGATAGGATAGGATACAATTAACCAGGTTGGAAATTACCTTTGAGATCATCATGTCCAACCTATCACCCAACACCACCTAATCAACTAAACCACACAACCAAGCACCCTACCAAATCTCCTCCTAAACACCTCCAGTGATGGCAACTCCACCACCTCCCCAGACAGCACATTCCAATGGACAATCAATCTCTCTGTGAAGAATTTCATCTTAACATACAGTCTAAACCTCCCCTGGTGCAGCTTGAGTCTGTGTCCTCTTGTTCTGGTGCTGGTTGCCTGGGAGAAGAGACCAACCCCCACCTGGCTACAACCTTCCTTCAGGTAGTTGTAGACAGCAATAAGGTCTCCCCTGAGCCTCCACTTCTCCAGGCTAAGCAACCCCAGCTCCCTTAGTCTCTCCTCATAGGGCTTGTGCTCCAAACCCCTCCCCAGCTTTGTTGCCCTTCTCTGGACTCGTTCCAGCAAGTCAACCTCCTTCCTAAACTGAGGGGCCCAGAACTGGACACAGGACTCAAGGTGTGGCCTAACCAGCACAGTGTACAGGGGCAGAATGACCTCCCTGCTCCTGCTGGCCACACTGTTCCTGATGCAGGCCAGGATGCCATTGGCCCTCTTGGCTGCCTGGGCACACTACAGGCTCATGTTTAGCCTTTTCTGCCTGGCCACTCTGTATATAAAAGTCTAAATTTACATATGCATATTTTATGTATAAGCACATATTTTTACAGACTTGTATAAAATCTGCTGAACATAACAAGTCTCAGGAGTCTGGGAAGAATGGCATTTGTTTTTCTCCTATATCTTTTGCAGGTACTCTTAGCATTTTTTAAACACAATGGAAAATTAATGAGTGTCTTGCAACAGCAGAACTATGGCTTTCTGCTCTCCCTCCACCACTTCTAATGCTCTTTAATTTTCTCTTCTGACAATACCTCCTGCCCAAAACCCTGCTACAGCCTTTTTAATTTTAAACATTGTTTTTTGTTTGCTTACTTTTTCCTTTGCAGACAAAAAAAAAGATCCTATCCCCTTGGCAATAAGGCACCACCTGCAGCTTCTCACTCATTCCTAACCCTCTCACGTGGGATGGGGAGAAGAAAACACAGCAAAAGGCTTGATGGTCAAGAGAAAGGTCAGGGGGGGCAAAAGACAGACTCAGAGAAACAAAAAAAAAATTAAATTAAACAAATCACCAGCAAATCACTAACTGAATCAGAGTAGGACAGTGACATACAACCCAATCTTCAATACACCTTTTCCCTACTCTTTTTCCTAGGTCCAACTCTACTGCCTCCTTCCATCCACAGCAGCACAGGAGGCAGAGAACAGGGGCTGCAGCCAGTGCCAGCCCATTCCATGTGTTTTCTGCTCTTCCCTCCTTGTCATGGGGAAAAGTCCTCACAATCCTCCCTTAGCAACATGTGGTCCCTCCCATGGGACACGGTGATCCATGAATTTCTCCCACCAGTGTGGGTCTCTTCTGTGAGCCATAGTCCTTCAGCAACAAACTGCTCAATTGAAGGCTTCCCCCAGAGTCACAGCCTTCTTTGGGTCCAGTCTCCTGTTCCAGATGGGGCTGTCCATGGGCTGCAGATGAGATGCTTCTCCATCATTAACTGTTATGGGCTGCAAGAGCTCAGTCTGCCATCTCACCAAGGACCAAAGGTGAAAAATCTGCTCCAGTGAGCCCCCAGATCCTTCCTCACTGACCTGGATGTCCTCATAGTTGTCTCTCTCACATTGCACTCTTCTCCAATACAGAAGAGCTCCCCAGACAAAGAAACCTCCCCTACCCTTTTTCCCCTCTTAAATATGTTTCAAAGAGTCACTGATTAGTTCAGCCTTAGCAGACGAAGGTCCAACATGAGGCTGGGGGAGCTTCTCAAAGCTTCTTACAGGAGCCTACGCCAAGTAGCTCCATTTCCTGCTACCAAAACCCCCAGAAGACATAAACCCAGCACATCATCCTATAGCATAAACAAAATGCATTGGGATAAAACCAGGGCATTGGATGGTTTTATTGTCTGCTGTTTGTTTGGGGTTTTTTTATACTCAAACATATGCAAGAAGGGGGAGAGGTGGCAGGGGAGAGAGAGAGCAGTCCAACATCCTGGAAATGTGTGAGAACATGGCAAGTTCTTTGAAACTGTCAATATTAAAGTTTATAAGGCCGATGCTATTAATAGTGCTTATTTCCCTGGAAAACATCTGTTTGTCCTAGAAGCTTGAGACGAGACTATGCATCAAAACAGAGTAGAATAGAATAGAATAGAATAGAATAGAATAGAATAGAATAGAATAGAATAGAATAGAATAGAATAGGATAGAATAGGATAGACCAGGTTGGAAGAGACCTTTGAGATCATCAAGTCCAACCTATCACCCGAAACCATCTAATCAACTGAACCATGGCACCAAACACCCCATTAAGTCTCTTCCTAAACACCTCCAGTGAGGTGACTGCATCACCTCCCTGGGGAGCACATTCCAATGACAAATCACTCTCTCTATGAAGAATTTCTTCCGAACCTCCAGCCTAAACCTCCCCTGGCACAGCTTGAGTCTGTGTCCTCTTGTTCTGGTGGTGGTTGCCTGGGGGAAGAGACCAACCCTCACCTGTCTACAACCTCCCTTCAGGTAGCTATAGAGAGTAATAAGGTCTCCCTTGAGCGTCCTCTTCTCCAGGCTAAGCAACCCCAGCTCCCTCAGCCTCTCCTCATAGGGTTTGTGCTCCCAACCTCTCCCCAGCTTTGTTGCCCTTCTCTGGACATGTTTCAGCAAGTCAACATCTTTCCTAAACTGAGGGGCCCAGAACTGGACACAGGACTCAAGGTATTGCCTAACCAATGCTGAGTACAGGGTTGTTTTGGTAATGGAAGTATCTCAACAAAATAAAAGGAAAAATAGTGACAATCACTAGGAACATTAATCTAAATGCTTTTCACAAATCGAGAAGATACACTGCTCCTTCTACCACATAGAATCAAACTCTACATCATTAGATAGCATGGATGCCAAAACTAAGTATTTTCAAAAAGGAAGAGTTATAACCCCCCCACCCCACCCCAAAAGGGTATACCTCGGTTTTGTAAGGTAAAAACTGTTAGATGTTAAAAGTAAGATATAGTAGGGACGTTATTTGCGTCATGTCCTCAACAAGAATCCTGTGTAATCCTTCTCTTTAAGAGTTACATGCATTGTAAAATACATCCCCTAATATATTACTGTATTGCCAGAGAGTTTATGCTGAAGGCTTCATTATTTTCCCTTCTTTCAGAATCACAGAATATAGCTGGTTGGAAGACAACTCAAAGATCTACCAGGCCGGTCCTCAACCCAGCACTGAAGGGCCGACACTAAGCTATGCCCCTAAGCGCCAGGTCCGCATACTGCTCGAATGGCTCCAGGGATGGTGGCTCCACCACTGCCCTGGACAGATCATTCCAATGTTTGAGAATCCTCCCTGAGAAGAAATATTTCCTAATATCCAGCCTGAAGTTCCCTTGGTGAAGCTTGTAACCATTTCCTCTAGTTCTGTCACTTGTCATCAAGGAAAAGAGGCTGCCCCCTCCTCACTCCAGCTCAGGTAGTTGTAGAGAGTCATGAAGTCTCCCCTCAGCCTCCTCTTCTCCAGACTGCACACCCCCAACTCAGATGCTCCTCACAGGCCAGGTGCTCCAGTTTTTTTTCCAGCCTCATTGCCCTTCTCTGAACATGCTCTGGCAGCTCAATGTCCTTCCTGTAGTGAGGGTCCCAGAACCGAACACAACACTTGAGGTGTGGCTTCACCACAACTGAGCACAGAGGGATGATCACCTCCCTGTTCCTGCTGGCCATGATGCTTCAGATTAGATGGGAGCTGTTTGAAAGATTTTCTAGTCAACAGTTTTGCTTGACAGAACAATGTTTTAACTACCAATATTCACAGTATTCCAGGAAGGCCTGCAGAAAGCCAATTCTTTGACAAGATAATTTTTGGAAGTCACTTTCTCACCAGGAGTCATTCAGGTATGAGCCTACTTATCAAACCTTTGTCTAAATTTCTGGTGTTTCTGAGTTTCAGTTGCCCAATAACAGGTCCACCCCAAGAGTGGGGAAATGTAGAATTGTAGGGTTCACAGAAATGGCTCATTTCAAATGGGTTTTAATTCATCCAAGCCATTGGGCACCACCCAGTGTGTGTTATGAGTTAGGCCTCTCTGTCAGGAATAGAATAGAATAGAATGGAATGGAATGGAATGGAATGGAATGGAATGGAATGGAATGGAATGGAATGGAATGGAGTAGAGTAGAGTAGAGTAGAGTAGAGTAGAGTAGAATAGAATAGAATAGAATAGAATAGAATAGAATAGAATAGAATAGAATAGAATAGAATAGACCAGGTGTGCCCTCTTGTTCTCGTGCCGGTTGCCTGGGAGAAGAGACCAACCCCCACCTGGCTAAAACCTCCCTTCAGGTAGTTGTAGACAGCAATAAGGTCTCCCCTGAGCATCCTCTTCTCCAGGCTAAGCAACCCCAGCTCCCTCAGTCTCTCCTCATAGGGCTTGTGTTCCAAACCCCTCACCAACTTTGTTGCCCTCCTGGACATGTTCCAGCAAGCCAACCTCTTTCCTAAACTGAGGGGCCCAGAACTGGACACAGGACTCAAGGTGTGGCCTAACCAGTGCAGTGTACAAGGGCAGAATGACCTCCCTACTCCTGCTGGCCACACTGTTCCTATTTGCCACTGGGGACTGCTCAGTTATTAGTACAGTAAGAGTTTCTTCTTAGGCTGAAGATCCTGTCATCATGTGAAAATTAATTTTTAACATGAGCAAATAAATGCAAATAGGGTTGATTTTCTTTTCCTGTGCTAAAACCTGTGCCAAAAATTATGGAGTCTATGTGAATGATCAAACTTACTCCTCTTAGTACTCGTTTACCTGCTGCATGACAAATGGTGACAGGTTGGACTTGATGATCTTTGAGGTCTCTTCCAACCTTTCTGATTCTGTGATTCTTCTTTGCCAAATGGAGAGCTAGGAAATCTGGTTCCTATTTGAATCAGCAAATAGTCAACTTCACATGAAATCCCTAACTATGGTGCATATAAAGAGCTGCTGTGGGATAAGAAAGACATGGAGGAGGGGAGCTAAGCCCTGTTATGACATGTGCAACTACAGTGGAGGCAAAAAAAAATGCTTACACTAGGTCTGCTTAGCTCTTTGCCCGAATGCAAATGACCATAACAGCATGAAGGAGAAGGGAAGGAGATGCCTATTTTTAGATACAGGCTTCCATATGTTTTTTACTTAAGGGTAAAAAAAAAAGAAGAAAGATAAAAAGGGGAAATAGGAAGCATGAAGAAGTGATATAGATCATTACAAATCTCCATGCATAGAGTCTAATTTCAGTTTGCACCTACAGAAAAAAAATAACAGTTGTATTTTATTTGGCTTTGTTGAGAAGTGCAATTAAAAGTGAATCTTATCACCCTCAACAGGTCTACTGTGATGATAAAAGCCTCTTGAATGGAAAGAATCTTTGCTCAGTTTTGAATTGACCTATTCATAGAATTGCAAAACCTGTTTAAAAAAAAAAACAAAAAAGAAGGGTATTCTGTGGAGGGAAGCTTCTATAGCTTTGTATAGCTAAAGAGCTTTTCCATTACACTTTTCAGGAACATTCCCTTTTTCTCTTGAGAAATTGGTTGGGATGAAAAATGTCAATGCATTGATGCTCAGAGGTACTAACACAGCTTACCCACAGAAGTTGCTAGTCTATATTTTGCTGCTTAGTTCAACACTTAACAGGCTCCTCTGAGCTTTCACAGTTCTACTTGCTTTTTTTTTTTTTTCCCTGCAGGTATATGAGTGCAATGTACTTAAATTAATAAGCAAATTATTTTACATGCAGTAGAAACCATTAATTTAGGCACTGCTTATGCTGCACAGTAAAGACCTGAATACTTCCTTACCAGTTCACAAGTAGGCCAGGGAAAAAAATAGTATCTTGACAGACGTGCCTTCCAGCATCCTGAGACCAAATGCTGCAATCTAATGGAAATAGACTGATACAGAGCTAATAAGTGCTGTGGCTTTCAGGAAAGCTGTGGAAATCAACAAAATAAGGAGGTTCTTGGGACTTTCTGACTGAGGCAGTCTTGAACTGATTTATTTATACTTAGACCAGATAAGCTGGGAAGGTGCAAGCCACTATCACCCAGGTACAGATATCCTGATTGCTAAGGTTCTTATGGGCCTCTGGGCTGAGCGACCCCAAAATCACAGAGCCTCACATATCTCTGGAGTTTTGCAACAAGATAATTAACAAGCAGCACAAAAGGATGTGACAAATGACTCAGTTATCACCTGAGGCATCACAAAACTTTCACATTCAGAGAAGAGCTCACAGAAAGGCTGAAGCTTTGGAACAGTTCTTAAGCTGGTAGGCCATGTGGCATGTTCTCTGCCTTCAGTGTTTTTGTGGCTAATCAAACATTTCCCTTACACTCATACCATAAAATTTCTATCAAAAACATTAACAAAGAGGCTCAAGACATTTATAGCGTCATAAAACAGCTGCTGTTCGTTCGCCATAATCTCCTGCATGCCAGAAGCTCTAATAGCAAAACCTTAGTTTCACCTATTACTGTCCAGTTTGAGATGGTGTTACCATCCACACTTACAGAAACAGACT
Organism: Melanerpes aurifrons; assembly: GCA_011125475.1. Classification (NCBI taxonomy): domain Eukaryota; kingdom Metazoa; phylum Chordata; class Aves; order Piciformes; family Picidae; genus Melanerpes; species Melanerpes aurifrons. The sequence goes on from WWNC01000048.1 coordinate 8,287,970, forward strand.
GGGACAGTTGTACTCTTTCTACATGCCATGGAGAAGTCATTTGTAGCTTTCTAACATATCTTTTGCCCCCCAGGGCAAAATTATCCCTCTTTTTTTTTTTAAATTCATCTTACTATTGCTCTACTACCAAATTTTACTTGTGAGCCTTTCTGTTCTCCCTGCAAGAGACTGAAAGAGAACAGACCAAGCACACTAATCCATACTGAGAAACTCAGAATGAGACACCAATTCACCTTTTGCAGCAGAAGCTTTAAGGTTGATGTTTGTTTTGGGGTTGGGGTTTTGTTGGGGGTTTTGTCTGGCAGTTTTTTCTTTGCTTGTTTGGGGTTTTGTTGTTGGTTTTGTGCATGTGATTTTTCATGGTTGGTTGTTTGTATAGTGGCTGCTTATGGGCCTAATTTTCCTAAGATGCCTCTAGGAGCTTCCTCCATTGCAAGAGCAGACAATGCAGTATGTCATCACGTACAATCCAGTGTGTCACCAAGAGCTGGAACTTCTGTTATTTGTGTATTTCTCAGACCTAATTTTTTTAAGCTGTTAACTTTTCCCTTGCAAGTGTGCATCTGCTGTGTGTCCACGGATCACTATTGATGCAGCATCTTGAATGGCAGAGGACCCGTCAGAAAAAGTTAAAACTCTGCTTCTGTGATAGATGAGATGCACATTATTCAAGTGTAAGCACTATCATTCAAAGTGCTGGCAAAGCATAATGCTAATAAAGCACAACAGCACAGAATTGTCTTTCCGCAGCTCTTCACTTACTACCTTTTGGATCTAAACATGTTTAGCCAGAAAACACATTTTTGAACAAAATACCCCCCAAAAGTCACAGTTAAAGGATGGGAGGAACCATGGACTAGTGCCCTTGCACTTCTGGACAAGTATGAGATACGAAGCGCTGAAAGTCAGACACAGTGTTTGCTGAGAAACACACAAGTCAAACCTGGTTAGGAGGAAGGAATGCTCCCTGAAACTCACATTAAACTTCTGGCCTATCATTTTTACACACACTGTTCTGTAGCTCCTGCTTGAAGAACACATATAAGCATTTTGGCAAGAAACATCTCAATGTTTTAAACTAAAGTGACAGAGAACTACTGGAGAGAGTCCAACAGAAGACTAGAAAGATACTGAGGGGACTGGAGCATCTCTCTCATAAGGAGAGGCTTGAGGAGACATTTAGTCTGGAGAAGAACAAACTGAAAACAGATCTTATCAATATCTAATGGTTATCAATATCAGAAGGGCACAGGGCAAGAGGATGGGCCCAGTCTCTTTTAAGTGATGGCCAATAATAGGACAAGGGGCAACAGGCACAAACAAAAACATGGGAAGTTCCATCAATACATTCATATTCCCTAGTGCATTACTGAAGAACTTCTGACATACACTGCTGGTGTTTGTAGTGAAGTTTTTGGCACTTGAAGCCATGGTTTAGTAGTCATGAGATGTTGGATGATAGGGTGGACTTGATGATCTCTGAGGTCTTTTCCAACCTTATTGATTCTATGATTCTAAACATAAGAAAAAAAATATATATTTCCTGTGAAGGTGCTGGATCCCTGGAGCAGGCTGCCTAGAGAGGTTGTGGAGTCTCCTTCTCTGAAAAGATTCCAAACACACCTGAACAGAGTCTTGTGCAACCTACTTCAGGTGGTCAGTCACTGCTCTAGCAGAGGAGTTGAACTCAGCAATCTCCAGGGGTACCTTCCAACCGCCACTGTTCTGTGTGATTCCATGAACCCAGCATGCAACAGGACTTTGATCTTGACACAATGGTTCTCAAACTCATTCTCTTTCCAAGACAGATTTTTTTCCTTAAAGTCAACTAGTAGAAATACCACTGTTTTTTTTTTCATTATATGTGAACCTCCATGGTTTACAGCAGCCAGAGTGTTAAATCCTTAGGAACAGTCCTTTCCAACAGAATCATAGAATCAATAAAGTTGGAAAAGACCTCCAAGATCATCAAGTCCAACCTGCCACCCAAGACTTCATGACTACTAAACCATGTCCACATCCAATCTAGTTAGGTTCATATACATCTTCAGGAAATGCGGTGAAGGGAAAAGAACCCAAAGATATCTCTGACTTCAAGTTAGTCTGTACAGAGAATCTTATCCTTCTTTCTACATATAAAAGCCCTACTTATATGTAGTCTGGTAAGAAATCACACAATCCAAAGGTAAGCCTTTAGGGCTTCACACTAAGGTCATTCAAAAGTCAGAAATTACATACAGCTTCCTTCATTCCAAGATCTTTTTGTATAGCTACTACAAAGACAATATGTCCACATATATTCTTTTTGCAGCAGCATCTGGATAACACAGAAATTCTCATTAACAAGTTATGAACCTTTGGAGACTGAGAGGTCATGGTTTGATTCAGCAGGAGTTTGGGGAAAAAATAAATAAAAAAAAAAATCTAGCTGTACAGAGACAAAGAATAAAGGAACATAGAGAAGACGACTTGGGTTTTGCTGTTTCAACACTGCCTTTATCTTGTAGCCAAACACCATAAACCCCAGGAAGGAGAAGCACGCACACTTAATCTTACAGATCTGATAGCTCCTCTACCTGTCTTTCACAGTATCATGGTATCACAGTATCACAGTATAACTAAGGTTGGAAGAGAGCTCGAGGATCATCGAGTCCAACCTGCCAACACAGACCTCATGACTAGACCATGGCACCAAGAGCCACGTCCAATCCCCTCTTGAACGCCTCCAGGGACGGTGGCTCCACCATTCCATAGTTTCATAGTTTCATAGTTTCATTCAGGGTTGGAAGGGACCACAAGGATCATCTAGTTCCAACCCCCTGCCATGGGCAGGGAAACCCCACACTAGATCAGGCTGGCCAGAGCCTCATCCAGTCTGCTCTTAAACACTCCCAGGGACGGGGCCTCGACCACCTCCCTGGACAACCCATTCCAGGGTCTCACCACTCTCATGGTTAAGAACCTCCTCCTCACATCCAGCCTGAATCTCCCCACCTCCAGCTTCATTCCATTCCCCCTAGTCCTATCACTACCTGACATCCTGAGAAGTCCTTCCCCAGCCTTCCTGTAGGCCCCCTTCAGATACTGGAAGGCCACAATGAGGTCACCTCAGAGCCTTCTCTTCTCCAGACTGAACAGCCCCAACTCCTTCAGTCTGCCCTCATAGGAGAGGTGCTCCAGCCCTCTGATCATCCTCGTGGCCCTTCTCTGGACACCTTCCAGCACCTCCACATCCCTCTTGTAATAGGGGCTCCAGAACTGGAGGCAGTACTCCAGGTGGGGTCTCACCAGGGCTGAGTAGAGGGGGAGGATCACCTCCCTCGACCTGCTAGCCACACTTCTCCTGATGCAGCCCAGGATCTGATTGGCCTTGCGGGCTGCAAGTGCACATTGAGAGCTCATGTTGAGCTTTTCGTCCACCAGCACCCCCAAGTCTCTCTCCTCAGGGCTACTTTCCAGCCAGTCACTGCCCAGCCTGGATTTGTGCCTGGGATTGCCTCCACCCAGATGCAGGACCCTGCACTTGCTCTTATTGAACTTCATGAGGTTGGCTTGTGCCCACCTCTCCAGCCTGTCAAGGTCCCTCTGGATGGCCTCCCTTCCCTCCAGCGTGTCTGCTGCACCACACAGCTTGGTGTCATCAGCAAACTTGCTGAGGGTGCACTCAATGCCACGGTCCATGTCACCCACAAAGATGTTGAACAAGACAGGTCCCAGGACTGATCCCTGAGGGACTCCGCTTGTCCCTGGCCTCCACTGGGACATGGAGCCATTGACAGCCACTCTTTGGGTGCGGCCATCAAGCCAGTTCCTTATCCATCTAGTGGTCCACCCATCAAAGCCATGTGTCACCAGTTTGGAGACCAGGATGTCGTGCGGGACAGTGTCGAAGGCTTTGCTCAGGTCCAGGTAAATGACATCAGTTGCTCGCCCCTCATCTATTAATTTTGTCACCTGCTCATAGAAGGCCACCAGGTTGTTCAGGCAGGATTTGCCCTTGGCAAAGCCATGCTGACTGTTCCCAATTACCTCTTCACTATTCTTTTGAGCGAGTAGTGACTCCAGGAGGATCTGCTCCATGATCTTTCCAGGCACAGAGGTGAGACTGACTGGCCTGGAGTTCCCTGGTTCCTCCTTCTTACCCTTTTTGAAGATGGGGGCAATGTTTCCCCTTTTCCAGTCCGTGGGGACTTCACCAGATTGCCATGACTTTTGAAATATAATAGAGAGGGGTTTAGCAACCTCATCTGCCAGTTCTCTCAGTACCCGTGGGTGTATCCCGTCGGGTCCCATGGACTTGAACACTTTCAGGTTCTTCAGATGATCACCAACCTGATCTGCACTTACAATGGGCAGTTCTTCCTCCCCGTCCCTGGCTTTGTCTTCCATAACATCAGGAGTGTGGCTAGAGGCCCTTGCAGTGAAGACTGAGGTAAAGAAGTGATTAAGTACCTCAGCCTTTTCCTCATCACTTGTGACCATGTCACCATTTTCCTTTCTGAGGGGGCCCACACCTTCCCTAGTCTTCTTCTTCCCATTAATATACCTGTAAAAGCTCTTAGTGTTCCCTTTAATCTCCCTGGCTAGATTCAATTCAAACTCTGCTTTGACTTTCCTAACCAGGACTCTCGCTGCTCGGGCAGCTTCCTTATATTCCCCCTGTCCTACCTGTCCTTCTCTCCACTTCCTGGAGAGTTTCCTTTTAAGTAATAGTGTGTCCAGTAGCTCCTTGCCCAGCCAGGCAGGCCTCCTAGCATTCTTACCTGCTTTTCTCTTTGTTGGTACACAGAGCTCCTGGACACAGAGGAGGTGGTCCTTGAATATTGACCAGCTGTCCTGGGTCCCTCTTCCCTCCAGGGCTTTGTCCCACGACACTTTGGCTAGCAGATCCCTGAAGCCATCAAAATCTGCATGCCTGAAGTCTGGGGTCGTGAGCTTGGAATACTTCCTCCTGATTGCCCTGAGGATGTTAAATTCAACTGCTTCATGGTCACTGCAGCCAAGGCCGTCTCTGAGCCTCACATTGCTTACCAGCCCTTCCCTGTTGGTGAGAACAAGGTCCAGCATAGCACCTTTTCTTGTTGGTTCCTCTACCATTTGGAGGAGGAAGTTGTCTTCTATGCAGTCCAGGACCATCCTGGATTGCTGGTGCCTTGCTGTGTTGTCCCTCCAGCAGATGTCCGGGTGGTTGAAATCACCCATGAGGACCAGGGCTTGTGACCTGGAAGCCGCTTCTATTTGCCTATGGAGGGCCTCATCTGCTTGGATCTGCTGGTCAGGTGGCCTGTAGGAGACCCCCACAGTAATATCTCCTTCCCCTCTCCTGCCTTTAAGTTTAACCCATATGCTCTCAACTAGCTCATCATCCCTCCCCAGTTGGAGCTCCACTGATTCCAACTGGCTACTGACATAGAGGGCAACACCTCCTCCTCTCCTTCCCTGCCTATCCTTCCTAAAGAGTTTATATCCATCTAGGCCTACATTCCAGTCATGGGATTCATCCCACCAAGTTTCAGTAACTGCCACTATGTTGTGGCATCCCAGCAGCACTGTGGCCCTTAACTCATCCTGTTTGTTGCCCAAGCTGCACGCATTCGCATAGAAGCACTTCAGCTGGGCTGGCCCTGTCCTCCTCTTGTGCCAAATCCCCTCAGTTTCCACAGAATGTCCTGTTGGATCATTCGTGGCTTGCCTCAGGGCAGCAAGTTGAGAGCCCTTACCATCCCTCCTTATCTCTACTGCTGGTGAGCTGCCCCTCTGTTTGTCACCAGCCAGCAGGAGACTATTAACCCCTTCCCCCTTCAAATCTAGTTTAAAGCCCTATCAATGAGCCCTGCCAATTCCTGCCCCAGGATTCTTATCCCCCTCTGGGACAAGTGTGTCCCATGAGTTGTTTTTAGCTCAGGTGCCTTGAAAACCAGTCCATGATTGTGGAACCCAAAGCCCTGTCGATGGCACCAGCCCCTGAGCCATGAATTGATCTGTCGGCCCTTCCTCAGTGTGTCCTCATCCATTGCTGACGTTAGAGGGATGGCTGAGAACACGACTTGAGCCCCTGATCCCTTTAGCATTTGCCCTAAAGTTCTGAAGTCTTTTTTAATAGATTGTGAGCCTCTCATTGTTACATCGTCACTGCCCACCTGAAAGACCAGCAGTGGGTAGTAGTCTGAAGGACTCACGAGGTTGGGAATTCTGTCTACAACGTCTTTAACTTGGGCACCAGGGAGGCAGCTGACCGCTCTATGAAATTGGTCTGGTCTGCATATTGGGCCCTCTGTTCCCCTCAGCAGGGAGTCTCCTATGACGATGACCCTGCGAGGTTTCTTTTCTGGGTAAGTTTTGATGGCTGGCCTGAGGCAACCTGTCATTGGTGCAGCTTCTGACCTTCTTGGGTCCTCAGCCTCACCAATGACCTGTTCCTCCTGCAGAGCCTCATACCTGTTCTGTAACTGCACTGGAGGCAGCGTGCTGCTCACAGGAGCAGACTTCCTTTGTTTGCACTTCTTCCGTCGGGCAGAGAACTGTTCCCATTGGCCCTGCTCATGTGGGTTACTACTGGGAGGTTGAGAATCTTGCTTCTGGGGAGGTATCAAACTCCCTGCTCCCCTAAGTGTTACCCCCTGTTCTGGTTTAGAAGAGATTACGTTATGGGAATCAATTTTCTGCTCACCATCTCTTCTAGCTCTTAGCCTTTCCACCTCTTCTTTTAGTTTGACCACCATGCTCATCAGATCACTGACCTGCTCACACCTGAAACAGCTGCTCCCTCCAGCTTCCATATCGAGTGCCAGGCTCCAGCACTCACTGCAGCCACCTACCTGAACATCTGCATGCTTGTGGGTGGTCTCTGTTTGGGTGCCCACTGTCCTTCTGCTAGCCTTTGCTCTAGTGGTGACCATCTTGCAGTAACCACCCTCTCCACACGGCTTTTTTTTTTTTTTTTTTTTTTTTTTTTTTCCCTGTCAGTGAGAAGCCGAACTGCGCTGCACTGAGCTGCGCTGAGCTGCGCTGAGCTGAGCTGAGCTGCGCTGAGCTGAGCTGAGCTGAGCTGCGCTGAGCTGCGCTCCTCAAGCTGCCTCCTCTCTCCTCAGCCACGCGCTGGGTTCTGTTTGGTTTGCGCGCGGTCTCCGCGGCAACCCCTCCCCCAGCTACGTCACTGCCCTCCGGCAAGTAGGCAATCTGAGCCCCCTGCCCCTCCTCCTCTCTTCGGGGAAGTCCCGAGCCACCAGCCCCTTACCGCCTGAAACGCAAGGGAATCAAAGCCAAAAGCCAAACTCCCAGAGCTGCGCTGCTCAAGCTGCCTCCTCTGTCTTCAGCCACGCGCTGGGTTCTCAATGACGAACGACTCGCTCGGTGAAGAACTTTCTCCTCACCTCGAGTCTAAACCTCCCCTGGCACAGCTTGAGGCTGTGTCCTCTTGTTCTGGTGTTGGTTGCCTGCGAGAAGAGACCAACCCCCACCTGGCTACAACCTCCCTTCAGGTAGTTGTAGACAGCAACAAAGTCTCCCCTGAGCCTCCTCTTCTCCAGGCTAAACAATCCCAGCTCTCTCAGCCTCTCCTCACAGGGCTGTGTTCAAAGCCTCTCCCCAGCCTTGTTGCCCTTCTCTGGACACGTTCAAGTGTCTCAATGTCCTTCTTAAACTGAGGGGCCCAGCACTGGACACAGTACTCAAGGTACGGCCTAACCAGTGTAGATTACAGGGGCACAATGACTTCCCTGCTCCTGCTGGCCACACTCTTCCTAATGCAGGCCTGAACTGCTGATGCTAAGACACAGCTTAGAAGGCATTTGGACATTGCCGTGGCCATGACTCAAGAAATATCTCTGGGTGGGGACCCACACCCCTGCTCCACATGCAGCCACAGTCTCACTCTCCTTTCACATGCCTCCACCCTTCCACGGTGTTTTGGACCTCTGTGGAATCCCTGATGGCAGTGGGCCTCTTCCCAGTGTGATGTTAGTCCCTGCCCCCCTACCCCATTGCAGCTCTCCCCCACCATTCACTCCCATCACCACTGTCCCAGGGCAGCTCCCTGTAGCCCCAGCCACAAGCAACAGCTCCCAGTCATTCCAGTCCCTTGTCAGGGTTTCTCCCTTCACCTTTTCTCATAGGTCTTCCCAACAGGCAGCTACAGGCATTAATAAAAAAACCCAAAGCAAAACAAATGAGTGTTGGCTGGTGCATGATGTAATACACAGAATCTTAGCTATCAAAATTTATTTCCAGCTGAAATGTTGGTTGGTTTTGTTAATAAGAAAGATGCAGTTTTCCAGCAGTTAAAAGAATTGCAAAATTTCTCTCAAGTGATTTTTAGCTACAAAATGAGTGAACTTCAGCAGCACACTCAACAGACAAATTTTTTTTGTTGGTTTTTTTTGCCTCCTGACTCATCCACTCTTTATTACACTTTAACACACACATTGATCTGAGAATTGGGTGAACACCACTGTCCTCTTTTCTGATGCATATAGTGCAGCAGAGGCACTAAGTGTTGATCTGCTCCATACACAAGTGTAAACTCTGGTTCAGTTCAGTTTCACGGAAAGCATCTTCCTTCTTCTGCTCTTCAAAATTGATTCCAGGTTCTTGAAAATGACCCACTTCTCCACTTGGATCACAACTACCCCAGGCAATGCTGCAGGCTTGCAGAAGAGTGGCTGGAAAGATGCCTGGCAGAAAAGGACCTGGGGGTGCTGGGTAACAGCTGTCTGGACATGAGCCAGTGGTGTCTTCAAGTGGCCAACAAGGACAACAGTATCCTGGCCTGGATCAGCAATAGTGTGGACAGCAGGACCAGGGAAATGATCATGCCTCTGTACTGGACACTGGTGATGCCACACCTCAAATACTAGGTTCAGTTTTGGGCCACTCATTCTAAGTACATTGAGCTGCTGGACCATGTCCAGAGAAGAGCAATAAAGCTGGTGAAGGGTTTGGAGAGCAGGTCTGGTGAGAAGCAGCTGAGGGAACTGGGATTGTTTAGCCTGGAGAAGAGGAGGTTGAGAGGAGACCTCATCACTCTCTATAACTCCCTGAAAGGAGGTTGTAGCTAGCTGGGTGTTGGTCACGTCTCTCTAGTATCAGGTAAGATAGAACAAGAGAAAATGGCCTCAAACTGGTCCAGGGAAGGTGTAGGTTGGAGATTAGGAAAAATGTCTGTACTGTAAGAGTGGTCATGGATTGGAACAGGCTGCCCATGGAGGTGGGGGAGTCACCATCCCTGGAGGTGTTAAGGAAATGTGTAGAATAGAATAGAATGCAATAGAATACGATAGAATAAAATAGAATTGAATTAACCAGATTGGAAGAGACCTTCTAGATCATAGAGTCCAACCTATCATCCAACGCTATCTAATCAACTAAACCATGGCACCAAGCACCCCATCAAGTCTCTTCCCAAACTCCTCCAGTGATGGTGACTCCACCACCACCCCAGACAACACATTCCAATGGCCAATCACTCTTTCTATGAAGAACTTCCTCCTAATATCCAGCCTAAACCTCCCCTGGTGCAGCTTGAGACTGTGTCCTCTTGTTCTGATTCTGGTTGTCTGGGAGAAGAGACCAACCCCCACCTGGCTACAACCTCCCTTCAGGTAGTTGTAGACAGCAATAAGGTCTCCCCTGAGCCTCCTCTTCTCCACGTTAAGCAACCCCAGCTCCCTCAGCCTCTCTTCACAGGGCTTGTGCTCCTGTACTTGACAGTATTAAGACTCTGCTTGACAGGGTGTTGGGCCACCTCATTTAAACTACACTATCACACAGAAAGTTTGGCCCAGATGATCCATGAGATCCCTTCCAACTCGTCATTCTGTCATTCTGTGATCTAACAAATCATGTTCAGTGTTTTGTAGAGGATCATGCTTATGCAAGGAGGGAACTGTGTAGGTCACAGTACTTGTTCTGATAGCTCTGTGCCTTTACACCTCATCTGCCTTTGATGAAAGCCTGGCTGCCATAGTTAAAAGAATCCCATTAGATCTTGCTGTAAAAGGTGTGAATTGTTTATTCACTTCAGTTTAAAACTGCTCTCCAAACCCTAACATGAATGAAGTATAGATGTCTGTGTCACTGGACACCGAAGACATTATTAATAGATATGTGATATTTTAATCAACAACTTTGTCATGTTACAATGATCAATGGCTTGCCCAAAATTTCCCAGGCAACCCGTGACAGAACAAGGGGACTCAAGCTGCACCAGAGGAGGTTTAGGCTGAATGTTAGGAAGAAATTCTTCACAGGAAGAATTGGAATGTGCTGCCCAGGGAGATGGTGGAGTCACCATCACTGAAAGGGTTTAAAAAGAGACTGGATGAGGCACTTGGTGCCATGGTTTAGTTGATTTGAAGGTGTTGGGTGGTAGGTTGGACTTGATGATCTTGAAGATCTTTTCCAACCTGATTAATTCTGTATTCTAAGATAAATTATCTGAAGAGTGTCCTTATAATTACAGTTAGCATCATCTGCTCTATTTGATCACTCCAGTGTATTTCATGTAATGGTAGTTTGTGATTACAGACAACTAATCACACAGCTGTAGACAAGAATCTTCACTTTACCAAAAGCTGGGTAAAACAAGCTTGTCTTCCTGATTAAAAAGCCCTCTTTTTTTGCTGACTGTTTTTAATTAGTGAATAGTCTTAACTCCACTTCATGAGCTTTACCTGAGCTGTGGAGAGCATGTCTTACTTTACTGTTGTTGAAAATGACAGAGATGTAGCCAGCTTGTTCTAAACAACACTCAAAAACTATGCTTTTAAGTGAAGGACAACACACTCTTTTAGTGTATGCGTTAGTTAAACAGATACCTTATTACAAGAATGTCCTTACTATTTCCCCAATTTGTCCTCAGAAAAATAGCTGAAATTCAGGACAAAGATAAAAAAAAATAAAATTGCCTTGTAGATAGGTATTGTATCCTGAGCAGATAACGTAAAAGGCAAAAGCATTTAGGAGAGATGGCAGATTATAAATTATATGCTAAGAAAGCATGATAAGAAAGTATCTCCCAAAGTAGTGAAAAAGACAAGAAATGGCAAGATGACTATGACCAAATTTTAAAGGATGTCTAACTCTGAATCTCAAAATGTAGAGAAAAGCTACCAGGGGGAAGACAAAAGAATAATGCAGGCCTGTAGAAACATAAATCATATGGATGGAGGACTGAGTTACAACTGGCTAAAGACATTAAGCACGTGAACAGGAATACTTTCACAGAATCAAAGAGTAAAAGGAATAAACTTATTTATTTAGAATAAACTTATTTATTTAGAATAAACCAAACCAGGTTGGAAGAGACCTTCAAGATCATCGTGTCCAACCCATCAACCAATCCAACTCACCTAAACAACTAACCCATGGCACCAAGCACCCCATCAAGTCTCCTCCTGAACACCTCCAATGACGGCAACTCCACCACCTCCCTGGGCAGCCCATTCCAATGGGCAATCACTCTCTCTGTATAGAACTTCTTCCTAACATCCAACCTGAACCTCCCCTGGCGCAGCCTGAGACTGTGTCCTCTTGTTCTGGTACTGGCTGCCTGGGAGAAGAGACCAACCTCTGCCTGTCTACAACCTCCCTTCAGGTAGTTGTAGAGAGTGATAAGGTCACCCCTGAGTCTCCTCTTCTCCAGGCTAAGCAACCCCAGCTCCCTCAGCCTCTCCTCATAGGGCTTGTGCTCCAAACCCCTCACCAACTTTGTTGCTCTTCTCTGGACTCATTCCAGCAAGTCAACATCCTTCCTAAACTGAGGGGCCCAGAACTGGACACATTACTCGAGGTGTGGCCTAACCAGTGCAGTATACAGGGGCAGAATGACATCCCTGCTTCTGCTGGCCACACTGTTCCTGATGCAGGCCAGGATGCCAGGAAGTTGTGGGCAAAGAGATCGAATAAGCCCTGAAAGAGAAAAATCTGAAGTGTTAAGTGTCTTGTGACTAGAGTTCTGAAAACAAGTAATTACCCTATTGATTTTAACACAGAGATAGGACCACAATCAAGGATTGTTGAGCAAAGACCAATAAAGTTTAAAAATTTTTAAAAAAAAAATCAATTAATTACAGTAGTGTAAGAATCTTGAAATTTATTGAGAGCAGTGTAGTTAATTGAGAACCAGCTAATAGAATCACATGGAAAAGAGGCAGCTGTTAAATCACCGCCAGTGTGGACTGGTTTCACGTTGGTCAGGTCCATGAATACAGACAAATTCTCAATTCCATCAGGAAGAACAAGAAACTGGAGATAGCTTCATGACCAATTAAACCCTCTAATAATTTCCTGCCACACTGGAAGAATATGCAAATATCATCCCATGGGTCTTTCCTAAGCATATTCAATCTTTTTAATTATAGTTTGAGTAATGTAACACTTCAAAACAATGTGAAATTTTGAGTAGCTTGATGAGTTTCAGAGCCGGTGCAGAAAATTCACATTAAAAAGCTGGCATGTCAAGCAGAAAGTACCTAATGAAAAAGGGAAATCCCAAATGAATACATATGAATGGGAAAAGTGTTGGCTACAATAATATTGGGGGGGGGGAGCGAATAATTTCAGCCTGTAATATCAAGAAAACTGACTTTAAGTTAATGCTATTGTTGCATGAAGAGTAGAGTTCAGTGAAGACAGCATTAGCAGCAGCAGCATCTGGAAAGCATCAGTGACTACCATTCTGTCACACACAGCACTGGCAAAGCACTGTAGGAAGAGTTTGTCTCAGGTTTTGCCCCAGCCAGCCTTAAAAAATTGAAAGAATCCATGGGGAAATGTTAAAATCAACTTTGTTTTGCCTGGAAAAGAGAAATGCGATGTGGGAAATGGTAATGGTGTTGAAACTCCTGCTGGAATAAAGGGGTGAGAAATCAGTCTTTCACTGTTTGGAGAAGGTTGAAGAACAATCAGCTCAAATTGCAAGAGCAGGTTATATGAGTGAAACAGAACAACAATCAAAAAATAAACCAAGGCCAAAACAAAAAACCCACCAAAAAAATCCTTATCATACCTCTGGTCAGAAATTGAATTAATACGGTATTGAATATTCTGTGCACAAAAGTGTAAGAGTGGCTTCAGAGTTACCCTGCTCCTTCTACAGCCTCCTAAACTTGGGTTAAAATGTACAAAGAGGATTGGCAAAGCATATTCTTCAGGGGAAAGGACTACTTAAGCAATGTCCATCTGCATTTGTAACGATCAGGTGAAGCTGCCTTTTGCAAGGTAGGCACAACCTCCAGACAGTGTACACTCCTTAAACTAACTAAAATGTCTTTGGCTTGTGCCTAATCTAGCAAGACACTGTAACATTACCCAGTATGTACAAAATATGCATTCTCATATTCTAGTAGATGTATTTTAGAGAAACACTTCAGGAGCAACAGTTGTATGACTTCATTGTGAAGCTAACTGAGGAAAACACAAGACAGACCAAAATGTGGGACCCGTTTGTAATGGTGGTTGTAGCTCTGGAAGACAAACAAATAAGAACCCAAAGCAAATCAGGAACAGTTACCATTCTGGCTACAAATACTCACCTGTGAAATATTTTAATTGTTAAACCCCTAACTAAATCTATTCTATTTTCTCCCAAATTCTGTATCCCTACCCCTAAATGTGACAAATTTAATCCACAAGGAGATAGCACATAAAAAATAACCGGCTGGCAGGAAAAGTTTATTAATACAATAATTCTTCCTAATGTCATTAAAGCTGGATTTTTTTTCTTCCCTGTGCAATTAAGGATCAGCTTCTTATTTATGTAATACACTCATAAAATTTTCTGCTTAGCCCAGCTAAGCAAAAGTGTTGCTGAAGCAAACTTCAAGGTGATTGATCATTACAGAGCAAATAATACAGCACCTCCCATCTGCATTTCTTCCTGTTAGGTGCTGTTTTGCTTGAAAGCAGAGACTTGTGCCAGTTGCACTACAATGCAAGATGAATCAGAGTAGCAAGAGATGTCTGTTGGAATAATAACCATAGCGAAAAAAAGAAGACAATCTGGGATATCTCTAACTCCAAGAATTTATAGGCTTGAGGTGAGGAGAAAGTTCTTCACTGAGAGAGTCCTTAGCCATTGGAATGTGGTGCCCAGGGAGGTGGTGGAGTCATCATCCCTGGAGGTGTTCAAGAGGGGACTGGTCATGGCACTTTGTGCCATGGCCTAGTCGTGAGGTCTGTGGTGCCAGGTTGGACTTGATGATATTTGAGATCTCTTCCAACCTTGGTGATTCTGTGATTCTGCGATATAGGAGCTCCACTCACTGACCACATCAGTTTTTATTTTGTTAAGCATGCAATTCTAAATTAAACACTTTTGTATAAATTAAAAGAATTTAGGGTAGGACGGGAAATAATTTGGTCATTTTAGCTTGAAAAGGACAGGTTCTCAAAGTGGAAGTACACTATAGGAAGTAAGAGAAGGCAAGGATGAGAAAGAAGCCCCAGATTCAATCATTTGGTGAGTTACTAGAAAGAGACTACAATTACCCCAGTCCTATTCCTCTGATGTTAGTGCAGAACATCCCAGTGGCACTGGGGAGTGCTGACCTGGACTTGCACAAAATCCCCCGGTATAGTTTGATTTCAGGTTATAACAAGGATTGAGTTGGATAAATCAAGAGCAAGACTCCCGGAGAGTTTCTGCTTTTATTTAGAAAAGAGCAACCAAGAACACAAAACTGCCCATCAATAGTTTTGGCAACATAAAGAATCTTTAAACAAACAAAAAGTGACCATCTGTAGCATATATTAACATTTAAATGTCTTCATGCCATTCTGTTCAGGTGGTAACAAATGTCAAATCCATTGTGTCCTAGAGGCTTTTTCTTAATCAAACACAATGGACTCCACTCAGCAGTACAGACCCTCTCTACAGGACCAAAGCACTTAAAGACCTAATAATGCAGACTGCCAATGACTCAAGTTTTCAAAAGCGTCTACATTAATTAAACAATTAGTTCTCATGGTCTTCTGAAGCATATATCATGCAGCATCCTCTCATTTCTGGAAGACATAACCTCAGCTTCAGAAGGACATTGAGACACTTAAACGTGTCCAGAGAAGGGCAACAAGGCTGGGGAGAGGCCTTCAGCACAAGCCCTGTGAGGAGAGGCCGAGGGAGCTGGGGTTGTTTAGCCTGGAGAAGAGGAGGCTCAGGGGAGACCTTCTTGCTCTCTACAACTACCTGAAGGGTGGTTGCAGCCAGGAGGGGGTTGGTCTCTTCTCCCAGGCAACCAGCACCAGAACAAGAGGACACAGTCTCAAGCTGTGCCAGGGGAAGTTTAGGCTCAAGGTGAGGTGGTGGAGTCACCATCCCTGTAGGTGTTCAAGAGGGGATTGGATGTGGCACTTGGTGCCATGGTTTAGTCATGAGGTCTGTGGTGACAGATTGTACTCGATGATCTTTGAGGTCTCTTCCAACCTTGGTGATTCTGTGATTCTGTGTGATTCCTGTGTGAGTATACATACTTGGATTGATTTTGGATCAGACATTATGATGTCATCCTAAATAAAGATACCAATAATGTCCTACCACATGGATATCATTGTTTTGGACTTTCAGCTACATTCAAAAACAGCTTCCTGTCAAGCCAATAATAACAGTATAGACAAATAACAATCCAAGCCCATGAAATAATCTCTGTAGATTAGGATCTCATGTAGCATTGATAAGAAATGGCATACAAAGTTTGCTTAATTAGTGAGGCTTGCAGACTTTCTGAGGCTTGCAATTCAAAAATAAACTATTGGGTGGGAAAATGAAGAGCATGCACAATGCTGGGATGTTAGCTGGCTTCCATCTTTGAGTTCATATTACATGAGTAGGGCTTGATCCCCTTTCAGCAGGGAACAATATTAATGGAGCATACCACGTACATGATGAGAGGGTTCATTTATTCAGTGAGAGACGGTGGTGCTTAAGGGAAGAGTAGGAAGATGCATAATGCTCAAGCTCTATAAAAACACTTGCGAGGATTAAAAACTGATCCCAGATAGTTACAAGTTAGCAACTTGTAACAAACCCCCTCAAGAATACAGTAATATACACAAGCAATTTTCAGTTTAAGTACAAGTGAGATTTACGTTGTCATGCTGCTATTCAGAATAGAATAAACCAAGTTGGAAGAGACCTTCAAGATCATCGTGTCCAACCCATCAACCAATCCAACCCACCTAAACAACTAAACCATGGCACCAAGCACCCCATCAAGTCTCCTCCTGAACATTTCCAATGATGGTGACTTCACCACCTCCCCGTCAGCCCATTCCAATGGGCAATCACTCTCTCTGTATAGAACTTCCAACCTAAACCTCCCCTGGTGCAGCTTGAGACTGTATCCTCTTGTTCTGGTACTGGCTGCCTGGGAGAAGAGACCAACATCCCCCTGTCTACAACCTCCCTTCAGGTAGTTGTAGACAGCAAGAAGGTCACCCCTGAGTTTCCTCTTCTCCAGGCTAAGCAACCCCAGCTCCCTCTGCCTCTCCTCACAGGGATTGTGGTCCAAAACCCTCACCAGTTTTGTAGTAGAGCAGCTCTTAGACTACTAAACCAAGCCCGTCCTTCACCTATCTTTCCACTGGACAAAGATTTATTGCCTTCCCCAGGATATTGGTGATCTAGAGTGATCCGGATCAGTTTATAGCTAGTTCAAAAGTCACCTTCTATTTCTTCTACAAGTCCTTCTTCAATCCATTGCTCTTTCTTGTACTCAGCTTTCACATGTCATAGAATTGCAGAATAATTTAGGTTTGACAATGTTTGGAAATATTAATCCAATCTGGAAGTTCCTGTTCATAACAGAGATGGATGAGTCCTGTGAAACTTTATTTGCATAAAGGGAGAGTCCACAGGACAATTCCCCGTGGGGTTTCTCAGACTGCTGGAAGGCGCAGCTTCCCTTTTATCCTAAATTTCCGGACACCAATTATCCCTTTCCCCACTGGCTAAGGTATTTAGGATTTGCAGTCTTCCCTGGTATGCCTACTACATGGACCCCTTCACACGTAACCCCCCTACATCATATGTTCTTTTAAATCATGTTCTCCACATCTCTGGGTGGAGAAGTTAATATTCAGTAGTCAGTTAAGCCTGTGCCCTGTCCTAAAAGTTCAGAAGTTCAGGCAGTGTTTGGAGTCTACTAGCTTCAGACAGCCCCCTACTGATTTTACAGCAGGATCCCAGGTGAGGCACTCAGCAGAGGCCTTTTGTGATTTACATACACATAGATAAGGTGAACTGTTTGGTTCTGCCTTTGCTATGTCAGCTCACTCTTAACCAATTCTTCCTTTGTAAAGGCACTACCTGCTTTTAATCCCATCAGAAAGACATTTTGGATCACCATGTCCAATCTACTTCCTGCATAAGGCATCACATTTTAGAGAAATCCTTGCTGCGCTGCAATTAATCCTTCAGAGAATCACAGAATGCCAGAGGTTGGGAGGGACCTCCAGAGCACATCAAGTCCAACTCCCCTGCGAAAGCAGGATCATCCAGGACAGGCCACACAGCAATGCATCCAGGTGGGTTTTGAAAGTCTCCAGAGAAAGAGACTCCACAACCTCTGTGGGCAGCCTGTTCCAGTGCTCCGTCACCCTCACAGTAAAGTGTCTCCTCATGTTGATAGGGAACCTTCTTGCAGCCCTCCATCAACGTCCACAGCAAACCCTGATAATTTCTGCTGTACCCTGTCCCTTTCCTAGATGCCAACAGTACCAGCTCGACCCAGATGTAGATCCAGTGAAAATACAGACATGGACAAACCCAAAGAAGCTAATTTTCAGAGAAATATCTCCTATCATGACCTTCAGCTCCCAAACACAGTTACTCATATATCAATGTAATCACCAGTTGTTCCTGACTGCACCTCTCCCAGGAGGCTGTGGTGCTTCTCCATCCCTGTTCTTTGTGTAGCATTCTAAAGCTTATCCTCAGTTCACTGAAGAAGGAACAAATGCAGTAGGTGCTTATTAAAACATCTATGAATCAGCAACATATTGAATGTGGTAGAACCACGTTTCTAGAACTGCCATATGCTGTTGTAGAGAGAAAAATCATTTATCTTTGCAGGAGCAAACAGAAAAAACAGTATTTCTGATGCCTGATCAGGAAAGCCATGGCTTCCTAACATCTGTTCACAATACTGACTACAATACCATTAAGAAATGAGTTTAGTTTACTTTTGTCTTTGTCTCAGGATATGCAAAACCAGATCTCTAATTATGAAATGGCTTTATAACACTCTTATCCAGTCCCGAGCGCTCGTCCTTGCTAATACAAAATGTTGCCATAGAAACACAATTAATCAACAGTCCTCTGCACACTTCAGAAAACAATCAGTTCTGCTAAATTATCAGTGTTTCAGATTAATGAACTGCCAATCTCTCCTCAATAGATAACATTTCTTGATAGTGTTTAATGAACCATTTGCAAATACAGAAAAATTATATGCTCTTCCAGAGCTGTTTCTTTCCATTCTGCCCACCAAATGTTGTAAAACAAATAAGCATCACCTGAATGAATATCTCCAGTCCTAAAACATTAACATTTCAGTTACAGTGAAGCAAAAGAGTCCTCTGGGTTGCTTCTTTGATGTCATGCATTTAGGTATCTCTCTTCAGACTGAACTTCTGCCAGCTTAGTTGTACTGCTGCCTTTCACTCAAAGAAGGGAACAATAATGCATGCTGATGAGAGACAGGGGGAGGGAGGGGAGAGAGGGAAGTAAGCTCAGTGAAAGGATGATAGAACTAAAATTCAACTCACTTTTGTTTCTCAGCAAATCCTTCTAAGCCTAAATAATTGTAACTATAATTTCTTTCTAAATAAGTAATCCTAAGAGTTTACTCATTTAAATGTAATGAAAAATAATGTTAGCTGCACCTGAACCTTTCTGTTTGAGTATGCTTTGAAGTCACAGGCTAAATATTGCAATCTTTGGCATGAACATAGAATTTTCTTTTGTGCAGGATGCATTAGCAACCACACTATCAAAGCCAAAAATCTAGTCAAAAGCTGTCAAATGGTGCTAACTCCAGATGTTATTGATTTTAAAGTTGCAGATATACAATGATTTTTTTACAGAACCACAGAATGTTTTAGGTGGGATGGGACCTTTAAAGGTTACCTAGTCTAACCCCCTTTCAGCTGTATCAGGTTGCTCAGAGCCCCAAACAAACTGACCTGGAATGTGTACAAGGATGGGGCATCTACCACCTCTCTGGGCAAGCGAGGCCAGGGTCTCAACGCCTTCATCATGAAAAATTCTTCTTTGTTTCTAGTCTACATCTCCCTCTTTTAGTTTAAAACCATTAAACTAAGTCTGCTGTGGGTTGCCTCCTGAGTTTGTGATGGTTCTACCTAAAAGTGTCATAGAATCATATAACTGTCAAGGTTGGAAGAGACATTTGAGACTATCATGTCTTCTGAAATCATAATTGTCTCCCTGCTCTCACAGTTGTAATTACAACTGGCTAAAAGACTTACATTCAACATATCAGTAGTCATGGTGGTTCTGTAGAGACAATATGGTATACAAATTTATATACATGAGACCAACAGCATCACTTGCTTGGAGGAAAATATAACAAAATTAAGCAGACAGCTCCTTAGCCTAAAATCACATCTGAGGTTATGGATCACAGAGATCCACACCTTTCTGGGTTGGATTTTTATAACTGGCCTATCCTGTTTTAATAGCAAACTGTGGATCTATCTAGCAACCAGTATATGTATCCTATCTTTGGATTTTCATAGGAAACACTATCAAATTTGCAAGGCTGGCAAACTAACTATTCAATAACTTGACAATTTTATGAAGGTGCAGTATCACAAAAAATAGAAGATAATCCACTCTTTGGTAAGATAATTAAGGCCATCAAAGCTTTTCACCAAATAAAAGTCAGACACTCTTTTTGTAAACCAAAAAAACATACTGAAAAAAAAAGCTTGTGAGAGGAACAATTCACCTCCAGAATGCAGAGCCACATCTCAGAAAGGATTTTGGAAGTTCTTCACCTTTCTAGGTCCAATGCTCAGGGGCAGTAAAAAATAAATAAATAAATAAATAGGTAGACAAAAAGCAACATAAAACAGCACTTCAAGAAATCAGGCACAGAGAACAAGACAGAGAGTACATTTTTGGTTTTATTCTTTGGTATGTCCTCAACTTGAGTATTGTGCGTGGATGCTGCCAAAAGAAAGGGGCAGCTGCCTTACAATGAGCGCTTTAAAAGTCTGACATCGTCTCCTGTAGAGAGAAAGCTGACCAGGATGTGAATAAAGTTTCCAAAGTACAGCAGTAAGAACAAACTGAGGAACTGTGGCTGACTCTATTCCTCTTCTCCCTCATGGAAAATAAAAAGTAAATATAGATGGATGGATGGATGGATAGATAGATAGATAGATAGATAGATAGATAGATAGGTAGATAGAGATTGAGATAGATATAGACATAGACATAGACAGAGATAGAGATAGAGATAGAGATAGAGATAGAGATAGAGATAGAGATAGAGATAGATAGAGATAGAGATAGAGATGATAGAGATAGAGATAGAGATAGAGATAGAGATGTAGAGATAGAGATAGATAGATATATGTATATATGTATGCTGCACCAGGGGAGGTTTAGGCTGAAGTTCTACACAGAAAGAGTGATTGCCCATTGGAATGGGCTGCCCAGGGAGGTGGTGGAGTCACCATCACTGGAGGTATTTTGGAAGAGACTGGATGGGGTGCTTCGTGCCATAGTTCAGTTGATTAGATGGTGTTGGATGATAGGTTGGACGTGACGATCTTGAAGGTCTCTTCCAACCTGGTCTATTCTATTCTATTCTATTCTATTCTATTCTATTCTATTCTATTCTATTCTATTCTATTCTATTCTATTACCCTTAGGTGTTCAAGAGGGGATGGGACGTGGCACTAGGTGCCATGGTCTAATAGTCATGAGGTGTTGGGTGACAGGTTGGACTTGATGATCTTTGAGGTCTTTTCCAACCTTGTTGGTTCTATGATTCTTCCTAGTGGTTTCCATGCTTGCAGTGAGAAACAGCTGCCAGTCTTTGGGACTCAAAGGGGGACTTCTTGGCCATGCTAGTGCAGCCTACAATGATCTTGAAGGTTTCTTCCAACCTGATCTATTCTATTCTACTCTACTCTACTCTACTCTACTCTACTCTACTCTACTCTGCTCTACTCTGCTCTACTCTACTCTATTCTATGTATGTGTATATATATGTGTGGGGGTATATAAATGTGTATATATGTATGCATGTATACATATACATGTGTATATGTATATTTATGTGTGTGTGTATATATATGTGTGTGTGTGTGTGCGCAGAACAGTTGGTTTAAATGTATAAAACATTTAAACAATGCTGCTTTACATATAGGATTACAAAATTTTAGAACCTAGTGGCACAAGATGTTTCCAGAGGAGTCAGTATTTTCAGATTTGGACAGTTATACGTTAACAACAGATCCCATAAAAGGATACTTATTTAAAAAGACATATAGAGATGGACTCCACAACATCCTAATGGACACAATGGTGGGCACAGAATGCCAAGAGGACAAAGAACAGGAAGTGTCTATTTTCTCCCTTTTCCTGGAGAGACAGGGCTGGGTTACACAGACTACTGCTCTGAATCAGCATATATTCCTGATAGAATAGAATAGAATAGAATAGAATAGAATAGAATAGAATAGAATAGAATAGAATAGACCATGTTGGAAGAGACCTTCAAGAGCATCGCATCCAAGCCATCATCCAACACAACCTAATCAACTAACCCATGCAACCAAGCACCCCATCAAGTTTCCTCCTAAACACCTCCAATGACGGTGACTCAACCACCTCCCTGGGCAGCACATTCCAATGGGCAATCACTCTCTGTGTGTACAATTTCTTCCTAACATCCAGTCTAAACCTCCCCTGGTGCAGCTTGAGACTGTGTCCTCTTGTTCTGCTGCTGGTTGCCTGGGAGAAGAGACCAGCCCCGCCTGCCTACTACCTCCATTCAGGTAGTTGTAAACAGCAAGAAGGTCTCCCCTGAGTCTCCTCTTCTCCAGGCTAAGCAACCCCAGCTCCCTCAGCCTCTTCTCACAGGGCTTGTGCTCCAAACCCCTCTCCAGCTTTGTTGCCCATCTCTGGACACCTTCCAGCAAGTCAACATCTTTCCTAAACTGAGGGGCCCAGAACTGGATACAGGACTCAAGGTGTGGCCTAACCAGTACAGTGTATAGGGCAGAATTACCTCCCTGCTCCTGCTGCCTACACTGTTCTGATGCAGGCCAGGATGCCACTGGCCCTCTTGGGAGGGTCACCATCATTGGAGGTGTTTAGGAGGAGACTTGATGGGGTGCTTGGTTGCATGGTTTATTTGAGTAGGTAGTGTTGGATGATAGGTTGGACGCGATGATCTTGAAGGTCTCTTCCAACCTGGTCTATTCTATTCTACTCCTATTCTATTCTATTCTATTCTATTCTATTCTATTCTATTCTATTCTATTCTACTCTACTCTACTCTACTCTATTCTATTCTATTCTATTCTATTCTATTCTATTCTATTCTACAAAATAAAAAGTCAAAACAAAACCCCCAAACAAGCCAAAATAAAACCCAACCACACAAACCCAGCAAATTAATTAGTTTTACAAAATTTAGCTTTTAAATCAAATTTACTTTCCTCCAAAAGGTGCTAGTGTCGTTCACTGTGGCTGACCAAGTGCACCCATTGAATGATAAAAGGGAGGCAGTCGAAGTAAAGGGTTTGTGAATTGCCCCTAAAACGACCTGTGCTAGTTGGCAAACACACAGCAAGAGTAAAACACAATTACAGAAAATAGTACCCCTTCCCTCATGAAGTTAATGGGGGTCAACAGACCCTGTTCAGGTGAGCAACCTTGTGAATCACCAGGAGCAGAGAAGGAGCTATCTCCTTCATGAATACTGTCTGTAATGCACAAAGCAGGCAGCTCTGTTTACGACCACACATGACACAGATGTGTTGCTAATTCTGATCAGCATTAAATTGCTTTCCCTCCCTACCCCCAAGTGACAGTCAGAGAATATTGCTGAAGTCAAATACTGCAGCACTTAATGTGTGCAGGTCTGGAGCCCTCAGTATAGGAAGGACATAGACTTGATGGAGAGGGTCCAGAGGAGGGGTACAAAGATCATCAGGGGGTTAGAGCACCTCTGCTATGAGGACAGGCTGAAGGAGCTGGGAGTGTTCAGCTTGGAGAAGAGGAGGCTCTGGGGAGACCTAACAGCAGCCTGCCAGTACCTGAAGGGGGACTACAGGAAGGATGGGGAGAGTCTGTTTCCAAGGGCCTGCAGGACAAGAGGCAATGGCTTCAAACCAGAGAAGGACAGATTTAGATTGGATATCAGGAAGAATTTCTTCACCTTGAGGGTGGTGTGACACTGGAACAGGTTACCCAGGGAGGTGGTTGAGGTCCCTTCCCTGGAGATGCTCAAGGTGAGGCTGGACAAGGCACTGGGCTACCTGACCTAGTAGAGGATGTCCCTGCTGACTGGGGAAAGGTCAGACTGGATGATCTTTGGAGGTCCATTCTGGCCTGGACCATTCTATGGTTATGAATATTAAGTGCTCCACTTGCCAACTGAAGGATTACTTTCATGACTCAAGGTAAGAATACCCACTCTTAAGTTCTGTTGGGATGATACAACTTGTCAGGTTCATTTCCAATCCACGTTCACCAACCTGAGCCATCTCCATCCTAACAAAGCAACTCTTCTCCTCAAAAAAAAAACCCTCAGTTAAATGGGTAATATGATGAGGAATTGCAAGAGTCCATTGGAGTATTTGAGTGCATTTCTGCATGCAGATCATGTACAGGCAGAAACAGGAGTCAGTAAACTGACAGATGTCTCTGGCACTACATTTATAGATCACACCCCCAGGAAGAAGAGATGCAATCAAAAAGTGGAAGTATTACTGTGGTATCTCTCAGCAAGGAAACATGTTTTTGACTAGCCCACAATGCGTGTGAGCTTGACACACTTTACAGTACTGGAGATACTGAGATCTTTCTGGCGCCCACCCCAGCAGGATGTACTGCAGGCTGACAAACATGGCCCTTATAGAGGATCATGATGGTCCAGTTGAGGAGCATGACAAAGTTCACAAGATCACAGGATGTTAGGGGTTGGAAGGGACTTCCAGAGATCATCTAGTCCAACCCCCCTGCAAGAGCAGGATCATAGAATCTAGCACAGGTGATGCAGGAACGCATTCAGATGGGTCTTGAAAGTCTCCAGAGAAGAAGACTCCACAACCCCTCTGGGCAGCCTGTTCCAGTGCTCTGTGACCCTCACAGTGAAGAAGTTTCTCCTCATGTCAAGGTGGAACCTCCTGTGTTGTAGCCTATATCCACTGCCCCTTGTCCTATCACAGGGTGCATCTAAGCAAAGCCTGTCTCCTCCCTCTTGGCACCTAGCCCTCAGATACTTATAAACATTTATTAAATGCCCTCTCAGCCTTCTCTTCTCCAGACTAAACACTGCCAGGTCTCTCAGCCTCTCCTCGCAGGGCAGTGTTCCAGTCCTTTTATTATCCTGGTAGCTCCCCGTTGGACTTCCTCCAGCAGATTCCTGACTCTCCTCAACTGAGGAGCCCAAAACTGGACACAATATTCTAGGTGTGGCCTCACCAGGACAGAGTAGAGGGGGAGAAGAACCTCCCTTGATTTTGTTACTTAACCATCTGGAATACTTACAACAGGAGAGATTTATATATATCCAAATTACTGTCTGCATGAGTAAGATGGTTACCATTTTCTCTAAGCAAACATATTCCATGTCCTCATTTCATGGGGGGGAGGGGAGCAAATGCAAACACAGACTGTTTGAGAACAGAACTGAAATTCTTCCTAAAGCATCTAAGTACTAAGTTGATGTTTCCTCCAGCAGTGTCATGGGGCCAGTACCGCAGCATAGCATCAGCCATGGCCGGGGCCACCAGGAGCCCCTAGTAGCACATCCATCGTGCCCAGCACAGTCACCCTGGCCTGTCCACGGCTGCTACCTCAGCCTGCCTGTGTTGCTGCCTGGCTGCCACCTGTGGTGCTGAGCCCTGCACTAATGAAAGAGGGGAGGGAAAGGAAGTGCAGGGAAGGGAAGTGCAGGGAAGGGAAGAGAAGTTTCATAGTTTCATTCAGGGTTGGAAGGGACCACAAGGATTATCTAGTTCCAACCCCCTTGCCATGGGCAGGGACACCCCACACTACATCAGCCTGGCCACAGCCTCATCCAGCCTGCTCTTAAACACCCCCAGGGACAGGGCCTCGACCACCTCCCTGGACAACACATTCCAGGGTTTCACCACTCTCATGGTGAAGAACCTCCTCCTCACATCTAGCCTGAATCTCCCCACCTCCAGCTTCATTCCATTCCCCCTACTCCTATCACTACCTAAGATCCTGAGAAGTCCTTCCCCAGCCTTCCTGTAGGCCCCCTTCAGATACTGGAAGGCCACAATGAGGGCACCTCGGAGCCTTCTCTTCTGCAGACTGAACAGCCCCAACTCCTTCAGTCTGTCCTCATAGGAGAGGTGCTCCAGCCCTCTGATCATCCTTGTGGCCCTTCTCTGGACACCTTCCAGCACCTCCACATCCCTCTTGTAATAGGGGCTCCAGAACTGGACGCAGTACTCCAGATGGGGTCTCACCAGGGCTGAGTAGAGGGGGAGGATCACCTCCCTCGACCTGCTAGCCACACTTCTCCTGATGCAGCCCAGGATCCGATTGGCCTTGCAGGCTGCAAGTGCACATTGAGAGCTCATGTTGAGCTTTTTGTCCACCAGCACCCCCAAGTCTCTCTCCTCAGGGCTACTTTCCAGCCAGTCACTGCCCAGCCTGGATTTGTGCCTGGGATTGCCTCCACCCACATGCAGGACCCTGCACTTGCTCTTATTGAACTTCATGAGGTTGGCTTGTGCCCACCTCTCCAGCCTGTCAAGGTCCTTCTGGATGGCCTCCCTTCCCTCCAGCGTGTCTGCTGCACCACACAGCTTGGTGTCATCAGCAAACTTGCTGAGGGTGCACTCAATGCCACTGTCCATGTCACCCACAAAGATGTTGAACAAGACAGGTCCCAGGACTGATCCCTGAGGGACTCCGCTTGTCCCTGGCCTCCACTGGGACATGGAGCCATTGACAGCCACTCTTTGGGTGCGGCCATCAAGCCAGTTCCTTATCCATCTAGTGGTCCACCCATCAAACCCATGTGTCACCAGCCTGGAGACCAGGATGTCGTGTGGGACAGTGTCGAAGGCTTTGCTCAGGTCCAGGTAAATGACATCAGTTGCTCTCCCCTCATCTATTAATGTTGTCACCTGCTCATAGAAGGCCACCAGGTTGTTCAGGCAGGATTTGCCCTTGGCAAAGCCATGCTGACTGTTCCCAATCACCTCTTCACTATTCTTTTGAGCAAGTAGTGACTCCAGGAGGATCTGCTCCATGATCTTTCCAGGCACAGAGGTGAGACTGACTGGCCTGGAGTTCCCTGGTTCCTCCTTCTTACCCTTTCTGAAGATGGGGGCAATGTTTCCCCTTTTCCAGTCTGTGGGGACTTCCCCAGATTGCCATGACTTTTGAAATATAATAGAGAGGGGTTTAGCAACCTCATCTGCCAGTTCTCTCAGTAACCGGGGGTGTATCCCGTCGAGTCCCATGGACTTGAACACTTTCAGGTTCTTCAGATGATCACCAACCTGATCTGCACTTACAATGGGCAGTTCTTCCTCCCCGTCCCTGGCTTTGACTTCCATAACATCAGGAGTGTGGCTAGAGGCCCTTGCAGTGAAGACTGAGGTAAAGAAGTGATTAAGTACCTCAGCCTTTTCCTCATCACTTGTGACCATGTCACCATTTTCCTTTCTGAGGGGGCCCACACCTTCCCTAGTCGTCTTCTTCCCATTAATATACCTGTAAAAGTTCTTAGTGTTCCCTTTAATCTCCCTGGCTAGATTCAATTCAAACTCTGCTTTGGCTTTCCTAACCAGGACTCTCGCTGCTCGGGCAGCTTCCTTATATTCCCCCTGTTCTACCTGTCCTTCTCTCCACTTCCTGGAGAGTTTCCTTTTAAGTAATAGTGTGTCCAGTAGCTCCTTGCCCAGCCAGGCAGGCCTCCTAGCATTCTTACCTGCTTTTCTCTTTGTTGGTACACAGAGCTCCTGGACACAGAGGAGGTGGTCCTTGAATACTGACCAGCTGTCCTGGGTCCCTCTTCCCTCCAGGGCTTTGTCCCACGACACTTTGGCTAGCAGATCCCTGAAGCCATCAAAATCTGCACGCCTAAAGTCTAGGGTCCTGAGCTTGGAATACTTCGTCCTGATTGCCCTGAGGAGATTAAATTCAACTGCTTCATGGTCACTGCAGCCAAGGCTGTCTATGGGCCTCACATTGCTTACCAGCCCTTCCCTGTTGGTGAGAACAAGGTCCAGCATAGCACCATTTCTTGTTGGTTCCTCTACCATTTGGAGGAGGAAGTTGTCTTCTATGCAGTCCAGGACCATCCTGGATTGCTGGTGCCTTGCTGTGTTGTCCCTCCAGCAGATGTCCGGGTGGTTGAAATCACCCATGAGGACCAGGGCTTGTGACCTGGAAGCCGCTTCTATTTGCCTATGGAGGGCCTCATCTGCTTGGATCTGCTGGTCAGGTGGCCTGTAGGAGACCCCCACAGTAATATCTCCTTCCCCTCTCCTGCCTTTAAGTTTAACCCATATGCTCTCAACTAGCTCATCATCCCTCCCCAGTTGGAGCTCCACTGATTCCAACTGGCTATTGACATAGAGGGCAACACCTCCTCCTCTCCTTCCCTGCCTATCCTTCCTAAAGAGTTTATACCCATCTAGGCCTACATTCCAGTCATGGGATTCATCCCACCAAGTTTCAGTAACAGCCACTATGTTGTGGCATCCCAGCAGCACTGTGGCCCTTAACTCATCCTGTTTGTTGCCCAAGCTGCACGCATTCACATAGAAGCACTTCAGCTGGGCTGGCCCTGTCCTCCTCTTGTGCCAAATCCCCTCGGTTTCCACAGAATGTCCTGTTGGATCATTCGTGGCTTGCCTCAGGGCAGCAAGTTGAGAGCCCTTACCAGCTCTCCTTCTCTCTACTGCTGGTGAGCTGCCCCTCCGTTTGTCACCAGCCAGCAGGAGACTATTAACCCCTTCCCCCTTCAAATCTAGTTTAAAGCCCTATCAATGAGCCCTGCCAATTCCTGCCCCAGGATTCTTATCCCCCTCTGGGACAAGTGTGTCCCGTGAGTTGTTTTCAGCTCAGGTGCCTTGAAAACCAATCCATGATTGTGGAACCCAAAGCCCTGTCGATGGCACCAGCCCCTGAGCATGAATTGATCTGTCGGCCCTTCCTCAGTGTGTCCTCATCCATTGCTGACGTTAGAGGGATGGCAGAGAACACGACTTGAGCCCCTGATCCCTTTAGCATTTGCCCTAAAGTTCTGAAGTCTTTTTTAATAGATTGTGAGCCTCTCATTGTTACATCGTCACTGCCCACCTGAAAGACCAGCAGTGGGTAGTAGTCTGAAGGACTCACGAGGTTGGGAATTCTATCTACAACATCTTTAACTTGGGCACCAGGGAGGCAGCTGACCACTCTATGAAATTGGTCTGGTCTGCATATTGGGCCCTCTGTTCCCCTCAGCAGGGAGTCTCCTATGACGATGACCCTGCGAGGTTTCTTTTCTGGGTAAGTTTTGATGGCTGGCCTGAGGCAACCTGTCATTGGTACAGCTTCTGACCTTCTTGGGTCCTCGGCCTTACCAATGACCTGTTCCTCCTGCAGAGCCTCATACCTGTTCTGTAACTGCAACGGAGGCAGCGTGCTGCTCACAGGAGCAGACTTCCTTCGTTTGCACTTCTTCCGTCGGGCAGAGACCTGTTCCCATTGGCCCTGCTCAGGTGGGTTACTACAGGGAGCTTGAGAGGCTTGCTGCTGGGAAGGTATCGAACTCCCTGTTCCCCTAAGTGTTACCCTCTGTTCTGGTTTAGAAGAGATTGCATTATGGGAATCGTCAATTTTCTGCTCACCATCTCTTCTAGCTCTTAGCCTTTCCACCTCTTCTTTTAGTTTGACCACCATGCTCATCAGATCACTGACCTGCTCACACCTGAAACAGCTGCTCCCTCCAGCCTCCATATCGAGTGCCAGGCTCCAGCACTCACTGCAGCCACCTACCTGAACATCTGCATGCTTGTGGGTGGTCTCTGTTTGGGTGCCCACTGTCCTTCTGCTAGCCTTTGCATTAGTGGTGACCATCTTGCAGTAACCACCCTCTCCAAACGGCTTTTTTTTTTTTTTTTTTTTTCCCCCCTGTCAATGAGAAGGCTGAGCTGAGCTGAGCTGAGCTGAGCTGAGCTGAGCTGCGCTGAGCTGCGCTGAGCTGAGCTGAGCTGAGCTGAGCTGAGCTGAGCTGAGCTGCGCTGAGCTGAGCTGAGCTGAGCTGCGCTGAGCTGAGCTGAGCTGCGCTGAGCTGCGCTGAGCTGCGCTGAGCTGCGCTGAGCTGCGCTGAGCTGAGATGCGCTGAGCTGCGCTGAGCTGAGCTGAGCTGAGCTGCGCTGAGCTGAGATGAGCTGACCTGCGCTGAGCTGAGCTGAGCTGAGCTGCGCTGATCTGAGCTGAGCTGAGCTTTGCTGAGCTGAGTTGAGTTGAGCTGAGCTGAGCTGAGCTGAGCTGAGCTGAGCTGCGCTGAGCTGCGCTGCGCTGAACTGAGCTGAGATGCACTGAGCTGAGCTGAGCTGTGCTGAGCTGAGCTGTGCTGAGCTGAGCTGAGCTGCGCTGAGCTGAGCTGAGCTGAGCTGCGCTGAGCTGCGCTGAGCTGAGTTGAGCTGAGCTGCGCTGAGCTGCGCTGAGCTGAGCTGTGCTGAGCTGCGCTGAGCTGAGCTGCACTGAGCTGAGCTGAGCTGAGCTGAGCTGAGCTGCGCTGAGTTGAGCTGAGCTGAGCTGCGCTGAGCTGCGCTGAGCTGAGCTGAGCTGAGCTGCGCTGAGCTGAGCTGAGCTGAGCTGCGCTGCGCTGAGCTGAGCTGATCTGAGCTGAGCTGCACTGAGCTGAGCTGCACTGAGCTGAGCTGCGCTGAGCTGCGCTGAGCTGAGCTGCGCTGAGCTGCGCTGAGCTGCGCTGAGCTGAGCTGCGCTGCGCTGCGCTGCGCTGAGCTGAGCTGTGCTGAGCTGAGCTGCGCTGAGCTGAGCTGCGCTGAGCTGCGCTGAGCTGAGCTGCGCTGCGCTGAGCTGCGCTGAGCTGAGCTGTGCTGAGCTGCGCTGCGCTGAGCTGAGCTGCGCTGAGCTGCGCTGAGCTGCGCTGAGCTGAGCTGAGCTGAGCTGCGCTGAGCTGAGATGAGCTGAGCTGCGCTGAGCTGAGCTGAGCTGCGCTGATCTGAGCTGAGCTGAGCTGCGCTGAGCTGAGCTGAGCTGAGCTGCGCTGCGCTGAGCTGCGCTGAGCTGAGCTGCGCTGTGCTGAGCTGAGCTGAGCTGAGCTGCGCTGATCTGAGCTGAGCTGAGCTGCGCTGAGCTGCGCTGAGCTGAGCTGCGCTGAGCTGCGCTGAGCTGAGCTGCGCTGAGCTGCGCTGAGCTGCGCTGAGCTGAGCTGCGCTGAGCTGCGCTGAGCTGAGCTGAGCTGAGCTGCGCTGCGCTGAGCTGAGCTGAGCTGAGCTGAGCTGCACTGAGCTTAGCTGAGCTGCACTGAGCTGAGCTGCGCTGAGCTGCGCTGAGCTGAGCTGCGCTGAGCTGCGCTGAGCTGCGCTGAGCTGAGCTGTGCTGAGCTGCGCTGAGCTGAGCTGCGCTGAGCTGCGCTGAGCTGTGCTGCACTGCGCTGAGCTGCGCTGAGCTGAGCTGTGCTGAGCTGCGCTGCGCTGAGCTGAGCTGCGCTGAGCTGCGCTGAGCTGCGCTGAGCTGAGCTGAGCTGCGCTGAGCTGAGCTGAGCTGAGCTGCGCTGAGCTGAGCTGAGCTGCGCTGAGCTGAGCTGAGCTGAGCTGCGCTGAGCTGAGCTGAGCTGAGCTGCGCTGCGCTGAGCTGCGCTGAGCTGAGCTGCGCTGTGCTGAGCTGAGCTGAGCTGAGCTGCGCTGATCTGAGCTGAGCTGAGCTGCGCTGAGCTGCGCTGATCTGAGCTGAGCTGAGCTGCGCTGCGCTGAGCTGAGCTGCGCTGATCTGCGCTGATCTGCGCTGAGCTGCGCTGAGCTGCGCTGAGCTGCGCTGAGCTGAGCTGAGCTGCGCTGAGCTGCGCTGAGCTGAGCTGAGCTGCGCTGAGCTGCGCTGCGCTGAGCTGCGCTGAGCTGAGCTGCGCTGAGCTGAGCTGCGCTGAGCTGAGCTGAGCTGCGCTGAGCTGAGCTGAGCTGCGCTGAGCTGCGCTGAGCTGAGCTGCACTGAGCTGCGCTGCGCTGAGCTGAGCTGAGCTGCGCTGAGCTGAGCTGAGCTGACCTGAGCTGCGCTGAGCTGAGCTGTGCTGAGCTGAGCTGAGCTGCGCTGAGCTGAGCTGAGCTGAGCTGCGCTGAGCTGCGCTGAGCTGAGTTGAGCTGAGCCGCGCTGAGCTGCGCTGAGCTGAGCTGAGCTGAGCTGCGCTGAGCTGAGCTGCACTGAGCTGAGCTGAGCTGAGCTGCGCTGAGCTGAGCTGAGCTGAGTTGAGCTGAGCTGAGCTGCGCTGAGCTGAGCTGAGCTGAGCTGAGCTGCGCTGAGCTGCGCTGAGCTGAGCTGCGCTGAGCTGCGCTGAGCTGAGCTGCGCTGAGCTGAGCTGTGCTGAGCTGAGCTGTGCTGAGCTGCGCTGCGCTGAGCTGAGCTGCGCTGAGCTGAGCTGAGCTGAGCTGCACTGCGCTGAGCTGCGCTGAGCTGAGCTGTGCTGAGCTGCGCTGCGCTGAGCTGAGCTGCGCTGAGCTGCGCTGAGCTGCGCTGAGCTGAGCTGAGCTGAGCTGCGCTGAGCTGAGCTGAGCTGAGCTGCGCTGAGCTGAGCTGAGCTGCGCTGATCTGAGCTGAGCTGAGCTGCGCTGAGCTGAGCTGAGCTGAGCTGCGCTGCGCTGAGCTGCGCTGAGCTGAGCTGCGCTGTGCTGAGCTGAGCTGAGCTGAGCTGAGCTGCGCTGAGCTGAGCTGAGCTGAGCTGCGCTGAGCTGAGCTGATCTGAGCTGAGCTGAGCTGCGCTGAGCTGCGCTGAGCTGAGCTGCGCTGAGCTGCGCTGAGCTGAGCTGAGCTGAGCTGAGCTGCGCTGCGCTGAGCTGAGCTGCGCTGATCTGCGCTGATCTGCGCTGAGCTGAGCTGAGCTGCGCTGATCTGCGCTGAGCTGAGCTGAGCTGCGCTGAGCTGCGCTGAGCTGAGCTGAGCTGCGCTGAGCTGCGCTGCGCTGAGCTGCGCTGAGCTGAGCTGCGCTGTGCTGAGCTGCGCTGAGCTGAGCTGCGCTGAGCTGAGCTGAGCTGCGCTGAGCTGAGCTGCGCTGCGATGAGCTGAGCTGCGCTGAGCTGAGCTGCGCAGAGCTGCGCTCAGCTGAGCTGCGCTGATCTGCGCTGAGCTGAGCTGAGCTGAGCTGCGCTGCGCTGAGCTGCGCTGAGCTGAGCTGAGCTGTGCTGAGCTGAGCTGCGCAGAGCTGCGCTCAGCTGAGCTGCGCTGATCTGCGCTGAGCTGAGCTGAGCTGAGCTGAGCTGCGCTGAGCTGAGCTGAACTGAGCTGCGCTGCGCTGCGCTGAGCTGCGCTGAGCTGAGCTGAGCTGCGCTGAGCTGAGCTGAGCTGCGCTGCGCTGAGCTGCGCTGAGCTGAGCTGACCTGAGCTGCGCTGAGCTGCGCTGAGCTGATCTGCGCTGAGCTGAGCTGCGCTGAGCTGCGCTGAGCTGAGCTGAGCTGAGCTGACCTGCGCTGAGCTGATCTGAGCTGCGCTGAGCTGAGCTGAGCTGCGCTGAGCTGATCTGAGCTGAGCTGACCTGAGCTGCGCTGAGCTGAGCTGAGCTGATCTGCGCTGAGCTGAGCTGCGCTGAGCTGAGCTGAACTGAGCTGCGCTGCGCTGAGCTGAGCTGCGCTGCGCTGAGCTACGCTGAGCTGAGCTGAGCTGCGCTGAGCTGATCTGAGCTGAGCTGCGCTGAGCTGAGCTGAGCTGCGCTGAGCTGAGCTGAGCTGAGCTGAGCTGAGCTGAGCTGACTGCGCTGAGCTGCGCTGCGCTGAGCTGCGCTGAGCTGAGCTGCGCTGAGCTGAGCTGCGCTGATCTGAGCTGAACTGCGCTGAGCTGAGCTGAGCTGAGCTGAACTGAGCTGCGCTGCGCTGAGCTGAGCTGAGCTGAGCTGAGCTGAGCTGAGCTGAGCTGAGCTGCGCTGAGCTGCGCTGACCTGAGCTGCGCTGAGCTGAGCTGAGCTGCGCTGAGCTGCGCTGAGCTGCGCTGAGCTGCGCTGAGCTGAGATGCGCTGAGCTGAGCTGAGCTGAGCTGAGCTGAGCTGAGCTGCGCTGAGCTGAGCTGAGCTGAGCTGCGCTGAGCTGAGCTGAGCTGCGCTGAGCTGCGCTGAGCTGCGCTGAGCTGAGATGCGCTGAGCTGCGCTGAGCTGAGCTGAGCTGAGCTGCACTGAGCTGAGCTGAGCTGACCTGCGCTGAGCTGAGCTGAGCTGAGCTGCGCTGAGCTGAGCTGAGCTGAGCTTTGCTGAGCTGAGTTGAGTTGAGCTGAGCTGAGCTGAGCTGAGCTGAGCTGAGCTGCGCTGAGCTGCGCTGAGCTGAACTGAGCTGAGATGCACTGAGCTGAGCTGAGCTGTGCTGAGCTGAGCTGTGCTGAGCTGAGCTGAGCTGCGCTGAGCTGAGCTGAGCTGAGCTGCGCTGAGCTGCGCTGAGCTGAGTTGAGCTGAGCTGCGCTGAGCTGCGCTGAGCTGAGCTGTGCTGAGCTGCGCTGAGCTGAGCTGCACTGAGCTGAGCTGAGCTGAGCTGAGCTGAGCTGAGCTGCGCTGAGTTGAGCTGAGCTGAGCTGCGCTGAGCTGCGCTGAGATGAGCTGAGCTGAGCTGCGCTGAGCTGAGCTGAGCTGAGCTGCGCTGCGCTGAGCTGCGCTGAGCTGAGCTGAGCTGTGCTGAGCTGAGCTGCGCAGAGCTGCGCTCAGCTGAGCTGCGCTGATCTGCGCTGAGCTGAGCTGAGCTGAGCTGAGCTGAGCTGCGCTGAGCTGAGCTGAACTGAGCTGCGCTGCGCTGCGCTGAGCTGCGCTGAGCTGAGCTGAGCTGCGCTGAGCTGAGCTGAGCTGCGCTGCGCTGAGCTGCGCTGAGCTGAGCTGACCTGAGCTGCGCTGAGCTGCGCTGAGCTGATCTGCGCTGAGCTGAGCTGCGCTGAGCTGCGCTGAGCTGAGCTGAGCTGAGCTGACCTGCGCTGAGCTGATCTGAGCTGCGCTGAGCTGAGCTGAGCTGAGCTGAGCTGATCTGAGCTGAGCTGACCTGAGCTGCGCTGAGCTGAGCTGAGCTGATCTGCGCTGAGCTGAGCTGCGCTGAGCTGAGCTGAACTGAGCTGCGCTGCGCTGAGCTGAGCTGCGCTGCGCTGAGCTACGCTGAGCTGCGCTGAGCTGCGCTGAGCTGATCTGAGCTGAGCTGCGCTGAGCTGAGCTGAGCTGCGCTGAGCTGAGCTGAGCTGAGCTGAGCTGAGCTGAGCTGACTGCGCTGAGCTGCGCTGCGCTGAGCTGCGCTGAGCTGAGCTGCGCTGAGCTGAGCTGCGCTGATCTGAGCTGAACTGCGCTGAGCTGAGCTGAGCTGAGCTGAACTGAGCTGCGCTGCGCTGAGCTGAGCTGAGCTGAGCTGAGCTGAGCTGAGCTGCGCTGAGCTGCGCTGACCTGAGCTGCGCTGAGTTGCGCTGAGCTGAGCTGCGCTGAGCTGAGCTGCGCTGAGCTGCGCTGAGCTGAGCTGAGCTGAGCTGCGCTGAGCTGCGCTGAGCTGAGCTGAGCTGAGCTGAGCTGAGCTGAGCTGCGCTGAGCTGAGCTGAGCTGCGCTGAGCTGAGCTGCGCTGAGCTGAGCTGACTGCGCTGAGCTGCGCTGCGCTGAGCTGCGCTGAGCTGAGCTGCACTGAGCTGAGCTGAGCTGAGCTGCGCTGAGCTGAGCTGCGCTGATCTGAGCTGAACTGAGCTGCGCTGCGCTGAGCTGAGCTGCGCTGAGCTGAGCTGAGCTGAGCTGAGCTGCACTGAGCTGAGCTGCGCTGAGCTGAGCTGAGCTGTGCTGAGCTGAGCTGAGCTGCGCTGAGCTGAGCTGAGCTGAGCTGAGCTGAGCTGCGCTGCGCTGAGCTGAGCTGCGCTGCGCTGAGGGATCAGTGCTGGGCCCTGTCCTCCTCAACATATTCTTTGATGATCTGGGTGAAGGGGTCGAGTCAGTCATCAGCAAGTTTGCCGATGACACCAAGTTAGGGGCAGATGTTAGTCAGTTAGAGGGTAGGAAGGCTCTGCAGAGGGACCTCGACCAACTGGACAGATGGGCAGAGTCCAATGGATTGGCATTCAACAAGTCCAAGTGCCGAGTGCTGCACTTTGGCTACGGCAATCCCATGCAGAGCTACAGGCTGGGGTCGGAGTGGCTGGAGAGCTCCCAAACAGAGAGGGACCTGGGGGTGCTGATTGACAGCCACCTGAATATGAGCCAGCAGTGTGCCCAGGTGGCCAGGAGGGCCAATGGCATCCTGGCCTGCATTAGGAATAGTGTGGCCAGCAGGAGCAGGGAGGTCATAATGCCCCTGTACTCTGCTTTGGTTAGGCCACACCTTGAGTCCTGTGTCCAGTTCTGGGACCCTCAGTTTAAGAAGGACATCGAAACACTTGAGCGTGTCCAGAGAAGGGCAACAAGGCTGGTGAGAGGCCTTGAACACAAGCCCTATGAGGAGAGGCTGAGGGAGCTGGGATTGTTTAGCCTGGAGAAGAGGAGGCTCAGGGGTGACCTCATTGCCCTCTACAACTACCTGAAAAGTGGTTGTAGCCAGGAGGGGGTTGGCCTCTTCTCCCAGGCAACCAGCACCAGAACGAGGAGACACAGTCTCAAGCTGCGCCAGGGGAGGTTCAGACTCGAGGTGAGGAGGAAGTTCTTGACCGAGCGAGTCATTTGTCATTGGAACAGGTTGCCCAGGGAGGTGGTTGAGTCATCAACCCTGGAGGTGTTCAAGGGGAGATTGGACGTGGCACTTGGTGCCATGGTCTAGGCATGTGGTCTGTGTTGATAGGTTGGACTCGATGATCCCCGAGGTCCTTTCCAACCTAAGTGATACTGTGATACTGTGATACTGTGAGCTGAGCTGAGCTGCGCTGATCTGAGCTGAGCTGCGCTGAGCTGAGCTGAGCTGAGCTGAGCTGCGCTGAGCTGAGCTGCACTGAGCTGAGCTGAGCTGCGCTGAGCTGAGCTGCGCTGAGCTGAGCTGAGCTGAGCTGCGCTGAGCAGAGCTGCGCTGAGCTGAGCTGCACTGAGCTGAGCTGAGCTGAGCTGAGCTGCGCTGAGCTGAGCTGCGCTCCTCAAGCTGCCTTCTCTCTCTTCCGCCATGCGCTGGGTTCTGTTTGGTTTGCGCGCGGTCTCCGCGGCAACCCCTCCCCCAGCTATGTCACTGCCCTCCGGCAGGTATGTAATCCGAGCCCCCTGCCCCTCCTCCTCTCTTCCTCTTCGGGAAGTCCCGAGCCACCAGCCCCTTACCGCCTGAAAAGCAAGGGAATCAAAGCCAAAAGCCAAACTCCCAGAGCTGCGCTCCTCAAGCTGCCTCCTCTCTCTTCCGCCACGCGCTGGGTTCAGGGAAGGGAAGGGAAGGGAAGGGAAGGGAAGGGAAGGGAAGGGAAGGGAAGGAAGGGAAGGGAAGGAAGGAAGGGAAGGAAGGGAAGGGAAGGGAAGGGAAGGGAAGGGAAGGGAAGGGAAGGGAAGGGAAGGAAGGGAAGGGAAGGGAAGGGAAGGGAAGGGAAGGGATGCCGAATTTTGCCCCAAAAGGCAAGAATAACTGCCTAAAAGACTCAGTTTAGGTCAGATAGACAGGAGGTATTTTATTGGCAACGCGTTGGAGAAATCACTAAATGGATTTCTGCCTTTCTCGTAACAAAAGCATGCCTTTTATACAGCTTTGGATGTAGTATTGCATCAGATCTTATACATAATCATATCTTTGCATACATATTCATGTGGGGCATGGTGTAGGCGGAGCGTGGGCGGGGACATCTCTTTTGAGGATCTTCTTGGTGGTCGTTCCGGTGGCCTTCATCATGGGCAGGGGTTTCCTGATGAGTCTTCCTCCTTAAACTTTTGAACTCCTTTCCTAATTTGGTCAATTCCCGGTGTGCCTGGCTTGGTTCTGAGTGTTAGTTTAGCCTTGTTGGCTCTGAATGTCAGTTTGGCCTTGTTGGCTCTGAATCATGCCTACCCTAACAGTTCTTGTCAGTCCTTATCTTCTTTTTCTGTCACAGTGACCCATGCCTCAGCCAATTTATTGCTTTATCTGGTTCATGCTTTGAAAGCTATCTGTTCTGGGCTTCAGAAGGAAGGGAAGGGAAGGGAAGGGAAGGAAGGAAGGGAAGGAAGGAAGGGAAGGGAAGGGAAGGAAGGAAGGGAAGGGAAGGAAGGAAGGGAAGGGAAGGGAAGGGAAGGGAAGGGAAGGAAGGGAAGGGAAGGGAAGGGAAGGGAAGGAAGGGAAGGGAAGGGAAGGAAGGGAAGGGAAGGGAAGGGAAGGAAGGGAAGGGAAGGGAAGGGAAGGAAGGGAAGGGAAGGGAAGGGAAGGGAAGGAAGGGAAGGAAGGGAAGGGAAGGGAAGGGAAGGGGGAAGGGACCACAGCACACTGGACCGCAGCCCCACTCTCGCAATCCGGGAGTGGGGCCCCTGCTTGTCTCTGCCTGTGGGCACCACCAGGTCTAGATAGCTTGCAGATGACAGTAAACAGCATGAGAGCATTGATTCTGCTCATGGGTGGAGCATGGCTGGAGATCCGGAGATCTGGAGATCTGGAGAAGTTAGCTCAATGGGCTGAGGTCAACAGAATGAGGTTTAACAAGGCCAAGTTCTGGGTCCAGGACTTTGCTTGCAACATCTCCACCAATGCTACAGACTTGGGGATGAGTGGCTGGAAGGCAACCCAGTGGAAAAGGACCTGGGGGATGTTGTTTGACAGATGGCTGAAGATGAGCCAGCAGTGTGCCCAGGTGGCCAAGAAGGCCAGCAGCATCCTAGGGCCTGGATCAAGACCAGTGTGTCCAGCAGAATTGGGGAAGTGATCATGCCCGTGTACTTGGCCCTGGTAAGGCCACAGCTTGGGTTCACAGTATTGGATTCAGCTGTGGGTACCACAGTGTAGAAAAGACATTGAGGTACTGGAGCATATCCAGAGAAGAGCAACAAGGCTGGTGAGGAGTTGGGGGCAGGGCATCATACAAGGAGCAGATGAGCAACCTGGAGTTGTTTAGTCTGGAGAAGAAAAAGATAATGGGAGATCCTGTTGCTCTCTACTACTACCTGAAAGAAGGCTGCAGTGGGGCTGTTGTTGGTCTCTCCTCTTCTCCCTAGTAAGTAGTGATAGGACAAGAGGAAATGGGTTAGAGTTGTGCCAGGGGAGGTTTAGACTGGACATAAGGGAAAACTTCTTTACTGAGAGGGTGGTAAGGTGTTGGAATAGACTGTCCAGGGAGGTGTTTAAGTAGAGTGTGGACCTGGCACTTAGGATAAGGGTTTGGTCTTGACCCTTCAGTGATGGCTCAAGGGTTGGACAGGATGATCTTTGAGGTCTCTTCCAACTGGGGTTCTTCTGTGATTCTGTGTTTTTGTGGTGGAGTTGCCATTCCTGGACATCTTCAAGGAGCATGTAGATGTGGACGTTCAGGACATGGTTTAGTGATCATGGTAGCTGGTCTCAATTATCTTAGTGATTCTATTGGTTAGGATTCTACATGTGAGTAACACTCCAAATGTATGTGGCTTTTGGGGTGAGAAACAGGCACCAAAAAATAAATTTGTGTGGTCCTCTATAAGTTTTACAGCCTAGACATCTAAAATCCCCTCAGAAAGGTCTTAAAGTGCCAGGCACTTAATTGGAAAAACAACTGGGGAGAAACTTTTATTTTTCTTTTTTATTATTTTCTTTTAAATTAGCATTTTGAAGACACTGAAAAGGATTTACTTGGATTTGGTACTAGGAACTGCAGTTGTTCTGAATCTTCCAATGGGAAGCATGTTATCCCTTGACCTGAAAGGTCCTGTCCTGAGGCCACCACATCAAGGCGCAATGAGGTTAGCTTCCACAACTTTTGGCAAACACTTCAGAAGGATTAGTCAGCCAGCCATTCACTCAGCACGTGTGTTGGTTCCCAATCAGAAAGGCACAAGGGAAGTAACCAAGGTTGAGAAGTAAGAAAGAAATCTGAGGAAGGCAAAGTCTTCAGCTTAGTCTTGCTTCAAAAACTCTTTCCACTGTGACAGTATTTTGGCAAAGTAAAATGCAGGAGCTGTAACAAGAGTGCAAAAACTCATTGGACACCAAAGTCCAATCAGAAAGTCACAAGCTTCAAACCACTAACCTGGGACCACTTCAGCTGATGGCATAAGCTGGTAAATTTCAGAGGTAATTGAATCCCTTATATATCAATTGCACTGCAAGGTCACAAGCACTGTCATCAGCTTTCATAGCTGCCACATAAGAAAAAGTAACTCTCCACAGAGTATGGTTCAGACAAATAGATACTTTGGAGTGATAAACTGAGGGTTAGAGTCTGACCAGGCAAGCACAGAACACAATAAAAAGACTCATTAAGTTCCACTGGGGTGGGTAAAGACCAGGAGCAACAGAGTCCAGAGCTGGTGTTGCTGCCTGCTGCTCTGCAACAGCCACCCTTTTTTTTTTCTGAGCACAGGGGAGATAAAACAGTCTTTGATCAAAACAGTTCCACATTACAGCTGAACTGCTCTAAACGATTGTCTGGAGGGCCCACTTGCAGACAGGAGGGTCTCACTATTCACTTTTCATGTCAGCCCACAGTAGAAGTCAATATTGCATTTAGGAGAACCACCAGGATAGTAATCTATGGGCAAGCCTGTGTACATAAAGCCAGTAAAGACTCGTATGGTACATCAAAGTATTTCAAGCTCATCAAGACAAAAGCCTGGGAGGAAAATATGTGATGCTATAAACTTAGTTCTACTGTGAACAAAGGCTGAGAGTGGGATCATTAACGGGCAGTATGTCTCACAAACATTATGCCAACAGATGTATTCACTGGAACCTTTTCAAGGCAGACTTGTTTACCTTTTCAAGGTAAATCTTGTTTTCAAGGTAAACAAGATTTGTACCAAGGCTTCTGGATTCCTGTTTTGAGTAACAAGGTGTGCAGCTTCATATTTGCTGGATTTCACAAGAATCTGAAACAAATTCCCAGTGCGTTTGCGGTGAAGCTTTCAGTAATTTGTTTCTTACACAATCAAATCTAGACACTCCCTTCGTCTAGCCAGTCCAGCAGAGAAGAGGAACAAGCAAGTGAAGCAGTGCTGCAGTTAAATGCACCATAAACTTTCCACAGTGACATTCAGGTCGGCTGCACACAAGCGTGGCATATGAGCATTTGAATCAGTTCCACTGATTACTTCAGCTTTGCCAAAGGCAGCAAAAAAACCAAAGCTGTGTAACTCTACAAGTCAAGGAAAGCCATTGTTTCTGCTCTTTGCTGCTGCTTAAATAACTATCTGCAGTAAACAAACCAGAAAATAACAAATGGGACTACTGCCTCCTTTTCCAGGCAAAAGAAACAGGCAGACAACTTCCATTTATCAAACGACATCTTACCAGTGTTGGGTGAATTGAAAAGAGCCACAACGAATCTGCAATAATCAGTTGGTTTCTGTGGTGATTATGGATGCACTTGGATGCACTGTCAGCTCGTGGCTTGGACCACTACACTCTGTGCTGGGTTAGGAACTGGCTGGAGGGCCGAGCCCAGAGAGTGGTGGTGAATGGTGCCACATCCAGCTGGTGGCCAGGCACCAGTGGCGTCCCCCAGGGATCAGTGCTGGGCCCCATCCTTTTAACATCTTCACTGATGATCTGGATGAGGGGGTAGAGGCTCAGGGAGGCTCAGGGGTGACCTCATTGCCCTCTACAACTACCTGAAAAGTGGTTGTAGCCAGGAAGGGATTGGCCTCTTCTCCCAGGCAACCGGCACCAGAACAAGGGGACACAGTCTCAAGCTGCGCCAGGGGAGGTTTAGACTCGAGGTGAGGAGGAAGTTCTTCACCGAGCGAGTCATTCGTCATTGGAATGTGCTGCCCAGGGAGGTGGTTGAGTCACCGTCCCTGGAGGCATTCAAGAGGGGATTGGATGTGGCACTTGGTGCCATGGTCTAGTCATGTGGTCTGTGGTGATAGGTTGGACTCGATGATCCTCGAGGTCCTTTCCAACCTTAGTTATACTGTGATACTGTAATGCTGTGATACTGGTTGCAAAAGCATTTATTGGTGGCTCTTTCCTACCAGATGGCAAGTACCCATCTCTCAGAAGAGAAAGGGAGTAGGTGCATGGATTGGTGGGTTTTGAGTGAAGGGTTTAAATTACATCAGAGAAATTACAGAATGATAATGGGTGGAACAGGCTTTGAGAGATCATTGAGGCCAATCCCCTTGACAAACCAGGATCACTTAAGCCAGGCCACACAGGAACACATCCAGATGGGTTTTGAAAGTCTCCAGAGAAGGAGACTCCACAGGCTCTCTGGGCAGCCTCTTCCAGGGCTCTGTGACCCTCAAAGTAAACAAGTTTTTCTTCATGTTGAGGTGGAACTTCCTGAGTTCCAGCTTATTCCTGTTGTCCCTTGTTCTATCACTGGGCACCACCAAGAAGAGACTGTCATGCTCATCTTGATACCCACACCTCAGGTATTTATACATGTTGATAAGATCCCTTTTCAGCCTTCTCTTCTCAAAACTATACAGCCTCAGGTCTCTCAGTCTTTCCTCACAGGAGGTCAAGTCCCCAGGTCATCCCCGTAGCTCTGCTTTGCACTCTCTCCAGTAGATCCCTGTCTCTCTTGAATTGGGAAGCCCAAAGCTGGATACAGTATTCCAGAGGAGGTCTCCCTAAGGCAGAGTAGAAGGGGAGGAGAACCTCCCTAGACCTGCTGGACACACTTTTCTAGATACACCCAAGGATACTATTGACATTCTTGTCCACAAGGACACATTGCTGTCCATTGGATAACTTACTGTTAACTAGGACTCCAAGGCCTTTCACCATAGAGTTGCTTTCCAGCAGGGCAACCCCTAGTCTGTACTGGGGCCTGATGTTATTCCACAGCACATTCAGGACTCTACGCTTGTCCTTAGTGAACTTCATAAGATTCCATTTTATACAGTTCTCCAGCCTGTCCATGTTCACAGATTAGAAGCATTGGATTGGATGCAATCCTCAAAGGTTGTCTTGACCAACCCCACTGCAGTCAGTCAGCAGTGACACCTCCAAATAGTTCAAGTTGCCCAGGCACACATCAAGTCTGATCTTGAGTGTCTTCATGGATGGGGCCTCAACCACCTCCCTGGGCAGCCTCTCCCAATGTTTCACCACTCTCATTGTGAAGAACTTACTTCTTATGTCCAATCTAAATCTACCCTGCTCCAATGTCATAGAATCATAGAATTGTAGAATTGTTAGGGTTGGAAGGGACCTCAAAGATTGTCAAGTTCCAACCTCCCTGCCATGGGCAGGGACACCTCACTGCAGATCAGGGTGCTCACAGCCACATCCAGCCTGGCTGCAAAAACGTCCAGGGATGAAGCTTCCACCACCTCCCTGGGCAACCTGTGCCAGTCTCTCACCACCCTCATGGGAAAGAACTTCTTCCTAACATCCAATCTGAATCTACCCAATTCTAGTATCTATTTTTTCCATTCCCCCAATCCTATCGTTATCTGACAGCCTAAAAAGTCCCTCCCCAGCTTTCTTGTAGTCCTCTTCAGATACTGGAAGGCCACAGGAAGATCTCCTCAGAGCCTTTTCATCTCCAGACTGAACAGCCCCAACTCCCTCAGTCTGTCCTCATAGCAGAGCAGCTCCAGCACTTGGTGCCGTGGTTTAGTAGTCATAAGGTCTTGGGTGACAGGTTGGACTTGATGATCTTTGAGGTCTTTTCCAACCTTACTGATTCTATGTTTCTATGTTTTTATTTTAATGGCAGTTACTGAGGGACCTGGGGAAGATGAGCCTTTGGTTCCTGGCTTCATAGGTTCATGGAATGAAACATTTGGGTTGAAAGGGAGTTTAAAGATCATTCAGTTTCAAACCCCTTGCCGTGGGCAGGGACACCTCCCACCAGCCCAGGGTGCTCAAGGCCTCATCCAACCCGACCTTGAACACCTCCAGGGAGGGGACATCCACAACCTTCCTGGGCAACCTGTTCCAGTGTCTCTCCACCCCCACTGCAAAGAATTTCTTCCTCATCTCCAGTCTCAATCTCCCCTCCTCAAGCTTCAATCCATTTCCTCTTGTCCTATCATTCCCAGCCCCTGTCAAAAGTCCCTCCCCAGCTCTCCTGTAGCCCCCTTCAGGTAGTAGAAGGCTGCTCTAAGGTCTCTCTGGAGCCTTCTCCAGGCTGAACAGCCCCAGCGCTCCCAGCCTGGGAGAAAATCGTGAGTTGGACATACAAAGAGTAAGATGCTGAATAAATAAATTGTCTCACTAAACATTATTATTGTTAGAGATTTTGCATGTTTAGTTCCAGGCATCTAGCTATTAGAAGTACATAAATGAAGAAGTGGGTTAGTGTTTGAAAAAGTAGACAAGAAAAATACAGGCATTTTTTAAATAAGAGGTCCTAGGCTTGAAAAGTCAGGAAATTACTATGAATGTGGCATGATTAGGTGGCATAAACAGCAAATTAAATCAGGAAATATACAAAGATACATATATTTATTGTGTGTGCATATATATATACACACACACACATATATATATATATTCTTACAGGGAAAGATTGCTCAGTTCACAGAGCTTTCATTAATGAAGTTAAATCAGGATTGAAGCAGCTATTTATTAGGCAACACACAGCAACCCAGTAATCAGTGAACAGTACTTTCAGGACCAACAGCAGCAATCCTATCCACTTTCAAAACGCTCTGAGACACCTATGGACTTCTAGACACCCCTCCCTACTGTCCTATAGGTACCTCTGGGTTGAGGTGGGTCCCTTCTTAATAT
Source organism: Melanerpes aurifrons (assembly GCA_011125475.1). Lineage (NCBI taxonomy): Eukaryota > Metazoa > Chordata > Aves > Piciformes > Picidae > Melanerpes > Melanerpes aurifrons. Next base: position 8,332,116 of record WWNC01000048.1, read on the forward strand.
TCCCTGAAGATGATGACCCATAGCAGTAGACAGTCTGGCCACTGGTTGTTTTATCCTGGAATGTGCTGTACCCTGCTTCTGTGCTTTCTGTGAGTTGAAAATCTGTAGCTGTCAGCTGTCATTTGGCTAAAGCAATTTTTGGACTGTGATTAATTGGTCTGTGTCTCCTGCAACAACAGCACGAGCAACCAAGCTGCTGCAGAACACCCTTGGGATGCACATTTGGGCAGCCACAGAGTGCGCACTTGGTTAGCCCAGGCATGCCACTGACTAGCTCCTGAAACAAGCTTCTCTCCTGTTTTCATAAACTTCATTTATTATAAGGTTTTTTCCCTTTCCTTTTCTTTTACTTTTCTTTTAAAGTGGTTTAGCATTAAAGATTTGAATTAGAATATTATTTTTTTGCCTTCCTAATTTCTTTACATTTTAAGCTCTCGCATTCTGTGAAACATTTTTTGTGTCAAAAATCAACAAACCAGTAAAAAGTTATGTGCTGTACAGCATATACTGGATTCTCCTGAAGCTTTCTGCTGCTTGCTGCTGCTGTGATAGTTCTGGTTTCCATGGAATTGAGTAGAGCTAAGATTCAGGGATACAATGAAGAGTTAAGGCATCCTTAAAATGCTGTTTTTCCTTTCAGCAGAGAGATGTATACATCCTAAATTATAGATTGAAAAGAAAGTATTTTCTCTCATGACTCTTTTGGGGTTTTTCCCCCTACTGCACTGCCTCTTTGTAGCTGAGTACTGTAGTATATATCTTCTCCCAGGATCACCAAATTTGAACCAGCTTGTAAACTGTGTGACCTGAGTACAGAGATATATTGGCCAAGTCTGTCATGCAGTATTACTACTTTCAATTTATCAGGGGAGGGAACTAATTCTTAAGTGGATACATGAACCCACTTCTGCTGAAATGTTTACAGCCCATTACAAGATCCTTTATCAACAGGGTCCCTTCAACTGACCAAAAATGAAAGAATCCTTAATCAGCTCAAGGAGACCTCAGCACTTGTAAATCAGCGACAAGTACTATTCAGCTTGAGCAAGTTCCTCTGTTCACATTTAACCCAAAGTGAGATTTACACCAAGTTCTCTGTAAGCAGAGACTGCAACACAAGTCAGCCCTCCTTCTTTTTGCAATTGCTCTTCTTCACAAAGAATGAGATTAGGAATATGACAAGATACCCTATGGCTTTGGATAAGATAATAAAGTGTATCACATTTTACCTCCTGCCTGCAAAAGCAACAGCATTTGTTATTATTTGGGGGCATCCTGCTGGCAGCTGCAAATTCAGCCTCTTCTTTCATCCTTAGTAGCCCTTGCAGACAGTTGTGAGGACACGGTGGGTGACACAGAGGAGAGAGTGGAGCAATGCATAACTGCCATAGACCTCCAGTCTATCCTTTTTTCCTCTTGTACCTGCCAAAATATTCCCTCTCCAGCCTTGTCAATCTTAAATTGAGAGCAAGGAGCTCATGGTTGAGCTGTGTGGTATAGATTGAGTCATGGCAGTATTCTGTTTCTAAGCAAGGAACACTTGATATTTGTGTGCTTCCACTCAGCAGAGACCAGCTCAGTTATAAACAAAATCTTCCACATTTTAATTCTCTCCTCTGCAATGTTTCCAGCATCATTCTTCCAGACGAGAGAAGATTCTTTTATTAGTGTTTCTTCCATTAGTATAAGAGGCTCTTGTTCAAAGAAACAAGCTAATTCAGATGAGAAGAGCATCCACTGGAAATAAAGGGAGGCATATTATTGCTATTTAATTTGCTGACTGAAAGGGGGGGGAGGGGGAGGGAAATTAAAAGAGTGAGTTTCCACAGAGAAAGTGTCTTTTGTCACAGCTTAGAATGATGTGTAATCCTGGTTAAACACAGCTTGAGGTGAGAAGAGGAAGATGTAATGCTGTTTACTGAGATGTTCTGAAATAAGGTTAGGCACTAAAAAGGAAAATTTCTTCCCTCCTTTTCCTTAGAAACCTTCCTGTCATAACTTTGGAAATGCCACACTGTGCTAAATAAGGCTATTTCTAGCTTGCAAAATATTTATGTGGGAAAATGAGCTGTGCCTTTAAAAGACAGAATTATTAGGAGAATTCTGACTTTAAGGCAGAGAACCTTGCAGAAGGAGAAATTAAATTAAAAAAAAAAAAATAAAGTGAAAAAATTCACTCCTGCCTGTGCACTTACTCCAGTTTGGGAGTATTCAAGCTTATAGCACATTGAGGGAATCTGTTTTCCTCTCTCTTATTCATTAATTTGGCAAGATAGGGTCCAATTTGCTCTTGTACATGCAGCGTTAGTACACTGTACCACAACTCCACAGGTCCTCAGCCTGCAGTTCCAGCCACGCAGACCGAGGAGTGATGAGACTTTGAACCAGCCATGCAGAGAGATCATTCTAATAGCTGGGACTTGGCTGTCATTCCTCTACAGCTTCTCTGAAATTTTCAGCTGTCAGGGGGAACGGGAAAATATTTCTTAGGAGATAGAACAACCTGATTGCAAACTCACAGGGGAAGAAAAAAAGAATGACCAAACAAGTGATTGAGGAAACAAAGCCAAGTGGTAATATCTGAAACCATGATTTTGTCTTTTTTTTTCCTTTTCTTTCTTAATACACCATATCAAAGAAGCCTGAAGTTACATGAGTTCTTAACAGTTGTGAAAAGTGTGGTGGATTGTTCAGAGGCTGAACCCTAGCAGTTTTGCCCAGGTGTATTTGAATCACTGAAACAGAATTTAGCATGGCTCTTTAGGTAGAGTTCATATGAATACATAGTGGAATGGAATGGAATGGAATGGAATGGAATGGAATGGAATGGAATGGAATGGAATGGAATGGAATGGAATGGAATAGAATAGAATAGAATAGAATAGAATAGAATAGAATAGAATAGAATAGAATAGAATAGAATAGAATAGAATAGAATAGAATAGAATAGAATAGAATAGAATAGAATTAACCAGGTTGGAAAAGAGCTTCTAGGTCATCAAGTCCAGCCTATCACCCAACACCATCTAATCAAATAAACCATGGCACCAAGTGCCTCATCCTGTCTACTCTTAAACACTTCCAGTGATGGTGACTCCACCACCTCCCTGAGCAGCCCATTTCAATGGCCAATCTCTCTTACTGTGAAGGACTTCTTCCTAACATCTAACCTAAACCTCCCCTGATGCAGCTCAAGACTGTGTCCTCTTGTTCTGCTGCTGGTTGGCTGGGAGGAGAGACAAACCACCACCTGGCTACAGCCTCCTTTCAGGTAATTCTTCAATGTTACAGGCAAAGATCAAGATTTTCATGGCTTTCTATAGCACACAATCACTCCACAAACTAAAGAAAGGTTGACCATCCCCCAAGAGACCTTGCAGATCTTTGCTGAAATGTTGCTACCAGCAAAGCATTTGCACAGGCATCTTAACTGCATTGTTATGGTATGCCTTAGAAAGAGGAGAACCTCTCTTTCTAGGAAAGACTGAGATACCTAGAGCTGTTAGTCTGGAGAAGAGAAGACTGAGAGAGGACCTTATCAATCTCTGCAAATATCTGAAGTGTGGCTGTCATGAAGATGGAGCCAGGCTCTTTTCAGTGATACCCAGTGATAGGATGAGAGGCAATCACAGGAAATTTCACCCCAACATGAGAAAAAAACTACTGTGAGGGTGGCAGTGGACTGGAGCAGGCTGCCCAGAGATTGTGGAGTCTCCTCTACCAGATCTTCAAAACCCACTTGGACACATTCCTATGTAACCTGCCCTAAGTGATCCTGCTTTGGCAGGGGGATTGGCTTTGATGATCTCTGGAGATCCCTTCCAACCCCTAACATTCTGTGATTCTATGAGCATGAGAGGGATGTGGTTCTTTCTTCTTCAGTGATAATTCTAATTTCCTTAGAACAAACTCTATTACCTATCTCTATTTAAAGTGTAGGGTAGGATAGGATGCAAATCTATCTGAGTCATGCAAATCTATTTGAGTTAATAGAAAAACAGCAACCAAGGCAGAGCTTCTGGCTCCATCTGCAGTATTTCATGTCTGCTAAACCAGCCCTCTGGAATCCACCACACAGAAAATGTGCTTCTCTTCCCCCAGTAAAACCCCATCATAATTAGTTTTTTGATAAATCAAATGCCAGCCTTAGCAAAATGTGACAAGCAACCAAAGAGCTCATAATGCTTTAGTTGGCACTTACACAAATTAAGGAAAAGAAATGGTAAGAAATTATAATTTTTAGACCATTTTAAAGGTTGATTTAAGATCATCCATAATGGAACTTTCACCCTTCAGGAGTGTGAAATGGATCAATACTTGCCTAACATTCTGATATCCACAGAAGTGGGATACAAGGCACAAACCTTTGACAAAGTGTTTATATAATTGTTAGGGTTGGAAGGGACCTCAAGGATCCTCTAGTTCCAACACCCATGCCACAGGCAGGGACACCTCACACTAGATTGTGATTTCCTTAAACAGTTCCTTTCCACTCAGGAGTGTACACTGACCTGGACAGTCACTGCATGTTGACCTAGTTTCCTTAGACATGATCTAGAACACAGAACATCCTGTGGTTTCACTGGGACCTTGTGTGATGTTCTGCATGCATAATTATCTCAAACTGCAACCCTTGCCATTTCTTTGCCCAGGTTCCCTGCCTGTGAATTCTCCATGAAATGCAATATTTCTCAGACTGTCTCTAAAGCCATTTTACTTTGGGCTACCTCACAGTGTCACAGCATCATTGTGCTCAGTGTCACCTCCACAGCGATGCTATGGATGCCGTCCATGGGCTCACTCCAGGCTTGGCCACTGCTGCCCAGAGTGCTGTTGTGAAAGCAATGATCTGGTGGAGAGTGGTGAAAATACATCTCCAGTGACTTGCTTTCTTGATAAGAAATAATAAAGCTGTCACTTAAATTTTTTTCTCTCCTTTGGCTTTTATAGCAGTATTCATGCTGCTGAGTGAAATTGTCTTCAGGATCACCAGACAGTTAGGCTCTGAGACATCTATCACAGTCATAGGAACTTTTTTTCCCCTCTGGCAAATCTGCTTGTGTTCAGGCCAAAGCTGAGGAGACTCATGGCTGTAGTTTGTTGAGTTGGGCTTGCCCCATCATCCATGGATCTGTCAGCTAAACCACTTTGGAGACTGATTCCAGCTAAAATGAGATGAATGGGCTTAAAGCACTCAAAGAAAAATTATTCATCTGTGCATCATTGAGCCTGTTGAGGCTCAAGTGTTTTAGCCACATCCACCTTAGAAATCTTCATTTCTTGAGAAAGATTGCTCAGTAGGTCACAGCCAATTATTCAGGTGCTTCCACTGGCTTTTCTTCAAATGCCTTTAGTCAAATTTCCAGTGTCATTGCTAACTCACACGTGGCCTAAAGCCTCTGAGAGACCACCTAGCCCTTCTGCAGATTAGTTTCTCACAACAGCTGTCGTGATGTTAGTTTCTCATGAAAACTGCAGGGAAAACAGAACTGTCACTGCCAGCTGTGGGACACTTTCAATAACCTGTGAAGAGAAGCAAAAAACAGCCTCTTAACCTGCATGTAAAACACAGAGATTCCTTTTCAAAGATGGCATTTGACCCAAAGTGTACTAGAGCCATTTTCACATAACGTCAGCTGTCAGGCAGACAACAGTTGCAAATCCCAGGGCTAAGACCATTGTGCTGCTGCCCATTTGGAGGAAAGCTTTGAGTCCTTAGCACAAACCTGACCCTGTGTCCAACAGCCATTACAATACTCTCTGCACAGATGCCTTCTGCCCACAGAAAATGCCCATTGTACCAGAGCTGGAAACCTGAAGCTGCTAAACACCATTACTCACAACAGTAATTAATCTCATAATCACCAGCTCAGCTGGCTGCAATTGTCAATATATTGTTTTATGAGCTTCCATTGGCAGGAAATGAATGATTTCTATCTCCTAAAAATAAAATTACTCTGTGGGTATACTATAGAGGTTATTTATGTAGAAAAGAATAAATCATAATGAAAGTGGCAGGAAATAAATAAAAGGGCAATTCTGCTGGCTGAGTGTCTAGAGTAGAAATTTCTCTCTGAAGCATTTTTCAAGGATCCTCTATTCTGCTTCAGTTATCTAACCCTAACTCCAGCTTTAATGGGTACTGATTTCTGTTTGATTTGGATGTGTCAAAATGCCAGGCCATTTGTGCCATCAGAATGCAACTATATATATCCAATGTGGAGAAGAGAACATTAAAATACATAACTAAATCTGGAATCTGCTACAATATTCCAGCAAAATATAAAATTATGAAGGAAAAAAAAAAAATCCCCCATCTGGTCATTCTGCATTGTCAAAGTTACCTATTAGCTGCCAGGGATGTAGGAAAAAAACAACAGTAAATCTGTCAGGAATCATTTATCCGTCAGCCAGTGGTACTCAGAAGAGAAAAGAAAGAGAAGAGAAAGAGAAAGAAAAGAGAGAGAAAAGAAAGGGAAAAGAAAGGGAAGAGAGAGAGAAAAGAAAGATAAAAGAGAAAAGAAAGAGAAAAGAAGAGAAAAGAAGAAAGCGAAAAGAAGAGAAAAGAAGAAAGCAAAAAGAAGATAAAAGAAGAAAGCGAAAAGAAGAAAGTGAAAAGAAGAAAGAGAAAAGAAGAAAGAGAAAAGAAGAAAGAGAAAATAAAGAGAAAAGTAAGAGAAAGAAACTACCACATGAAGTGGCATGATGAGACAATACTCACCACAGCAGAAAAATTAAGACTTGAAGCTCCAATCTCCAATAAAGCTGGCCAAGGAAGAATCTTTGTGTGTCAGGTTACACCCATCCCTGGAGGGGGTGGGCTGAGGTGGGCAGGGGTCCCCTGGTCTAAGTCTATTCCACTCCCCCTTCCTATCCACCAAGCCTATTTAAGGGGAGCCATCTCCTGTGCTCTTGCTCATCACCTGCCTGAGATGCTGCTCCTCTGCTGTTGCAAGCACATGGTGGGGCCTGCTCCATGCTGCATCCTGCATCTGAAGAGAATCCACATTTGTATCAAGAGAATCCTGTGCCAGCTGGGCCTGGTTTTCTATAATTTTTTGTTTACCCTTTTTCCTTATACTTTTGTAACTTCTCTTTTATTCAAATGCCATATGTGTTTTGCTAAACTTAACTTTTTACTTCCAAATCAATTCTGGACTGATTCTTTTATGTTTTTACCTCTCTTTTCTCCTGCCCAATTTTGCCATCCCATACTGGGGATAAAAAAAAATCACAGAACAGAGCAATCTAAATCTGTTCCATTTGGGCCTTTGGACTTTGGGAAAGCTTAAACCACAACACTTTGGAGGTGCAAAAGCTTCACTATTTGCTCCACCTTATCTCACAGATATGAGCAACAAGAACACCACTTTCAATATAGAATAGAATAGAATAGAATAGAATAGAATAGAATAGAATAGAATAGAATAGAACAGGTTGGAAGAGACTTTCAAGATCATCACATCCAACCTATCATCCAACACCATCTAATCAACTAAACCATGACACCAAGCACCCTATAAAAATATAAGTACACACAGAGGTCCCTTTTTAGCAGATAGAGTGGACAGAGAGAACAATGTGACCAAGCTTGAATTTGGCATACGGGTTTTCCTTTAAGCAACAGAACTGACATTTCAGTAAGTTTTTGGTTGGTGGTGGTTGTGGTAGCTTTTTTTTTCTTACATGCAAATAGATTTATTTTGACAAGTATAGAATCATAGAAGCAAAGAATCAGTAAGGTTGGAAAAGACCTCAATGATCATCAAGTCCAACCTGTCACCCAAGGCCGCATGACTACTAAACCATGGCACCAAGTGCCACATCCAGTCCTCTCTTGAACACCTCCAGGGATGGTGACACCACCACCACCCTGGGCAGCGCATTCCATGGCTAACAACTCTCTCTGTGAAGAACTTTCTCCTCACCTCGAGCTTAAGTGCATTCAAGTCCTCTTTTTGCCTAATTCTCTTGCCTATCAAGATTAGTCTGAGATCTTTTTAGTGCTGTAGTAGCATGTCTCTTATATTACTTCAGTGCAGTTATTCAGAGTCTTGGTCTGATTTTGAGTCACAACAGCCATTCTGAGAAAACACTGACAGCACATGAACACCAAGCACTAAAACAACTTCAAGGTTTGTCTCATGAAGGGAAAAGCCTCCAGAGAGGAGCTGTGGTGGGTTGAAATTTCCCTCCCCAACATTAACTTTGCCAGACCAGTCCAGCTGGAAGCAAATGATATCTACCACAGGAGCTGACACAAGCTGGTAGGACTTCAAATGGGCAAAGAAGTATCCAGCGGGCTTGGAAACTCTCTTGGGAAGTCCTGCAGGCTCCTTCCCCTGTGCTGGTAGTATTGTAGTGTCCCCAGGAATGCATATGTAGCTCACTAGAGGAAAACAGGCTAAAGGAGGAATTTAGTGAGCAAAACCTGTGCTGCATACATTAGGGGAAAAAAAAAAAGTAATTTTCAAGGTGGTGAAACAAGGCTTTACTGTGAGGTCAAGACACTCAACAGGAAGGCAGAAACAAAACCCAAAATTAGTTTCCTGCCTCATTAGAGCAATTGAAATCTTTGTTTTTTCTGTTGGCCTGTCTTTGGGCAAAAGCTAAAGCTTTCCTCCAGAAACACAAAGTCCTAACATACCACTCCATCACAAGGAGCAGCCATATGGTCTGGAGGTGACAAAGCAGTTTGCATGGTGCATGCTGCATAACTATTCAGATAGAGATATTTTATTTTGATGACTGATACAGTCTGCCTGCTCTCCTCTGTCTTTATAATTGAAGCATTTTTTTAACATATATAGCATGAATTTATACTCCTGGGTTCTCAGTTCCTCTTATGGCTTTTCCCCTCCTTTTACATTTAATAAAGTTTCCCCCTTTCTTTTTTCCCTTTCTTCATGGCCAAGAACTGAAACAATTCATTTCACAGCAATCCCTTCTCACTGCTTTCCTAATACCCATGTGTATTAAAGCCTCATCCATCATTGTTTTCAGAGTCAGCTTTTTAATCAGATCTGTATGTATATTGGTTTGAGCATGTGGCAGTTTAATTACCCTCTTGAATATGTGAAACACATCTTTGTCATATCTACTTATATCTGAAGAGAGCCATCCTATAACACTAATTAAAGAGGGATGATGACAATTTTTCCATACTCAAATTATATCCCATCTGTCTAGTCCTCCTCATGTTCACTCTCTGGATTAATTAAGGGTAGGGAAAGGTTGTTTCCCTGGAGTTTTGCCTAATGCAGGATGAAAAGCCTGTTTTAATGAAGAAACATACAAAATTCCTTTCTTCTCATCCCAGAGTAAAGCACACAGCAGAGTAGTGCAGAGCTCTTCGTTTTGCTGCTGCCTAATCAGCTAGTCATATATTGCAGTGGCATCAGGAGTCGTGTTTATGCAACTGTTTACTCAAGCTAGCAGCTGGTCTGAAGGGACACACAGAACTGTCAGTGAGTCACAGCCAGTCACTGTGCCCTGATATCTGGACCTGGAGTTAAAACCAATTCTGTATTAACAGTATGATTAAAGGAGAGAGCAACAAATGGCTACTGTGTGAAAGCACATCTGTTTCTCAGTGTTGTCTTTCATCAGCCTCAGACTGCATTGCCCATAGATATTTTCTTCAGATATTTGAGACATTTAGGTGAAGTGCAAAGTCCTCTGGTCCTCCATAAACAGGAAACTTTTAAAGAAATTATTCTGAGACTAATAGAATAAATAGAAGTCTTTGGATTAGAAAAGACCTTTAAGATCAACTCCAACCATCATTCACAGGTTCAGATTGTGTTGGGTTGGAAGCCACCCTCAAAGGTCATCTTGTCCAATCCTACTGCAGTCAGCAGGGACACCTGCAATTGGATCAGGCTTCTCAGGGCCACTTCAAGACTCATTCTGAGTGTCTTGAGGGACAGGGTCTCAACCACATCCCTGGGAAACCTGCTCCAGTATTTCACTATCTTCATTGTAAAGAACTTCCTCCTTATGTTCAACCTAAATCTGCCCTGCTCCAGTTTCAAACCATTACCCCTCATCCTATCACCACAGGCCCTTCTAAACAGTCCCTCCCCAGCCTTTCTGTAGGTACCCTTCAGATATTGAAATGTAGCTATAAGGTCTCTACATAGCCTTCTCCTCTCCAGGCTGAACAATCCCAATTCTCTCAGCCTGTCTTTGTAGGAGGGATTCTTCAGCCCTCTGATCATCTTTCTGGCCCTTCTGTAGACCTAATCCAGCAGGTCCATGTCATACTTGTGTTGGCAGCCCCACATCTGGACGCAGTACTCCAGGGGAAGTCTCACCAGTGCAGAATGGCAGAATCAACTCTCTCAACCTGCTGGCCATGCTTCTTGCTGCAAGTGCACATTGCTGGCTCATGGCCAGCTTCTAATCCACCAGTACCCCTAGGTCCTTTCCTGTAGGGCAGTTCTCAATTTCATCATCCTTCAGGCTGTATTGATATCAAGGATTTCCCCAACAGGATCTTGCACTTGAGCTTCCTGAGATGCTCCTCAGTCCACCTCTCCAGCCTGTTCAGGCCTCTGGATGGCATCCTGTCCTTCAGTCTTACCAGTTTCATATATTATCTAACTCTACAAGTTATGGTGCTAAACACTGTCCCTTAATTCCACATCTCTGAAGCTGGTTTTGCTGGTTAAGGCCTTACCTTAATGGTTTCTGATCATTCTGAGACTGATATACATCTAAGTACACCTCTCATATACCTAAGCCATTAATTTTCATCTAAAGAGTAGCCACAAAATCTACTAAAAGGAAGGATGGAAGGCCCTGAAGAGTCAGAATGGTGTGCCACCAGTGAGGAAGGTTACATAGAATAGAATAGAATAGAATAGAATAGAATAGAATAGAATAGAATAGAATAGAATAGAATAGAATAGAATAGAATAGAATAGAATTACCAGGTTGGAAAAGACCAAGATCATCAAGTCTAACCTAACACCCAACACCATCTAATCAACTAAACCACGACATCAAGTACCTTTATTAGAATAAACCAAACCAGGTTGGAAGAGACCTACAAGATCATTATGTCCAACCCATCAACCAATCCAACCCACCCAAACAGCTAATCCATGGTACCGAGTACCCCATCAAGTCTCCTCCTCATCCAGTCTCTTCTTAAACACCTCCACCACCTCCCTGGGCAGCCCATTCCAATGGCCAATCTTTCTGTGAACAGCTTTCTCCTCACATCGAGCCTAAACTTCCCCTGGCACAGCTTGAGACTATGTCCTCTTATTCTGCCACTGGTTGCTCACCTGGCTACAACCTCCTTTCAGGTAGTTGCAGACAGCAATAAGGTCTCCCCTGAGGCTCCTCTTCTCCAGGCTAAGCAATCCCAGCTCCCTCAGCCTCTCCTCATAGGGATTGTGCTCCAGATCCCTCCCCAGCTTTGTTGTAGCAGAGGCTGTCATAGCCACATTTGATTTACAGAGGACACTCATTAGCTGTCAAAAAATGAGGGAGGAGGAGGCCTGCACTTAGCTGGATCTCATTAAACTGGTGGGATGAGTGTGAGAATCACACAATCATTAAGATTGGAAAAGACCTCTAAGATCATCAAGTCCGACTGCCAACCCAGCACCACCATGCCCAATAAGCCATGTCCCAAAGTGCCATGTCTACATGCTTTTGGAACACCTCCAAGAGTGGTTACTCCACCACCTCTCTGAGCATCCCAATGCCATTCTAATGCCTGACCATTCTCTTGGTAAAGAAATCTTTTCTAGTATCCAATCTAACCTGAGTCAATTTCCTTTCATCCTGTCCCTTGTTACCTGGGAGAAGAACTTGACACCCATCTTGCTACAACATCCTTTCAAGTAGTTGTAGAGAGCAATAAGGTCTCTTACTGCTTTTCTCCAGGTTAACTAACCCAGTTCCCTGAGCTTCTCCTTATAAGACCTGTGATTGGGAACAGTCAGCATGGCTTTGCCAAGGGCAAATCCTGCCTGAACAACCTGGTTGCATTCTATGAGCAGGTGACAAAATTAATAGATGAGGGGCAAGGAACTGATGTCATTTACCTGGACCTGAGCAAAGCCTTCAACACTGTCCCGCACCACATCCTGGTCTCCAAACTGGTGACACATGGCTTTGATGGGTGGACCACTAGATGGATAAGGAACTGGCTTGATGGTCGCACCCAAAGAGTGGCTGTCAATGGCTCCATGTCCCAGTGGAGGCCAGTGACAAGCAGAGTCCCTCAGGGATCAGTCCTGGGACCTGTCTTGTTCAACATCTATGTGGGTGCCATGGACAGTGGCATTGAGTGCACCCACAGCAAGTTTGCTGATGACACCAAGCTGTGTGGTGCAGCAGACACGCTGGAGGGAAGGGAGGCCATCCAGAGGGACCTTGACAGGCTGGAGAGGTGGGCACAAGCCAACCTCATGAAGTTCAATAAGAACAAGTGCAAGGTCCTGCATCTGGGTGGAGGCAATCCCAGGCACAAATCCAGGCTGGGCAGTGACTGGCTGGAAAGTAGCCCTGAGGAGAGAGACTTGGGGGTGCTGGTGGACAAAAAGCTCAACAGGAGCTCTCAGTGTGCACTTGCAGCCTGCAAAGCCAATCAGATCCTGGGCTGCATCAGGAGAAGTGTGGCCAGCAGGTCGAGGGAGGTGATCCTCCCCTTCTACTCAGCCCTGGTGAGACCCCACCTGGAGTACTGTGTCCAGTTCTGGAGCCCCTATTACAAGAGGGATGTGGAGGTGCTGGAACATGTCCAGAGAAGGGCCACAAGGATGATCAGAGGGCTGGAGCACCTCTCCTATAAGGACAGACTGAGGGAGTTGGGGCTGTTCGGTCTGCAGAAGAGAAGGCTCCGAGGTGCCCTCATTGTGGCCTTCCAGTATCTGAAGGGGGCCTACAGGAAGGCTGGGGAAGGACTGCTCAGGGTCTCAGGTAGTGATAGGAGTAGGGAGAATGGAATGAAGCTGGAGGTGGGGAGATTCAGGCTAGATGTGAGGAGGAGGTTCTTCCCCATGAGGGTGGTGAAACCCTGGAATGGGTTGTCCAGGGAGGTGGTCGAGGCCCCATCCCTGGAGGTGTTTAGGAGCAGGCTGGCTGAGGCTCTGGCCAGGCTGATCTAGTGTGGGGTGTCCCTGCCCATGGCAGGGGGCTTGGAACTAGATGATCCTTGTGGTCCCTTCCAACCCTGAATGAAACTATGAAACTATGTTCTCCAGACCCTTCACCATCTTCATGGTCCTTCTCCAGACATGATTCAGTAACTCAGCACCCTTCTTCTATGGAGCAATCATTTTGATCCATTCTTTAAGAGCTTTTTCACTGCTGCTTGAATGATCCTCCAGGCTTTTTCTTCTCCCTATTTTCTTTATTTTGATTCTCCTTCCCTTTGCTGAAACTGGTGAGGGAGTCCTTCCCTCAGAAGAATGTGCTGCCATTGAAAACTTCATCAGCACCAAGGCTGGTGGTGCTTTTGTTATCCTGGCTTTCCCTTGTTAACACAAGGCACTGCAAATATGCTAAGTGAAATTAATTTATAGGAACGACTACACAGTATTAATTTAGGGTCATCAATAATTAAGCCTATTCTGATCCTTCAGTTGGGAGATAATGGTGCCTGTAAATTTGCACGAAAACAAGGCAGCTAACTACAAAAGTGTTAAAATACATTTCTTTAACTACCATCATATTTCATTCCCATTGTTCCTACACGCTATGAAAATGTAATTTTCTTTTCAACAATTCTTCCTACCCAGTGTATCTTGTTCTACTTTTTTGTTGTTGCTGGTGGTGGTGGTGGTGGTTTTTTTTTTGTATTTTCTTATCTATTTTTAATTTTATTTCTCTGGCCTAAGATAAAGCTAAACAGAGTGCTTACAACCACTTCACACTTTGATTTGCAGGTGAACTCGCCACGCGCTGATCCATTTTCCAAACTATAAAGTCATAAAAAATGCAGCCTGCCATGTATAAAATGTTATTTACATGTGTTAGGGTTTTGGGGGTGGGGGTGGGGGCTTTTGCTTTTTTTTTTTTTTTTTTCTTACAGGAATATTGAAGCTCATCATTTAAAAGCCTAAAATGAAATTTTCTAGGGAAGATAATCAGCTCAAACCATGTATAAGCAGAGAGGCAGCCTGTGAGAAGGCATTGCGACAAGTTGTTAGAGCAGTAGGTTACAAGGGGGAGGGGGAGAGGCGAAATCTCAAAGCATTCTGTATTCTCAAAATTTCATCTTGATGATTCTTTTTTAACCCTGAGTTACTGAGAGCACTCTATGACCATAATTACCAAGGCTTTGAGTGCACCCTCAGCAAGTTTGCTGATGACACCAAGCTGTGTGGTGCAGCAGACACGCTGGAGGGAAGGGAGGCCATCCAGAGGGACCTTGACAGGCTGGAGAGGTGGGCACAAGCCAACCTCATGAAGTTCAATAAGAGCAAGTGCAGGGTCCTGCATCTGGGTCGAGGCAATCCCAGGCACAAATCCAGGCTGGGCAGTGAGTGGCTGGAAAACAGCCCTGAGGAGAGAGACTTGGAGGTGCTGGTGGACAAAAAGCTCAACATGAGCTCTCAATGTGCACTTGCAGCCTGCAAAGCCAATCAGATCCTGGGCTGCATCAGGAGAAGTGTGGCCAGCAGGTCGAGGGAGGTGATCCTCCCCCTCTACTCAGCCCTGGTGAGACCCCACCTGGAGTACTGCCTCCAGTTCTGGAGCCCCTATTACAAGAGGGATGTGGAGGTGCTGGAAGGTGTCCAGAGAAGGGCCAGGAGGATGATCAGAGGGCTGGAGCACCTCTCCTATGAGGACAGACTGAAGGAGTTGGGGCTGTTCAGTCTGCAGAAGAGAAGGCTCCGAGGTGACCTCATTGTGGCCTTCCAGTATCTGAAGGGGGCCTACAGGAAGGCTGGGGAAGGACTTCTCAGGATCTCAGGTAGTGATAGGAGTAGGGGGAATGGAATGAAGCTGGAGGTGGGGAGATTCAGGCTAGATGTGAGGAGGAGGTTCTTCACCATGAGAGTGGTGAAGCCCTGGAATGGGTTGTCCAGGGAGGTGGTTGAGGCCCCGTCCCTGGAGGTGTTTAAGCCCAGGCTGGCTGAGGCTCTGGCCAGGCTGATGTAGTGTGGGGTGTCCCTGCCCATGGCAGGGGGGTTGGAGCTAGATGATCCTTGTGGTCCCTTCCAACCCTGACTGGTACTATGATACTATGATACTATGAAGACTATTTACCCTGATTTCCATGTTTTACTTCACATAATGGTCACTATTTTGTCCTTACCTGAAGGATGGCCAAGGGCTCAGGTCCAGCCAACATGGATTTAGGAAGGGCAGATCCTGCCTGACCAACCTGATCTCTTTCTATGATCAGGTGACCTGCCTGGAGGATGTGGGGAGGCCTGTGGATGTGGTCTACCTAGACTTCAGCAAGGCCTTTGACACCGTCCCCCATAGCAAACTGCTGGCTAAGTTGTCAGCCTGTGGATTGGACCATTACACTCTGTGCTGGGTTAGGAACTGGCTGGAGGGCCGGGCCCAGAGAGTGGTAGTGAACGGTGCCACATCCAGCTGGAGGCCAGTCACCAGTGGTGTCCCCCAGGGATCAGTGCTGGGCCCTGTCCTCTTCAACATATTCATCGATGATCTGGATGAAGGGGTAGAGTCAGTCATCAGCAAGTTTGCAGATGACACAAAGTTAGGGGCAGATGTTAGTCAGTTAGAGGGTGGAAAGGCTCTGCAGAGGGACCTCGACCGACTGGACAGATGGGCAGAGTCCAATGGGATGTCATTCAACAAGTCCAAGTGCCGAGTGCTGCACTTTGGCTATGGCAATCCCATGCAGAGCTACAGGCTGGGGTCGGAGTGGCTGGAGAGCTGCCAAACAGAGAGGGACCTGGGGGTGCTGATCGACAGCCACCTGAATATGAGCCAGCAGTGTGCCCAGGTGGCCAGGAGGGCCAATAGCATCCTGGCCTGCATTAGGAATAGTGTGGCCAGCAGGAGCAGGGAGGTCATAATGCCCCTGTACTCTGCTTTGGTTAGGCCGCACCTTGAGTACTGTGTCCAGTTCTGGGACCCTCAGTTTAAGAAGGACATCGAAACACTTGAGCGTGTCCAGAGAAGGGCAACAAGGCTGGTGAGAGGCCTTGAACACAAGCCCTGTGAGGAGAGGCTGAGGGAGCTGTGATTGTTTAGCCTGGAGAAGAGGAGGCTCAGGGGTGACCTGATTGCCCTCTACAACTACCTGAAGGGAGGTTGTAGCCAGGAAGGGGTTGGCCTCTTCTCCCAGGCAACCAGCACCAGAACAAGGGGACACAGTCTCAAGCTGTGCCAGGGGAGGTTTAGACTCGAGGTGAGGAGGAAGTTCTTCACCGAGCGAGTAATTTGTCATTGGAACAGGCTGCCCAGGGAGGTGGTTGAGTCACTGACCCTGGAGGCGTTCAAGGGGAGATTGGACGTGGCACTTGGTGCCATGGTCTAGTCATGGGGTCTGTGTTGATAGGTTGGACTCGATGATCCTCGAGGTCCTTTCCAACCTAAGTTATACTGTGATACTGTGATCTTATTATCATGTTTCACGTTTCTTTCACCACTTTCCCCCAGGTTAGAACCCAACAGTCACTGGTTCTCCCATAACTCCATTTAATTTCCTATTTTAACTTTCTATAGTCTCTATATCTGTAGTTGTTTTTCTTCTGGATCACACTGCTCTGGAAAGAAAATTAGTTCTTGTATAAATGCAATGACAGAGGCTCTCTCACACGCATGTACCAGATTACTGCTGCCTCAAAATCCTAACAATAAAGAGAAAAACAAGCAAACAAAACAAAAACACCCAACTTTTTATACTTCTGTCAGTGAAGAGATATATATACATACAGAAACCCATATATGTATGTATATGTGTGTGTGTATATATGTGTGTGTATAGGTATCCAAGTATATATCCAAGTATATATCCAAGTATATATCTCACAGTATCACAGTATATTAGAGGTGGAAGCGACCGCGAGAGATCACCCAGTCCAACCTCCCCTGCCAAAGCAGGATCACCCAGGATAGCTGTCACGGTCCGGAGACATTAGATGTCTCGGTCCGGAGACACAGTTCTTTTAAATATTCCCGTGTTGTGAAATTAAAGGCACAAACGAGGCCAAAGTATCAACAGCTAGACTATTTATTACATAAAGTGGACATAAGAAAGGGGAGAGGGAGAAAAGAGAGAGAGAGAGAGAGGGACGAGAGACAGAAGAGGAAAGGAATTATATTACCACACCCCTCATCCCCCCCCCAAGACAGTTAAAGTCTGTGGAGGCAAGGTGCTGCAGATGTTGGGTTTGTAGAGAGAAACGCTGGTGAGGCTTTTACTGGAGAACAGCTGTGGTCCTCTGGGGAGATGTTGGGTTGATACAGGAACAGTGCTGAGGCTCCTCTGGGCAGCCTGGGTCTGTAGAGGAGGGGTGCTGAGGATTTGGCTGGAGCTGTGGTCCTCCGGGCAGCTTCTTTTCTCCGGAGCAGCATCGTCCTGGCTTTCTCTTCTCAGCGGCCTGGCCCGTCTCCTGTGTTTTCCTTCATCTCCGTTTTCCTCCCCGTTTCTCTCCTCTGTTTCTCTCTCCTGTTTCTCTCTCTACAAACCAGTAGTTGCTCAAGTCTTTTATACAGTTTTTAGTCCTCCGGCAGGTGTTGGTATGTAGTCAAATATCAGGAATTCCCGTGGCAGGAAATCTATGTGTGTTGGGCAAGAACCTGGCTGGAGGGGGGGGGGGGAAATCTCCATCCAGACAAGGTTCAGGAAACAGGTGGAGATTATCTTGCCCTAAAGGTGTGATGGCTGGGTCCTTGGGTCCATTGTTGTAGTCCCATGTTATCACGATGCAATCACAAGCTGATTTGCATCCAGGATTGCTAGACAGGATTCACTTTATCTTTGTTGATTTACATTAAGAGAGACAAACTTGTCGTCTTCCACAATAGCCTGCACAGGAATGCATCCAGGTGGGTTTGAAAAGTCTCCAGAGAAGGAGACTCCACAACTTCCCTGGGCAGCCTGCTCCAGGGCTCTGTCATCCTCACTGCAAAGAAGTTTCTCCTCATGTCGAAGTGAAATCTTCTATGTTCAAGTTTGAACCTGTTGTTCCTTGTCTTATTACTGTGCACCACCAAAAAGAGCTTGGCCCCCTCCACTTGACACCCACCCCTTAGATATTTATACACATTGATCAGATCCCCTTCTCAGTTTCTCAAGACCTAAAGAGCCCCAGGGCTCTCAGTCTCTCTTCATAGGGGAGATGCTCAGTTCCCCTAATCATCCTCATGGCTCTCCATTGGACTCTCTCCAGCAGGTCTCTGTCTCTCTTGAACTGGTAAGCCCAAAACTGGACACAGTATTGTAGGTGTGGTCTCACCAGGGCAGAGCAGAGAGGTAGAAGAACCCCCCTAGAGCTACTAGCCACACTTTTCTTGATGCTCCCCAGGATCCTATTAGCTCTCTTGGCCACAAGAACACATTGCTGTCCAATGCAGAACTTGCTGTTCACCAGCATTCCAAGGTCTTTCTCCACGGAACTGCTTTCCAGCAGAGCAGCCTCTAACCTGTACTAGTGCCTGTTATTCCTCCCCAGATGTAGGACCTTGCACTTGTCCTTACTAAATTTCATGAGGTTTGCCTGCACCCAGCTCTCCGGCTTGTCCAGGTCATGTTGGATGGTTGCACAACCCGAGCCCCCCCAGTTTTGTCCAGATACCTCAAAAAACTCTTCCTAACGGCATGTTAGCTACCTTTTCTACAGGCAAAATATTCTATGCCACTCACACAGTAACTCTTACCTATGTTCTGAAGTGGTTGTTTTCTCCCACACAGCTCTGCAAATAACCAGCATCTCACTTTTGATGTTGTTTTTTCAGGCTTAAGTTGCACAATTAGATTAATTTGAAAATTGTATAGACACCTAAGGATTTTACACTTGACTTACTAAGTAAGAACACATTCTTTAAGGCATTAAAAAGTTCTGGCAACAAGGATTCCAGCAAGAAATCTATATCTGAGTCCTTAGAGAAATAATCTCTCACTAAGTACTGTGAGGAAATAAGCTGGTTTAATCATGGATTCTGTTTCTAATATCTTTTCATTACCTCCAACCCAATTCTACAACACGAATGGTTGGGTAGCAGGAGGGGAAATCCAAAGAGAGATAAACAAAATGCTGGTTTTTTTCCTTAGTCATGTATAGTCATGAGGAAACAGGCCAACAAAGTGATGTGCAGTTTGAATCTCTGCGTGGACAATAGGATCAAATCTTTTCATTCTCTCTCTCCCATTCCACAAAAAAACCCCACAAGTCTGATAATGACCAACATGACAGTTTCATCTCATCTGTCTGGGAAAAAAAACCAAACAGGGAGGGGGAGAGGGAAGGAAGAATGGGGGGGGGGGGGGGGGAAAGGAGGAAAAAAGGGAAAAAGGAAAACAGAAAAAAGGGGTGGGGGAAAGGAAAGAAGAAAAAGGGAGGGAAAAGAAAAAATGGGGGAAAGAAAAAAAAAAGAGAAAGGAATAAAAGGGGGAAAAGGGGGAAAAAAAAAAGAAAAAAGGAAAAAAGAAGGAGAAAATTTTAAAAAATAAAAAAAGAAAAAAGGGGGGAAAGGAAAAAAGAAAAAAGAAAGAAAAAAGGAAAAAAAAGGAAAAAGGGAAAAAAGGGGGGAAAAGGAAAAAAGGGGAAAAAAGGAAAAAAGGGAACAAGGGGAAAAGAACAAAAATGAAAAAAAAAAAAGAAGGAAAGGGGGGGAAAAAAGCAAAAAGGGGAAAAAGGGAAAAAGGAAAAAAGAAAAAAAAAGAAAAAATGGAAAAAGGGAACAAGGGGAAAATAATGGGGGAAAAAAGGAAAAAAAGGGAAAAAAAGAGGAAAGGGGAAAAAAGGAAAAAAGGGAGGAGAGGGAAAAAAGGAAAAAGAAAAAGGAGGGGAGAAAAGGG
The DNA here is from genome assembly GCA_011125475.1 of Melanerpes aurifrons. Taxonomy (NCBI): domain Eukaryota; kingdom Metazoa; phylum Chordata; class Aves; order Piciformes; family Picidae; genus Melanerpes; species Melanerpes aurifrons. The sequence goes on from WWNC01000048.1 coordinate 8,352,085, forward strand.
AAGAAAGGAAAAATTGGGGGAAAATGGGGAAAAGGTAAAAAAAAAGAAAAAAGGAAAAAAGTTTTGTAGAAAAGTGTGACAGTATTTTGGTTTTCAAATATGTTACTATGTCTCCTACAAGCTTGCAGTTTTAGTAGCCACTTCCTTTCCCCTTGCCAAGCTGGTTAATTGTGGTACCTTTTCTCCCTGTTTTTGATGCCCAACAAGTGATGCTTGCTAGCAATGTTTGCAAGATTTTACCTATAAGAACAAATCATAGCTGGGAAGTTACAGTGAAAGCTCATCTTTCACTTTGAAAGAGACAGCAGCATTGTGCCAAATAGCCAGCACTGGAAACTAAATAGGAAAAGGAGTGGCTTCCTGTGCAAAGTGTGTTTTAACTAGTCCATCACTATAAGCAGTCCCATGAATCTAATAATGGCACCAATATCTAATATTCTGAACTTATTGTAACACATGGAGGGTGATCACATTACCCAGTTTTAAAAATTGCTTTACATAATGTAATAATTTACTTTCTGTAATTTAATTTCACTTTACATCACTTAATAAATGGATGCTGATCATTTGACATAATTGAATAAGTAGTCCAGCTCATTCTCTCTGCTTCCTAGATCACAAAATAGGCAGATCTTTTTGTCATCATCCAGGATGGTGTATGAGATTTATTGGTTGGTCTCTCCTCTCCTCTCCTCTCCTCTCCTCTCCTCTCCTCTCCTCTCCTCTCCTCTCCTCTCCTCCTCTCCTCTCTCTCCTCTCCTCTCCTCTCCTCTCCTCCCTCCTCCCTCCCCTCCCCTCCTCCCCTCCATTCCCCTCCCCTCCCCTCCCCTCCCTCCATTCCCTTCCCCTCCCCTCCCTTCCCCTCCCTCCCTCTCCCTCCTCCCTCCCTCCCCTCCCCTCCCTCCTCCTCCTCTCCTCTCCCCCTCCTCTCCCTCTCCTCTCCTCTCCTCTCCTCTCCTCTCCTCTCCTCTCCTCTCCTCTCCCTCTCCTCTCCTCTCCCTCCCTCTCCTCTCCTCTCCTCTCCTCTCCTCTCTCTCCTCTCCTCTCCTCTCCCTCTCCTCTCCTCTCCTCTCCTCTCCTCTCCTCTCCCTCCCTCTCCTCTCCCTCTCCTCTCCTCTCCTCTCCCTCTCCTCTCCTCTCCTCTCCCTCTCCTCTCCCTCTCCCTCTCCTCTCCTCTCCTCCCCCTCTCTCCTCTCCTCTCCTCTCCTCTCCCCTCCCTCTCCTCCCCTCTCCTCTCCCTCTCCTCTCCCTCTCCTTCTCCTCCTCCTCCTCTTTATTACCCCTGTAACCCCACCCTGCAGGAAAGCCCAGCTCTGCAAGGTGAATGTTCCAAAAGAATTACTTGAAGGTGAGAATCTAAACCCCAGAAATTCTAGACATTCTTCCATTTTCTGTGAAGTCAGTGAATCCAGACAATGCAATTATTTCCCCCATATTGTCCCCACAAGCAGGTCGGAAATAGCTTAGATGTCTCTTTTGAACACATAAGGCTGCACCCTCTTCTGTTTCCTACGTGTCTGCCAAAATTAACGTGGCTGTGCCTGTGAAGTTCTCCTGGCAAAAAGACACTGCTCTCAGACCACCTGGAGCCTAACAAATGTTGAGACCTTCCAAAGGAGAACAGAGCTCTGGACATTTTTGGAGACATGTAGGCTTTCAGAAGGATTTGTGAAAATACCTGGGGTTCGGTGCAAGAGTTCTGCAGATAAGGTCCCAGAGGTTGCCATGCCAGTGCCAACATGGCCAGGCCATGATCACAGAGGAGGACGCAGGGATGAAGCTGTCCCACACTATCAACCTAGTGATAGTCTGTTACTCTGTTGTCAATTAAGCGTATTATGGGTAGGTGCATGCTAGCAAGAAGCTCTTGTTTGTCTCCACACCACAGTCTGCATGACGAGGACAGGTCTCAATTAGTATAGGCTACTATGGGTCTTCCAGTACCAGAGAAAGTGAAGATCTTCTCTACTTGGAAATGCTGTATGCAGGGCCTCCTTCTACCTGTCCTAAACCAGGTTTTCATGGGGATAGACCTAGCCAAGAGGAGCTCTAAGGGATTTTTTTCCAAAACAGAAATGTCTGAGAAGAGCTTCTGCTTTTTCCCAGCACCCCTCAGCATACAGAGAAATCTTAAACTCACTTCCACGAGGCAGAAATTAGCTCTGGTGTGCTTGTGGATCTTGCAAATGTTAATCTCAGACTCCTTGTCCACTGGTACTCTAAGGTCCTGGTAGCTGTTAATATGCTTGAAATGGCTTTTTAAAAGACAACAACTGGGCTGCATCAGGAGAAGTGTGGCCAGCAGGTCGAGGGAGGTGATCCTCCCCCTCTACTCAGCCCTGGTGAGACCCCACCTGGAGTACTGTGTCCAGTTCTGGAGCCCCTATTACAAGAGGGATGTGGACGTGTTGGAAGGTGTCCAGAGAAGGGCCACAAGGATGATCAGAGGGCTGCAGCACCTCTCCTATGAGGACAGACTGAGGGAGTTGGGGCTGTTCAGTCTGCAGAAGAGAAGGCTCTGAGGTGACCTCATTGTGGCCTTCCAGTATCTGAAGGGGGCCTACAGGAAGGCTGGGGAAGGACTTCTCAGGATGTCAGGTAGTGATAGGACTAGGGGGAATGGAGGTGGGGAGATTCAGGCTGGATGTGAGGAGGAGGTTCTTCACCATGAGAGTGGTGAGACCCTGGAATGGGTTGTCCAGGGAGGTGGTTGAGGCCCCGTCCCTGGAGGTGTTTAAGAGCAGGCTGGATGAGGCTCTGGGCAGCCTGATCTAGTGTGGGGTGTCCCTGCCCATGGCAGGGGGGTTGGAATTAGATGATCCTTGTGGTCCCTTCCAACCCTGAATGAAACTATGAATCTATGAAACTAAGAGCAAAAAGCCTGGAGCACTGGCTTAAATATTGCATTGTTTAAACAGCTGAGTAATTTCCTCATCCTTTGGAAGGGGTTTTCTCAGACTGTGATTACTTTTCTCTTTCTTTTCTATTTTTTACTCTTTTTTTTTTTTATTTTTAAATTTATAATCTTCCAAAGCTTTATTCATAAATTTAAATGCAAACCTCATACCTTCACTCACAAAGCTGAGTCTGGCAAATCTTCTTAGGAGGTAGCATACAGATCGTGGTGAGAAATTAACAGTTTGAAGTGTAATTAAAAGAAGTATACTCACTGCACCTGTTGAATTGTCAGAAGAGATGCGACTTGACATGACTTAAAGGATGAAGAGGCAAATCACAGGTTTCCTATATACAAGTGTCTTGGACATTCCAATAGTATATAACTACTATTTGAAGCTTCTTTAATGAGAAAGAAACTTTTAAAAATAATTAATAACTCCTGCCTGACCAACCTGATCTCACTCTATAATCAGGTGACTGCCTGGTGGATGTGCGGTAGGCTGTGGATGTAGTCTACCTGGACTTCAGCAAGGCCTTTGACACTGTCCCCCACAGCAAACTCCTGACCAAGCTGTCAGCCTCTGGCTTGGACAGCAACACTCTGTGCTGGGTTAGGAATTGGCTGGAGGGCTGAGCCCAGAGAGTGGTGGTGAATGGTGCCACATCCAGCTGGGGGCCAGTCACCAGTGACATTCCCCCAGGGATCAGTGCTGGGCCCCATCCCCTTTAACATCTTCATCGATGATCTGCATGAGGTGGTCGAGTCAGTCATCAGCAAATTTGCAGATGACACCAAGTTAGGAGCAGATGTTAGTCAGTTAGAGGGTGGGAAGGCTCTGCAGAGGGACCTCGACTGACTGGACAAATGGGCAGAGTCCCATGGGATGGCATTCAACAAGTCCAAGTGCCGAGTGCTGCACTTTGGCTACGGCAATCCCATGCAGAGCTACAGGCTGGGGTCGGAGTGACTGGCGAGATCCCAAACAGAGAGGGACCTGGGGGTACTGATCGACAGCCACCTGAACATGAGCCAGCAGTGTGCCCAGGTGGCCAAGAAGGCCAATGGCATCCTGGCCTGCATTAGGAACAGTGTGGCCAGCAGGAGCAGGGAAGCCATTGTCCCCTGTACTCTGCATTGGTTAGGCCACACCTTGAGTACTGTGTCCAGTTCTGGACCTCAGCAAGTTTGCTGATGACACCAAGCTGTGTGGTGCAGCAGACACACTGGAGGGAAGGGAGGCCATCCAGAGGGACCTTGACAGGCTGGAGAGGTGGGCACAAGCCAACCTCATGAAGTTCAATAAGAGCAAGTGCAGGGTCCTGCATGTGGGTGGAGGCAATCCCAGGCACAAATCCAGGCTGGGCAGTGAGTGGCTGGAAAGTAGCCCTGAGGAGAGAGACTTGGGGGTGCTGGGGGAGGAGAAGCTCAACATGAGCTCTCAATGTGCTCTTGCAGCCCGCAAGGCCAATCAGGTCCTGGGCTGCATCAGGAGAAGTGTGGCTAGCAGGGCGAGGGAGGTGATTCTCCCCCTCTGCTCAGCCCTGGTGAGACCCCACCTGGAGTACTGTGTCCAGTTCTGGAGCCCCTATTACAAGAGGGATGTGGAGGTGCTGGAACATATCCAGAGAAGGGCCACAAGGATGATCAGAGGGCTGGAGCACCTCTCCTATGAGGACAGACTGAAGGAGTTGGGGCTGTTCAGTCTGCAGAAGAGAAGGCTCCGAGGTGACCTCATTGTGGCCTTACAGTATCTGAAGGGGGCCTACAGGAAGGCTGGGGAAGGACTTCCCAGGATCTCAGGTAGTGATAGGAGTAGGGAGAATGGAATGAAGCTGGAGGTGGGGAGATTCAGGCTGGATGTGAGGAGGAGGTTCTTCACCATGAGAGCGGTGAGACCCTGGAATGGGTTGTCCAGGGAGATGGTCGAGGCCCCGTCCCTGGAGGTGTTTAAGCCCAGGCTGGATGAGACTCCGGCCAGGTTGATGTAGTGTGGGGTTTTCCTGCCCATGGCAGGGGGGGTGGAACTAGGTGATCCTTGTGGTCCCTTCCAACCATGAATGATACTATGATACTATACTATGACCTCTCAGTTTCAGAAGGACATTGAAACACTTGAACGTGTCCAGAGAAGGGCAACAAGGCTGGGGAGAGGCCTTGAGCACAAGCCCTATGAGGAGAGGCTGAGAGAACTGGGATTGTTTAACCTGGAGAAGAGGAGGCTCAGGGGAGACCTCATTGCTCTCTACAACTACCTGAAGGGTGGTTGTAGCCAGGACGGGGTTGGTCTCTTCTCTCTAGCAACCAGCACCAGAACATAGGGGACACATTCTCAAGCTGCACCAGGGGAAGTTTAGGCTGGAGGTGAGGAGAAAGTTCTTCACCAAGCAAGTCGTTCATGATTGGGATGTGCTGCCCAGGGAGGTGGTGGAGTCACCATCCCTGGAGGTGCTCAAGAGGGGATTGGATGTGGCACTTGGCGCCATGGTCTAGTCATGAGGTCTGTGATGATGGGTTGCACTCGATGATCTTTGATGTCTCTTCCAGCCTTGGTGATTCTGTGATTCTGTGATAACTAATTTAAGTTTATTCATCTAATCCCAGTCTTTGCTGGGAAAAAAAAAAAAAAAAAGGCAAGTACTCAGAACAGTATTTCTTATAATTAATTACCTACAGTAACTATCTGAATAGCAATCTTTTGACCTACCACGGAGGTCAAGACTCCACAATAACACCCTTGTGCAGGTTCTATGTAAATGGAATGGAGTCACTGTCCCTGGAGGAGTTCAAAAACCTTGTAGACATGGCACTTCATGACATGGTTTAGTGGCCCTGGTGGTGTTGGGTCGATGGTTGGATTCCATGATCTGAGAGATCTTTTGCAAGGGAAATGATGGTATGGAAAACATGGACACCTAGACACACAAATTGCACACAGTATAGTAAAACATTCTGAAACATACACAGGTGGATTGGGAAAGCATTTTCTCAAGGCATATATATGAAAGAGTGAGAAAAATTGGAAGGAGCATGTGAATGGCTGCCTTGATTTTAGAATTGTTATTGCTCTCATGTTCTCTCTGGAACTACAGCCTTTTGCCTTCCACCTTCATGCCATAAGCACAAGATTAATGATTCTCTCTCAAAGCAGCAGTATAATTTAAAAACAAATAAACAAAACCTACTGATCCTTTATTTTTAGGGTGTATCTTGTGTTAACTTCTTTACTTTGTGCAGCTTTCTCCTCTTCTAGATGTCCCACGTGGATTTAACTATGAGTTCACACAAATTCTGTGCCTGGCAGGTACACCCATCTGTCCCGAAGGGACAAAGCCTCAAAAATGCCCTGAACCAGACAGTGGAGCAGGAGCCAGGAGTCATGGTTTTCCAGGACATTGCCCATGTTACTCAGGCTTGCCTGAACATGCTCTGGGGTCCAAGTGGGTTAGGTGTGTGTGCCTTTAGCCATGACTGAAGAAAACCTGATTCTGTAGTTAAAGTACCGGATTTCTCTCTCTTAATCTTTGTTGCCACTGGCCATCATTGTTGTAGGAAGGCTGTAAATGCTAGCCCAAAAGTGAGCAATTTGCCTTCTTTTACTGGAAGAAGCATCAAGAGCCCATGCAAAGATTGCAGCTAAAGAACTTCTCCAGAGTGGGCAAAGCTACAAAAGATCACAGCATCACAGTATCACCAAGGTAGGAAGAGACCTCAAAGATCATCAAGTCCAACCTGTCACCACAGACCCATGATTAGACCATGGCACCAAGTGCCACATCCAATCCCCTCTTAAACACCTCCAGGGATCGTGACTCCACCACCTCCCTGGGCAGCACATTCCAATGACGAATGACTCTCTCAGTGAAGAACTTTCTCCTCACCTCCAGCCTAAACTTCCCCTGGCACAGCCTGAGACTGTGTTCACTTGTTCTGGTGCTGGTTGCCTGGGAGAAGAGACCAACCCCTTCCTGGCTACAACCACCTTTCAGGTAGCTGTAGAGAGCAATGAGGTCACCCCTGAGCCTCCTCTTCTCCAGGCTAAACAATCCCAGCTCCCTCAGCCAAGCCCAGAGCTGCAGGGGCAAGAGCTGCTCAAAGCCTGAGCACTGATGATACCCCAAATCACAGCCCACCCAGACAGCTGTGTCCCTCAGGAGTCTGTACCCCTGTCAGAGCAAGACCATAGGAGCTAGCAGAGGTCATACAGGAATGCATTCAGATGGGTCTTGAAAGTCTCCAGAGAAGAAGACTCAACAACCCCTCTGGGGAGCCTGTTCCAGTGCTCCGTGACCCTCACAGTGAAGAAATTTCTCCTCATGCTGAGGTGGAACCTCCTGTGCTGGAGTTTATATCCATTGGCCCTTGTCCTATCACAGGGTGCAACTGAGCAGAGCCTGTCCCCTCCCTTCTGAGCCCCAGCGTTCAGATATTTATAAACATTGATTAAAATCCCTCTAAACCCTTCTCTTCTTCAGACTAAACACTGCCAGGTCTCTCAGCCTCTCCTCACAGGGCAGTGGTCAGTCCCTTAACCATCTTGGTAGCTCTCTGTTGGACTCTCTCATGTAGATCCCTGTCCCTCTTGAACTGGGAAGCCCAAAACTGGAAACAAGATTCCAGGGGTGGCCTCACCAGGGCAGAGAGAGGGAGAGGAGAACCTCTCTTGATCTGCTGGGCACACTCTTCTTAATGCACCCCAGGATCCTCTCGGCCCTCTTGGCCACAAGGGCACGTTGCTGATATCCTTGGGACTATAAGCACAGTAACCAAATGTGTTGGACTAAAGCCATTTGCATTGCAAATCTGACCTTTTATAGTCACCTGTAAAAGGGTTCTGTTGCCCTAGATACTCTGCTGGGCAAGTTCTAGACTCACCTTTTGTGGGCAAAGCCAGTGTTTGAGCTGTGAGTGATCCTTCCCAGGTTTGAATGGTTGTTTGTTTGGAATTTTGCAACACTGATATGCTGAACATGAGCCAGCAGTGTGTCCAGGCGGCCAAGAAGGCCAATGGCATCCTGGCCTGGATCAGGAATAGTGTGGCCAGCAGGAGCAGGGAAGTCATTCTGCCCTGTACTCAGCACTGGTCAGGTCACACCTTGAGTCCTGTGTCCAGTTCTGGCCCTCTCCGTTTAGGAAAGATGTTGAGTTACTGGAAGGTGTCCAGAGAAGGGCAACGAGGCTGGGGAGGGGTTTAGAGCACAGCCATGTGAAGAGAGGCTGAGGGAGCTGGGGTTGCTTAGCCTGGAGAAGAGGAGGCTCAGGGGAGACCTTCTTGCTGTCTACAACTACCCAAAGGGAGGTTGTAGCCAGGTGGGGGTTGGTCTCTTCTCCCAGACAACCAGCACGAGAACAAGAGGACACAGTCTCAAGCTGTGCCAGGGGAGGTTTAGGCTGGAGGTTAGGAAGAAGTTCTTCATAGAAAGAGAGATTACCCATTGGAATGGGTTGCTCAGGGAGGTGGTGGAGTCACCATCACTGGAAGTGTTTAAGAAGAGACTTAATGAGGCACTTGGTGCCATGGTTTAGTTGATTAGATAGGTTGGACTTGTTCTCAAAGGTCTTTTCCAACCTGGTTAATTCTATTCTATTCTATTCTATTCTATTCTATTCTCTTCTATTCTATTCTACTCTACTCTACTCTACTCTACTCTACTCTACTCTACTAATTGTTTCATGTCCCTGCTTGTGAGATATCTTTCCAGAATAGAATATTTTGGATCAGTAAATAGATTTTGTTCATATTTTCCTCGGGATTTTGTGTGTGTGTGTGAATAAAGTAATTAACATTTTATTAATAGATCTGCCAATTATTAAGTATTAATAATAACCATAACACCATCTTCCTCCACTTTTAAGATGTGAAACTGCAAACGTGTTGTCCTGGATACCTTTACCGCTATGACCTTTCCTGACAGAGAAGGGCCACGAAGATGATCAGAGGGCTGGAGCTGCTCTCCTGTGAGGACAGACTGTGAGAGTTGGGGCTGTTCAGACTGGAGAAGAGAAGGCTTCAAGGAGACCTTATTGTGGCTTTCCAGTATTTGAAGTGGACTACAAGAAAGATGGGGAAGGACATTTTAGGCTGTCAGGTAGTGATAGGACTAGGGAGAATGAATCAAAGCTAGAGGAGGGGAAATTTAGATTAGACATTGGGAATAAGTTCTTCCCCATGAGGGTAGTGAGAGACTGGAGTTTGCCCAGGGAGATAGTGGAAGTTTCATCCCTGGAGGTTTTTAAGGCTAGGATGGATGGGGCACTGGGCAATCTGATCTAGTGGAAAATGTCCCTCTCCATGGCAGAGGGATTGGAACTAGATAGAATAGAATAGAATAGAATAGAATAGAATAGAATAGAATAGAATAGAATAGAATAGAATAGAATAGAATAGAATAGAATAGAATAGAATAGAATAGAATAGAATAGAATAGAATAGAATTAGAATAGAATAGAATAGACCAGACCAGGTTGGAAGAGACCTTCAAGATCATCGCGTCCAACCTATCACCCAACACCACCTAATCAACTAACCCATGTAACCAAGCACCCTGTCAAGTCTCCTCCTGAACACCTCCAGTGATGGCGACTCCACCACCTCCCCGGGCAGTCCATTCCAATGGGCAATCACTCTCTCTGTGTAAAACTTCCTCCTGACATCCAGCCTGAACTTCCCCTGGCACAGCCTGAGACTGTGTCCTCTTGTTCTGGTGCTGGCTGCCTGGGAGAAGAGACCAACCTCTGCCTGTTTACAACCCCCCTTCAGGTAGTTGTAGAGAGCAATAAGGTCACCCCTGAGTCTCCTCCTTTCCAGGCTAAGCAGAGGAGATGATCCTTGAGGTCCCTTCTCCCTTCCAACCCTGACAATTCTGTCATAGACCCAAGTTATTCTCATGCACAGCTGCTTTTAGAGCTGATCCACACAGGTATTTAGTCAGGACATTAAACACTTGGCTTTTCTTCTACTGGAGAAGATATATGCCATCACTCTTTGTTAAAACAAACTTCCATGGCATGTCAGAGAAGCAATGAGGCAATTAAGCTCACTGTAGGAACTTCCAGAATTCTTCAGTACAACTGCATATCTGCACATGTGACAGACCAGCTTATGTTTCCACAGTGGTGTACAGTGTTGCCCATCCACAAGAAGGGCCGGTTGGATGAGCCAGGGAATTATGGGCCCGTCAGCCTGACCTCAGTGCCAGGCAAGATCATGGAACAGGTCATCCTGAATGCAATAACACAGCACTTAGAGGATGGCCAAGGGATCAGGCTCAGCCAGCATGGATTTAGGAAGGGCAGGTCCTGCCTGACCAACCTGATCTCCTTCTACGAGCAGGTGACCCACCTGGAGGATGTGGGGAGGCCTGTGGATGTAGTTTACCTGGACTTCAGCAAGGCCTTTGACACCGTCCCCCATAGCAAACTGCTGGCCAAGCTGTCAGCCCATGGCTTGGACAGCAGCACTCTGAGCTGGCTTAGGAACTGGCTGGATGGCCGAGCCCAGAGAGTGGTGGTGAATGGTGTCACATCCAGCTGGCGGCCAGTCAGTAGTGGTGTGCCCCAGGGATCAGTGCTGGGCCCCATCCTCTTTAACATCTTTATTGATGATCTGGATGAGGGCATTGAGTCTATTATCAGTAAATTTGCTGATGACACCAAGCTGGGGACAGGAGTTGATCTGCTAGAGGGTAGAGAGGCTTTGCAGAGGGACCTCGACAGGCTGGACAGATGGGCAGAGTCCAACGGCATAAGATTTAACACATCCAAGTGCCAGGTTCTGCACATTGGCCACAACAACCCCGTGCACAGCTACAGGATGGTGTCAGAGTGGCTGGAGAACAGCCAGGCAGAGAGGGACCTGGGGGTGCTGGTTAATGGTAGGATGAACATGAGCCAGCAGTGTGCCCAGGTGGCCAGGAGGGCCAATGGCATCCTGGCCTGCATCAAGAACAGTGTGGCCAGAAGGAGCAGGGAAGTCATTCTGCCCCTGTACACTGCACTGGTTAGTCCACACCTCGAGTACTGTGTCCAGTTCTGGGCCCCTCAGTTTAGGAAGGAGGTTGACTTGCTGGAACGAGTCCAGAGAAGGGCAACGAAGTTAGTGAGGGGCTTGGAACACAAGCCCTATGAGGAGAGACTGAGGGAGCTGGGGCTGCTTAGCCTGGAGAGGAGGAGACTCAGGGGTGACCTTATTGTTCTCTACAACTACCTGACGGGGGGTTGTAAACAGGCAGAGGTTGGTCTCTTCTCTCAGGCAGCCAGCACCAGAACAAGAGGACACAGTCTCAGGCTGCGCCAGGGGAAGTTCAGGCTGGATGTCAGGAGGAAGTTTTACACAGAGAGAGTGATTGCCCATTGGAATGGACTGCCTGGGGAGGTAGTGGAGTCGCCGTCACTGGAGGTGTTCAGGAGGAGACTTGACAGGGTGCTTGGTTACATGGGTTAGTTGTTTAGGTGGTGTTGGATGATAGGTTGGACGCGATGATCTTGAAGGTCTCTTCCAACCTGGTCTATTCTATTCTATTCTATTCCATTATATTCTATTCTATACATCAGGCAATATCACAGTGCTGATCTTCTTAAAGATACAGTTATTGCCATTAAATAACAATATAAAAAGAAAAGATAAAAGGGAACCCCTAGGATAAAAATTGGTTTCTGATCCTTAAAATTATTAACAGATGACATCAAACCTTCCACCTTCAACAGTTCAGACCACCTAAATGTCAAGTTGTCAACTCTCTGGCTCCCAGAAATGTGCTTGGAAAGCTTTCTGTTGGTTTGAAAGAGACATTTGGCTCAAGGGACAGTCACACACGATGGGATTTCTTCCTGGTGTTTGCAGTAGCAGCTGCCAGACATTGGCAAAGGCCTTACTGTTGGTGTTCTGTAGAGAAAATACTTGATTTAGCAAGGAAAACAAAAAAAAAGGCTTAAGTTTCCTTATAATCTATTCAAGCTTTCAACACCCAACTCAGTTTCTAAGAAAAAGACATAGCATCACACTACAAATTCCTGCTTCATTACACAGGCAAAAAAAAACCCTTACCACACTGTTAAAGCCATCCTTTCAATTAAAGAGTAACTGTAAGTGATGTAACAATACCTATGGGAGGTAGGCAGGAGCTAAGCCTGCAATTATCTTCGAGCAAAGCTTAGATCTTCCTACTTTGTGATGCAGAATTCAGTTTTAAAATCAAAAGATTTGCTGAAGAAAAACCTCATCATTCCAGATTCTGGATTATATTCTGCTCAGTTATAGATAAAAATAGTCATCACAAAAAAAAAACAGACAAAAAGAAAGACAAACCTACAGCATTCATACCAAAGGAGGAAGGGGAGAAAAGGAAAACAGATACCACCCAAACAAATGAATAAAATAAAAACAAGGAAAGGAGAAAAAAAAAAAAAGAAATAAAATTAAAATAAAATAAAATAAAAGGAAAATAAAAAGGAAAGGAAAGGGTCAAGGAAAAGAACAAGGGAAAAAAAGAAAAGGAAAAAGGAAAAGGTAAGGAAAAGGGAAAAACTGAAGATGGGAGGGGAGGGGAGGGGAGGGAAGGTTTGGGAAGGTTTAGGAGGGGGAAGGGGAAGGGAAGGGGAAGGGGAAAGGGAAAGGGGAAGGGGAAGGGGAAGGGAAAGGGAAAGGAAGGAAGGGAAGGGAAGGGGAAGGGAAGGGGAAGGGGAAGGGGAAGGAAGGGGAAGGGGAAGGGGAAGGGAAGGGGAAGGAAAAAGGAAAGGGGAAGGAAAAGGGGAAGGGGAAGAGGGAGGGAAAAGGAAAGGGGAAGGGGAAGGGGGAGGAAGGGGAAGGGGAAGGGGAAGGGGAAGGGGAAGGGGAAAGGGAAAGGGAAAGGGAAAGGGAAAGGAAAGGGAAAGGAAAGGGAAAGGGAAAGGAAAGGGAAAGGAAGGGGAAGGGGAAGGGAAGGGGAAGGGGAAGGGGAAGGGGAAGGAAAAGGAAAGGGAAGGAGAAGGAAGGGGAAGAGGGAGGGAAAAGGAAAGGGGAAGGGAAGGGGGAGGGAAGGGGAAGGGGAAGGGGAAAGGGAAAGGAAAGGAAAGGAAAGGAAAGGGAAAGGGAAAGGAAAGGGAAAGGGAAAGGAAAGGGAAAGGAAAGGGGAAGGGGAAGGGGAAGAGGAAAGGGAAAGGGGAAGGGCGAAGGGGAAGGGGAAGGGGAAGGGGAAGGGGAAGTGGAAAGGGGAAGGGGAAAGGGGAAAGGGGAAAGAGAAGAAGAAAATTACTCCTTCAAGGAAAACAAAGATAGTGGAAAAGATGGAAAGGGAGAGACAGGAAAAACAATGGGCACACAGAAAGGCAAAGAAGCAGCACTATAATTTCAGCATGCACACCATCTGCCAAGGTGAAAGAGTCAGAAAGCAGCAATCAATTTCAAAATGACCACGTTGTAAAGCTGCAGTCAGTGCTCTCTGCCAAGTTTGGTGGTAAGGTCTAAGGAGAGGCGTACCAGCAAGGGGTTGCTAAAGGCCTGCAGCAGTGACTTTTGCCTTCCATCATTAATTTAGAAGACAACAGTCAGAAAGAGGAAAGAAAGAAAGAATAAAAAAAGACGTCACAGAGAAACCAGTAGCTCACAAATGAAGTATATAGGTTTCATTGTACCCTACAAAACAGTTACAGTATCATAGTATCAGTCAGGGTTGGAAAGGACCACAAGGATCAGCTAGTTCCAACCCCCCTGCCATGGACAGGGACACCCCACACTACATCAGGCTGGCCAGAGCCTCATCCAGCCTTGTGGCAGAACATACCTCCATCTTTCCACTGGACATCAGATTCTCCCCTTGTAACCTACAGCAGTGCCATTTTCAGAACTGCTGACTGCAAGCCATGTGCTGCCTGCCTATGCAGCTGTTCATTTTTGCAGGTCATGGAAAGCATCTGGAGATCCTTTCACAGCAAAGCATGCAATGCATGGGTTGCAATAGCTCCAAAGAGTGTGTGCATCACAGAAATACACTGCACTTGCTTGAAGATAACACCACTGTTATTTCAAATGAAATCACTGCTGCCCAGAGGAAACTATTCAGAACCAAATGCCCAAGCAAAATAAAGGGGTAATAAATCTACTGTTTTATCTAACAGCCTTCTAGTCACAACCATTTCTGTTTGTAATAGGTTTGACTCATGCATGCTCACATTCTGCCCTTTGTTTTTACCCAGTTTAAGATTTGATCTTTCAGAGCTACATTTACTATGCAGGGATGGGAGGGGGAATTTTCCTTACAGTTAGCTCCCAGAGAGATACTTTTTTGAATTTGATATTTATCTTATAATTTTCATAGCATAATAGAGGGAACTATGCCCAGCCTGGACTTTTATCAGACTGCAGAGTAGATGAGGGCATCAATGTTAGTAATTCTGCTCTTTAACCACCTTGAAATTGCTTCTTTACACTCAGTCATGTAAAGTATGGATTTTCCACATTTAAGAGATTCTTACCCAGAACCTGTGAAGGAAGTTTTAAAGGATAAGAATTCATCTGAGGGGAATAAAATATGCTCCTTATGAAAGGCAAATGGTAAAAAGGCACTAAATCCACTCCACTCTTCCACAGACTCCATAGGCCAGTTGCTGTCACTTCAGTTTCATTACATCTCTGTAGTGTCATAGCAATAACTGAGCATCAGAAACATTCGTGTGTCAAGGTACCACAAAGCCAAAAAGCCCCAACTGCAGTGCTTCACTGGTGTGACTTTATTCCCTTCCACATGCATCTTCTGTCAAGATTACGGAATGAAATGCTTCCTTCCATTATGTTACTCAAAGGTACAGGCTATTTTCCTTTCCTGATTTGAAATATTTCTTCTTTTGCAAGGGTTATTTACTCCTAATGAATTAATTCTTCTCCGTTATATAAACTGAGGTGGGGCTGGTTATGTTTGGTTGGGTTTGGGTTTGCTTTTCTGTGTTTTCCTTGTTTGTCTGTCTGGGTTTTGTTGTGGTGTGGGGTTTTATTTTGATGCTGTTACAGGGCGGGGGGGGGGGCTGGTGTTCATGGTTGTTTTGTTGTTTGTTTTTTTTTTTTGTGGGGGGTGGGTTTGGGATTTTTGTTTGTTGGGGGTTTTATATTTGTGGGTGGAGTTTCTTTGCTGGTTGGGTTTATTTTGTTTTTTACCCCAGCCCTCCAGTATACGCCATGCTTGCTTTCCACACAGTTATTAAGAAGCCTGCAAGAGCTGACCTGCGTCTTCTCAGAGGCTTTTTTTTTCTTTGGACACATCCCACCCCAGAAAAAAAATCAGTATCTAGTGATTTAGGGTCTGGTATGCATCACAAAGAACCTGACATTTGGTAGAAAATGGAAAGTAATAACAGTCTAGCTGATTTTACTTCCAGTGCTAAGGGAGTTGCTCAGCCCAGTGTTTTTTTTTCATGGTTCCCTTGTTCTCAGGCTATCTGGTAAAATCTATATGCACTTTCCTAGGAGGTGCAGCTGCTGCAGTTTCCCCTCTCACAGCTTGCACACACTTACAACCATGCACAAGCACATGATGCATGCATGGTCCAACACAGGTGGAGCAGAGCCTTTATCAGCACCTCCCTAAACAGCAACAGCATTGAGCTGAGAAAATGGACAGCCCACATGCTGGCTTTTCAGCAGAGTCCTTTCAGCATATGTGCACTAGAGTGAGACCTACAGAAAACAGGCAAGAGGAGGATTTAGTAAAGCAGGAAGTACACACCTAAGGAAAAAAGCAGCATATTGCTGTTTTTATTGAAGCACACATAAGACCCCATGGAACATTTCAGGAGGATGGACTGATTCTTTGCTTTGACACAAAATAAACTGACACATTCAGACTGACTTTTTCCCTCTTCAGTTTGGGAATCACTCCCTTGCAATTCCTGAGATAACAATGCCTCCTGCTGTATGTCATCTTACTCCACTGCTGTTTAGCCTACTTCCTCCACTCAGACTGCATCCTCATGTGTCTCCAATAAATGACATTTTCACTGAAGAATAGGTTAGTTTTTTTACAACAATGTTTGAAGGAGGAGAAAAACAGACACTAAAATCTTAAACTTTATCCAAAAGACTTACTTTAGAAATATCCAAGCATTAAATGCAAGTTTTAAACTGAAGGAATCTGCTCTTTAATTACCACTCAGAATTCTAGTGTAGTTATGATGTATTCCAAAAGTTGGGATAATGACCTGAAAATATGCTCCCCTGGGCAAGACAAACCTCTACCAAATACTTCCCCCCCTCCACATTCACATACAGTAGCTTCACATTTGCACATGCTGAAGAGCCTTCACTCCCTGCTGTGCATTACAGTAATGAAGTTTAAATGCAGGATGTTTATCTAACAAGAACTGGAAGAAAACAGATGGAATATTATCACAGTAAAACAAAATAATAACAATAATTCAAAAGTGAACAATTACTCGTTGGTTTTTTTGCATGCAGATGTATTTCTAGTTTTCTTCTAGTGCAGCTGCAGAAAGGTACAAAAATCCAAGGAACATTCAGCAGATTCAGCAGTGCTAGCAGTACCTGAAGGCCTATGTGAAGATATAGGAGTCCATAAGCTGGAAACTAGAGAAATCCTGGTATCTCATGAGCAGGCCATTGAAGACAATGATCAACAGCCCCAAGACACTGAGCATCACACAGCACCAAAACACATAAAGCAAGAGGAAATGAAACCAGTCTTCTAGCTTCTTTAGACAGCCTTCCTGAAAAATCAAGTCCAAATGACTCGCATCACCTGTGCAGCCAGAATTCCTCTCCTTACAGCAGCTTTTAGGGACACGATGGCTTTCACCTGGAAGATACCACGAGGAAGCTGTTGTCTTTAGCCAGTCTGTGTAGTTTTGGACTCCACAGCAGTGCAGCCTCCTCTGTATCTTATCCATGACTCTGCCACCATGATCCTTGGAGAGTGTCCCATTGTATTGGCTGACAAGGTAGCCCATAGTGCTTCTCAGCTCAGAAGTTGTCTGAAGAGAGTGGAACTGTGCCAGAACTGCTGAAGACACTTCTAAGCAAAGAAGGATCAACAGCAAGTACATGAGAGCCCTTGTTTGTAATGAGAGCTCTTAACAGAAAGAGACATAGCCAGGCATCCAGTAGGTATTAAGACAACTGCAACTGCTACAGCCAACCAGCCAGAGAGAGACAAGAAAGACTCCTGAAGTAAAGATCTGTAGTTCCCACACATCAGGATCACAGAAACTCCACCAAAGCCCAGACCTGCAGCAGAACACCAGAAGATGTATCCTAGGAACTTCATCAGACACTGAGAAAAGGTCCTGAGCCAGGAGTCCTCATAGCACCACCAAGTTGGCAAAGACATCACAGCTCTAGCTCTGTTCATTCTGACCAGTCCTAGCTACTCCCTCCCTCACCATCACCTTTTAAAAGGCCTCCACCCCACTTACCCAGGTGCAGCAGATAACACCTCCACCCAAAGCAGCTTTCAAGGGAGCAACACTGATGATACTTCCTCAGCACAAGGACTGACCACGTGCTGCTGTTTGTTCAGGACAGCCAGCAGAAACCAGGAGTGTATGTATGTGCTGATCTTACTGCCCAGAGGTCATTTACTCCTCTGTCATGGGATGAACTTGCATCTGGAGGAGGACAGCAAGGATAAATGCCACACTCTTTGCCTTACTGCATTCCTGTGTTAAAGAGCTACATGTAGAGAACTAGTCAAAGTGATAGCCAGCAGGGCTAGCTCAGGTCACTTAGGCTGTCCAGGTGAAAGAGGTAATCCAGTTGTCAATCCTACAGCAGCAGCTAGGATGGCAATGAGGGAACAATTTATTCAGAGCTATTCAATCAGAGACCTCCACAGGCAACGCCCACCTTGTCTCATTATCCTTCCCAGTACACTTGCCACTCATTAGATTTTACGAGGGGCATAATGATGTTAATAACATTTTGCCCTTTTTAACTCAGCAAGGTTTCCATGCAGATAGCTTCATTTGTTCAAGACACCTGGGTGAGGAAACCCTGCCACTCCACACGGGTACCCCCTCAGTTTAAACCACCAGTGGGGTTGGCTGTGTTGTAACGGCTGAGCACAAACAGTGTGAGCTGTATTAAATTTCCTTCTGTGTAAAGAAACTGGATTACACTCCAGCTAAATGACTTCACAGGAATCCCAGAGGGAATTATTGCCACTTGTCAGCCATCAGAAGAGCATTGTTACTCAAAACATGTGATACAGAAGAGCCAAGCAGGCTGGGAACTCACAACACAGGCACTGGGAAGACAGATCCCAAGGCCAACAGTGATTAGCTAATCATGCTAATGGAGTTTCATAACACCTCCTCTGTTTCTCAGGATGCCAGAGCAAAGCTAGTTCACCAGAGGTACAGGAGAGAGAAAGCAGAGAGATGATCCTCATTTACAGAAACACCAGTCAGTGCTCAGATGCCTGGAACCCTAAGAAAGTCTCAGCAAAGACAATGATCCCACATCTGTCAGATGTTTTGCTGTTGTGTATGCTGTGCACACACAGATGTTGGGCTGACTCCCATCAAAATGTCTGTCTGAGAGCTGCATAAACATGTCATTGAGGCTAATTATTTTAGAATGAGATAGATGGCTTTTATTATTTTTAATCCTGCCATTAACAGTAATTAACATGCAGTGATTAACTTGTTAAATCTTAACCAAATGCTTCTTTCAAAGCTGTTCTAGGATATGTGTTTTCCTGCAACTGTTGCCCGTGTCTGCCCTCTCTCCTGCTCATCTTGCTGCTGCTGTCAGCCCTCCTGCTGTACTGGGTTTGCTGCTACTCACTCATTCTCTTGAATGCCTTTTTCTCTGACTTCTGTGTTCTTTCTCGGGGAAAGGGGGAAGGTATCACAGTATCACCAAGGTTGGAAGAGACCTCAAAGATCATCGAGTCCATCCTGTCTGTGTTGATAGGTTGGACTCGATGATCCTCGAGGTCTCTTCCAACCTTAGTTATACTGTGATACTGTGATACTTCCACCATAGACCTCTTGGCTAGACCATGGCACCAAGTGCCACGTCCAATCCCCCCTTGAACACCTCCAGGGATGGTGACTCCACCACCTCCCTGGGCAGCACATTCCAATGACAAATGACTCTCTCTGTGAAGAACTTTCTCCTCACCTCGAGCCTAAACTTCCCCTGGCACAGCTTGAGACTGTGTCCCCTTGTTCTTGTACTCACGGAAGCTGGTACTCACAGAAGACACTGGGTGGTTGCGTTTGAGGTTCCTGTAGAGCTCAGGTCTCTGAGCCTTCTGAACAGCTGTGCTTAGCCCAAAATCAGACAGTTTCACATGACCCCTCGCATTCAGAGGATTTCCCTCCACACCTGCACACACAGGCATACAGAACTGGTGTAATGTATCCAGGATGCAGAAGAAACATCAGAAAAGTGTGAGGAAACATATCAGAGACATACCAAAAAATATTGTGAGGATTAGCAAGTGCTTACTGCTTCGTCAGGAAAATGTAATAGCACATGAACCTGCCTTTTTATAAAGCTTAATGAGCTATTGTGGAATTAGTCTCTGAAATGTATTTGAAAGGCTCAAACTACATAGCAGAGAGTTTCTCTGCACCTCTTGTTCATTTCAGCCATCCCTTTTCTGAAGAGAGAGGAGAGATTTCAGTGGCCATTAAAGCTTAGAGGGTCTTATCTTTCTAAATATGCCCCAAACATAATAACTTCCCATTTACTTAAATCTGACTCTTTGAACCATTGAGAGGTCTTTCAACTTCTTTCAGAAAAAGAAATAGATGTCCTTTTTGAGCTGGGGGTCAGAGAACTTCTGGAGAGCATCCAACAGAGAGCCACAAAGATTACAAGGACAGGCTGAGAGATCTGGGGCTGTTTAACCTGGAACAGAGCAGGCTGAAAGGAGATCTTTTCAGTGATGATCAGTAGCTAAAGGGCAGCGATCATGAGGTCAGAGATGGGCAATTTGCAGTGGGGCCACTGATAAGACAACAATCCCATGCAGTGCTACAAGCTGGGGTCAGAGTGGCTGGAGAGCAGCCAGGCAGAAAGGGACCTGGGGGTACTGGTCGATGGTAGGCTGAACATGAG
Organism: Melanerpes aurifrons; assembly: GCA_011125475.1. Lineage (NCBI taxonomy): Eukaryota > Metazoa > Chordata > Aves > Piciformes > Picidae > Melanerpes > Melanerpes aurifrons. The sequence goes on from WWNC01000048.1 coordinate 8,372,034, forward strand.
CCAGCAGTGTGCCCAGGTGGCCAAGAAGGCCAGTGGCATCACGGCTTACGTCAGGAATAGTGTACCCAGCAGAAGCAAGGAGGTCATTCTGCCCTGTACTCAGCACTGGTTAGACCACACCTTGAGTCCTGTGTCCAGTTCTGGGCCCCTTAGTTTAGGAAAGATGTTGAGATGCTGGAAGGTGTCCAGAGAAGGGCAACAAAGCTGGGGAGGGGTTTGGAGCACAGCCCTGTGAGGAGAGGCTGAGGGAGCTGGGGTTGCTTAGCCTGGAGAAGAGGAGGCTCAGGGGAGACCTTCTTGCTCTCTACAACTACCTGAAGGGAGGTTTTAGCCAGGTGGGGGTTGGTTTCTTCTCCCAGGCAACCAGAACCAGAGCAAGAGGACACAGTCTCAAGCTGTGCCGGGGAAATTTAGGCTGGGTGGTAGAAAGAAATTCTTCATGGAGAGAGTGATTGCCCATTGGAATGTGCTGCCCGGCGTGGTGGTGGAGTCATCATCACTGGAGGTCTTTAGGAGGAGTCTTGATGGGATGCTTGGTGCCATGGTTTAGTTGATTAGGAGGTGTTGGATGATGGGTTGGATGATAATCTTGAAGGTCTCTTCCAACCTGGTCTATTCTATTCTATTCTATTCTATTCTATTCTAATGGGTGAATGGTACAAACTTAAAGAAAAACTTCTTTGCTGTGAGGGTGCTGGAGCCCTGGAGCAGGCTGCCCAGAGAGCTTGTGGAGTCTCCTCTGCAGAAATCCCAAACCTCCCTGGATGTTGTGATCCTGGGCAGGCTGCTGTGGGTGACCTCGCTTGAGCTGGGTGGTTGGACTGGATGATTCCCAGAGGTCCCTTCCAACCCTCCTCATGCTGGGATTCTGGGATTCTGTGACACAGCTGTGGGACAGAGAGAGGGGTGAAGTAGCTTTTGTAAGTGGAGGGGTTAGTGCTGCCACAGGCTCTAACACTTCCTCTTTTGCCTTCATGCTGGTTGAGCCACAGAGAGCTGTGAGCCAGCTTGCAGCACCATGATGAATGCTGTCCCTGCTTTCTCTGGAGTTGTTTCTGCTTATGAGCTGATGAGTATTGAAATTCAAATGTGAGTGTAAGAGATAATACATCTTAGATAAACTGCTTTCTGGAATGCTGCTGAAAGTATAATCCTTCAAGTTAATAAAATGCCAACTGTGTGTTTCATTGTTCATTGCTCATTCATTGTTCTAGCAAGCCATGACTGACGTTGAGTGGCCGTGATGTGCCAGAAAGGTCAAAGAGGTTTGTTCCACGTGGAGCTGAGAGTGGGACTGGAGAGCCCATCAAGTCAGCTTTGTGGCTGTGCAAATGCAACATAGGCAGATGACTAGGCTCATTTTAAATGACATGAACTGTCATACAGCTTGATCAGGAAGCACATCTGATCTCCTCCTGTAATGGGAAACAGTACAAATCAAGGTGGCCAGCTAGTCCACTCTGGTTTGCGTGAACCAGAGGAAACCAAGATGCGACCATGAGGTCTGGACAGGGTTAAACAAGCCCATCTTCTAAGTTCTAATGCAAACATCATACAAAATGATACAGAATCTCAAAGCCATGCCATCACCCACTGTGTTCATTGCTACAGTGACAAAGAAGAGCCCTAAAGCTGCTTAAGAACAGCTGGCATTTCCCCTGCAACCTACGCACACATGAAACTGAAGAAACTGGACCTTGTAGGTGAAGTAAAAGCACTCTGGAAGAGGTCTGATTTGAGACTTTGCAGCCATTTGGAAAGGTTTTGTTAAATTAAAGCACACGCATAGCATAGGGTATGACTTTAAAGCAAAGAGGATTTTATCAACATAATTTACTCCAGCTTTCACATTCACTTTCCCCCACTTCACCCACTCTCCTGACTCCCTCAGCAGGTGGAGGATGGTGTGTAGCCCAGCATGGCTGGCAGATCCAGAACAAGTGTTAAATGAATATCATTGCTATCACTCCCTGACCCTGTTTGCAACCTCTGGTACTGAGTAGCATTGGAATGGGCTGCCCAGGGAGGTGGTGTGATCAGCATCCCTTGAGGTATTTAAAAGACTGGATGAGGCACTTGGTACCATGGTTTGGTTGATTAGTTAGGGTTGGGTGTTTGGTTGGACTTGATGATCTTGGAGGTCTCTTCCAACCTGGCTGATTCTGTGAATCTCTGTATCTTTCCCAAGCTGAAGGGACTTCACACACAGTTTTTCCAGCTTCCAAGAAAAGCCCTGTTTGCATGTAAGGTGAGGGCAAATCAATAGTAATATTTGCCTGAACAAACCAAACTAACTTGGGTCCTTCTCAGTCAGATGATTCAAGTGATGATGGGGAGTCAAAATACCACAAAGCAACAGGACTGGATACCAAACAGAAAGCTGTTCTTAATAAACCTGAAAGCTGCTAAGCCTTGTTGGTTCTTCGGGAATAAAAAGCATTATCTTATGACATGTGTCATAGTACACTATCATTTTGACAGCCCCAAAGCAGAAAAGGATGAAGAAGCCTGGGTGGACCCAGATCCTACCCTCACTGCCACGCACAATGGGTTGCTGTGGTAACCAAGGTCAGATGCTGTTGCCTTGCATGAGACTAATACCTCTGGAAAGCTTGAAGCAAGCAGAGGAGATATGATTGTCACCTCCTGTTAATGGAGAACACACGCTCCTCACAAGAACTGATTTGCCAGATGTTTCAGCTGAAGTCAGTCAGATGTTTACTTCTGTCTCTGTTTGCTTGACCAGAAGTGGCCCTTTTTGAAACTGAAGAACCACATCAAAAGCTTTCACAGCTTTTATTTGGTTCTGCTTTTAGTGCTACAGGTTTTCACTGGTATTGAACAACACTGAGAATCAAATATCAGGAGTTTAGTGTTTTCATGTATTTATCTCTTTTTTTTTTTTCCTTTTATGAACTGAACACAAGAAAAAGACAAAAATCATTTATTTTCTTTTGTTGTTGGTTTTGTTTGTTTCTTATTTTTGTTAAATTTTATTTCCCCCCCTCTTATTTTTCTTTGCTAGTCTGGGAATTGTTATTGTTATAAATTGTCATATTTCATACAAAATATAGAATCATATAATCATAGAATCAGTCAGGGTTGGAAGGGACCACAGGGGTCATCTAGTTCCAACCCCCCTGCCATGGGCAGGGACACCCCACACTACATCAGGCTGGACAGAGCCTCATCCAGCCCGGGCTTAAACACCTCCAGGGACGGGGCCTCGACCACCTCCCTGGACAACCCATTCCAGGGTTTCACCACTCTCATGGGGAAGAACTTCCTCCTCACACCCAGCCTGAATCTCCCCACCTCCAGCTTCATTCCATTCCCCCTAGTCCTATCACTACCTGAGATCCTGAGAAGTCCTTCCCCAGCCTTCCTGTAGGCCCCCTTCAGATACTGGAAGGCCACAATGAGGTCACCTCAGAGCCTTCTCTTCTCCAGACTGAACAGCTCCAACTCTTTCAGTCTGTCCTCGTAGGAGAGGCGCTCCAGCCCTCTGATCATAGGAGAGGGGTGAATACATACTATCAGAGAAAGAAAAAGAGAAAACCAAAACAGTTCCTTTAGTTCTATGGCTTCAGAATTTCAGAGTTTGACAAAGATTTTAAATGACACAGAAATTAAAAGGAAGTGGAGACTTCTGCTCTTATATTGCAGTTGGTAATATGAACAGGTTTGGCAAAAAGATACTTTGTAAAAACATCAAAATAATGAAGAAAGGACTGAACACTGAAAATTAAAGTGCCTCATTTTTCTTTTGTTTTTCATTGTTTCCACCTATCAGTAACTGCTATGATTTTTTTTTTCATCTGAATACCAAGTGTTTGTGCTCCAAACTATATGCAAGATTTCTGGGCATTTTCTGAAGTTAATGAAAGACTTCTAATATGGGGAAAAAATAACTAATGGGTTTCTTTTCAGGGAGGAAGTCAGAAGTGTCTGAATACATTATCTGGCAGTTAGTAAACTGTGTAAAGACCTCACAAGAAGCTTACACTTGTCAGAACTTCCCATGAATAAAATTTCTCCCCTGATGAGCCTCCTCATAAAAAGAAATCTTTGTAGGATGCTTTTTCTTCAAGAGAAGACTTCCTTACAAAACTAGGCTGGAATCTTGATGGGCCAGCATTCTCCACAGCATCATCTGTGAATAGAATAGAATAGAATAGAATAGAATAGAATAGAATAGAATAGAATAGAATAGACCAAACCAAGATGGAAGAGACCTTCAAGATCATCGCATCCAACCTATCATCCAACATCATCTAATCAACTAAACCATGGCACCAAGCACCCCATCAAGTCTCCTCATAAACACCTCCAGTGATGGTGACACCATCACCTATGTGGGTATCACATTCCAATGGACAATCACTCTCTCAGTGAAGAATTTCTTCCTAACATCCAGCCTAAACCTACCCTGGTGCAGCTTGAGACTGTGTCCTCTTGTTCTGGTGCTGGTTGCCTGGGAGAAGACACCAGCCCCCACCTAGCTACAACCTCCCTTCTGGTAGTTGTAGACAGCAAGAAGGTCTCCCCTGAGCCTCCTCTTCTCCAGGCTAAGCAACCCCAGCTCCCTCAGCCTCTCCTCACAGGGCTGTGCTCCAAACCCCTCCCCAGCTTTGTTGCCCTTCTCTGGACACGTTCCAGCAAGTCAACATCCTTCCTAAACTGAGGGGCCTCAGGCAGGCCTTGGCAATGTTGTATGTGACATGCAAGGACTTTCTAATTCTGACCCTTTTGCCCAGCAGTGTAAATGAATGCACAAGGCTGTCACTAGTGAATAATAATAATAAAAAAGTCTGGAAGCCTTTGTTTGACTCTGATACTGTGAAATATGTATCATAGAATCACAGAATCACCAAGGTTGGAAGAGACCTCAAAGATCATCAAGTCCAACCTGTCACCACAGACCTCATGACTAAACCATGGCACCAAGTGCCATGTCCAATCTCCTCTTGAACACCTCCAGGGTTGATGACTCAACCACCTCCCTGGGCAACCTGTTCCAATGACAAATCACTCTCTCCGGGAAGAACTTTCTCCTCACCTCGAGTCTAAACTTCCCCTGGCACAGCTTGAGACTGTGTCCTCTTGTTCTGGTGCTGGTTGCCTGGGAGAAGAGACCAACCCAAGCCTGGCTACAACCTCCCTTCAGGTAGTTGTAGACAGCAAGAAGGTCTCCCCTGAGCCTCCTTTTTTCCAGGCTAAACAACCCCAGCTCCCTCAATCTTTCCTCACAGGGCTGTGCTCAAGGCCTCTCCCCAGCCTCATTGCCCTTCTCTGGATACCTTCAAGAGTCTCAATGTCCTTCTTAAATTGAGGGGCCCAGAACTGGACACAGTACTCAAGGTGTGGCCTAACCAGTGCTGAGTACAAGGGGCACAATGACTTCCCTGCTCCTGCTGGCCACACTACTCTTGATGCAGGCCAGGATTCCATTAGCCTTCTTGGCTACCTGGGCACACTGCTGGCTCATGTTTAGGTGGCTGTCAATCAGCATCCCCAGGTCCCTTTCTGTTTGGGAGTTCTCCAGCCATATACAGCATACAGGTAAATCTTTCAAATTAATTTTGTGATTAAGCTTAACATCAGTCAGCCTCAGAGTCCTAAATAACTGAGGTGCTTTGGGAAATACTGCCTTTGGCTTCTCTGTTGCTCAGAGGGCATAAGGACATTTGATGCTCTTTGACCTCCAAAAATTTCATCCTTAGGTCATTAGGATTTATTACAATGTACAAACCTGAATCCCATTGCTGACCTGGCCAGCAAGTCGAGGAAGGGTGTCCTTCCTCTCTGCTCTGCCCTGCTGAGACCACACTTGGAGTTACCACATCCAGTTCTGGGCTCCTCAGTTCAAGAGACACAGGGAAACACTGGAGAGAGTCCAATGGAAGGCTACAAAGATGCTGAGTGGGCTTGAATATTTCTCTGAAGAGCAAAGGCTGAAAGATCTAGGGCACTTTAGCCTGGACAAGAGAAGACTGGGAGGGGATCTTAGTGTAAAATGTGAACAGTGGTCATCAAGAGGATTCGGCCGGACTCATTTAAGCAGTGCCTAGGGACAGGACAAGGGGCAATGGGCACAAGCTTGAACATAGGATGTTTCACTAAACTTGTGGAAAAAATTCCTTACTCTGAGGGTACTGAAGCACTGGAACAGGTTGTCCAAAGAGGTTGTGGAGTCTCCTTCTCTGGAGACTTTCAAAACCTGCCTGGATGTCGTGATGTTGTTCTGGATGAACCTAGATTTTACAATGTAAATCAAGGCTCAGTGACAGTTTGTTCTTTAAATCCACTTCAGTAGAGATGTACTTGTTCTGAGTGTTATGGTTTCCTGTAGCCAGTCTCAAAACTATGGTTAAGGGGAGATAGCCAGCCCACAGGCAAAAAAAAAAAAACGAGTCTTGATTAAAGCTTCACTAGAGCAGTGACTCAGGAAGGAGTGAAAAACAAAGCAGCAGCATTGTGTCAGTAATGATGCAATGAGTGTGGGATTGGTTCTGAAATATTTGGTCTGGCCAGAGATAGAGTCAGCAATTTCTTTTAAGATGAGAACATTGGATTACTTTAGTGCAAGCATCTTATCAAACCTGTTCAGATCTGCAATGGGACTTCACCCAGGAGGCTGAGATTTGTACAGATGGTGCTTCATGAGCTCATCTGCAGAGATGAAGGATGGCAGGGTGTGGGTTCTGTTGATAAATTACTGCTTCTTCCTTCTTGCTGTTCACTGGGGGGGGCTGAGGGGAACCAAAGAAACAAACAAGCAAACAACAGACAAAACAAAACACACACACACAACCCACCCGCAATTAAAATATTCCTTTGGGGTTTAATCTGATAAAATTATTACAAGTTCAGCTTTTCCACCAAAAAAAAAAAAGGAAGAAAAAAATATATTAACAAAGAATGTTGTCAGACTACAAGGCAGCTGAAAATTTGGCCAAGTGGAAGTAAAAAGAGTATTTCAAAGAGTCCTTTTCTCATTTTTATTGCCATAGTACTAAGCGTATCAATACCAAAGGTAATGTTCATCTCATACCAGGTCTTACGGTGACTATAGGAGAGAGATTATTTCTCTTCTCTTTCCTAAGTCGTGGTAGGAGCTTCTAAAATGTCAGCTTTGTCAGAATTAGTCTTATAGCACATTTCAAAGGAGTGGAACTGATTTTAATAGGCCTTTAATGCACCTGAAGGGAGGTTGTAGCCGGGTGGGGGTTGGCCTCTTCTCCCAGGCAACCAGCACCAGAACAAGAGGACACAGTCTTAAGCTGTGCCAGGGGAAGTTTAGGCTGGATGTTGGGAAGAAGTTCTTTCCAGAAAGAGAGATTGCCCATTGGAATGTGCTGCCCAGGGAGGTGGTGGAGTCACCATCACTGGAGGTGTTTGGGAAGAGATTGGATGGGGCTCTTGGTGCCATGGTTTAGTTGATTAGATGGTGTTGGATGATAGGTTGGACTTGATGATCTTGAAGGTCTTTTCCAACCTCGTTAATCCTATCCTATCCTATCCTATCCTATCCCATCCTATCCTATCCTATCCTATCCTATCCTATCCTATCCTATCCTATCCCATCCCATCCCATCCCATCCCATCCTATCCTATCCCATCCCATCCCATCCCATCCCATCCCATCCCATCCTATCCTATCCTATCCTATCCTATCCTATCCTATCCTATCCTATCCTATCCTATCCTATCCTATCCTATTCCATTTCCATTCAGTTGAAATGCAGCTTTTTAGAGGGGGGTGAAGGGGGTTGGGGTCAAAACCAAAGATATTTGCAATTTATTTCTGTGCTCTGTTTCTATCTACAGTTTCTCCACCAAAGAATTGCCTACAAAAGGTATTTTGCTAGATACTTTCAGTGACATGGAAAAGGTCTATTAGGTTTAAACCCATGCAAGCATCTAAATGTTAAACAAAAGGTAACAAACGAAAATGTATTTGAAGATAGAATGTAACAACATATTTGAGGGAAAAAATGTGAATGCATTCTACTGCTAACTTTAAGACCAGTAGTTTTGCCTTCATAGGAGTCACTTTCTTTTATTTCAGTGTGTAGTATACTCATTAAAACTTGGAATTCCAAGACCAGCTGCTGGGTATCAGAGGCCTCTTCAGAAATGTCAGTGAGGTTCCCATTAGCCATCTAGAGCTACCAAAAAGTCACCCCAGCACCTCAGAAGCGTTTTGCTTTCACAGTCTCACAGTATAACTAAGGCTGGAAGAGACCTCGAGGATCATCAAGTCCAATCTATCAACACAGACCTCATGACTAGACCATGGCACCAAGTACCACGTCCAATCTCCTCTTGAACACCTCCAGGGATGGTGACTCCACCACCTCCCTGGGCAGCACATTCCAATGATGAATGACTCACTCGGTGAAGAACTTTCTCCTCACCTCGAGTCTAAACTTCCCCTGGTGCAGCTTGAGACTGTGTCCCCTTGTTCTGGTGCTGGTTGCCTGGGAATAGAGACCAACCGCCTCCTGGCTACAACCACCTGTCAGGTAGTTGTAGAGGGCAATAAGGTCTCCCCTGAGCCTCCTCTTCTCCAGGCTAAACAATCCCAGGCTAAACAATCCCAGCTCCCTCAGCCTCTCCTCATAGGGCTTGTGTTCAAGGCCTCTCCCCAGCCTTGTTGCCCTTCTCGGGACCTTGAGCACCCTGAGTACTGTGTCCAGTTCTGGGCCCCTCAGTTTAAGAAGGACATCGAGACACTTGAACGTGCCAGGATAATCTGCTCCATCACTTTCCCTGGCACTGAGGTCAGGCTGACTGGCCTGGAGTTTCCAGGTTCCTCCATCTGACCTTTCTTATGGATGGGGACCACACTGGCCTGTTTCCAGTCACCTGGGACCTCTCCAGTGAGCCAGGACTGGAGGAAAATGATGGAGAGCTTCTTGGCCAGCTCATCTGCCAGTTCTCTCAGCACCCTAGGATACAGCATCTTGACAGATGTAGTTATTGTGGCCTGGGCACCCTTTTCAGCACCTTCTAGCAAAAGTGGGCCCTGGGCTGTGCACAGCATGAGAAACCCCAGGGAAGACTGTAAGAAGTAGACTTGTGAGATGCTTTCTTGCCCACAGTACAATTTGGAGCATCTTTTGCATAATGGTCCTGTCTGAATGCCTGCTCCAACATAAGGATCCATGCCAATACACACTGAGGCACCAGAGTATTCCCATTTTCAGAAATCAGAAAAAAAAAAATGGAGACTCAATGCAGAGCTAAGGGATCAGCAAGAAGAAAAGAATTTGGAGAACAAAGACAGTGAAATGGCTTACACAAATTCTGTTAAATTTTGCTACCATTGAAACAGACAATGATGAGGAACATAGCTGCTGAAGCAGGATAAATCCCACTGAAAACACTCAGAAGAGAAAAGAGCAATGACCAATAATTTTTTTTTCTTTGATTTACTTCTAAAACTTGTTTGAGGGCTGTCTGTTAGGAAAAAATAATAATTTCTGTTTTCCTGATTGACACTGTGACAATAGCCTCTCAGAACTGAACAGCAAATAGCTCCATAGTCTTGGGGATAAATGTGGTCTTGCTTTGATAGAGAGCAAAATACCAGATTATTCAGGAGTACAAAGAGCTTTTATCCTAAATAATAATAACAACAGAAAAACCCCAAACCACCACCACCACAACAGCAAAACCCTTAGGCTTTCTCTAAGCCCATCAACCCTCACCATTCCCCATCACCATCCACTCACCAGCTCAGTGTGATGCAGTACCCATGTGAATCAAGCAAGGAGAGGGACCCACAGAATAATAGAATTGCTTCAGTTGGAAAAGTCCAACCATGAGCCCAGCACCACCATGGCCGTTAAACCATGTCCCCAGGTGCCATGTCCACCCATTTTAACACCTCCAGGGATGCTAACTCCACCACCTCAGGGGGCAGCCTGTTCCAAGGCCTGACCACTGTTTCAGGAAAGATATTTTTCCTAATATCTAATCTCAAGTATTTCATACTGATAGTGGAGGTAACCTTGCAATTGCTTCTGCACATTTCTCCTCCATCAATATTAATTCACAGATGGAGCACTGGAGAAACCTTGTAGTGGCACACTCAAAAGAGGCAAAAGAAGTGAAGGAAAATAGAAATCTGTTACTTTGGGGGATTGAATACCCATTGTGGACAGTTGGTCAGGCAAAATATGTAGGCAAAAAAAAATATTTCTTATGGGTTTCCACTGTGCAAATTTTGGAATTGATGTGAAATGTGAGCCAGAGGATCTTCTGCTTTTCTTTTGAAATCCAGAATGTGTGAGCCAGGGCATTCAACTTGAGATGGCCACTGCAATGTTACATGAGTGGAAGCCAGGTCGTCCTCCACAGACACAAATTCAAACAGTTGGGAATTCACTCCCACTTAATGGCAGTCCCCAGAAGTACAGAGGGAGGTAAAACAATTGGAGCGAGACAAGCACTCTGCCCATGACGTCAGAGTTACACCAGTGGTAGAAGTGAGCAGGGCAGCTTCAGTCTCTCCACACCACACTGACAGATTTCTTCAGCTTAGAAACAAATTTGTATCTGTAGGACTGTCACCAGGCATAATACATAAGAAAGCTGTTGCAGACACCTGGTAAGAGCTCCCCTTCCCAGAAAACATGGGATTCAAAGAGAGTGGAGCTGACTGACAAGCACCCTCCACAGCCAAAGAATTTCTGCAATGTGAAGGAGGGAAGGGGTGACAGCTCAGACCACAGACCTCCCTAGATTTGCTTTGGCACAGACTGAGCTCTCAGCATCTTCTCTTTCCCTGTGCACAGACAAAGGATGGGCAAAATGCCAGAAGGAAGATAGGACATATTGCAAGGGAAATGAGAATTGAGGTCTTTTGTGTCAATTGAAGCCCTAACAGGGAAAAAAATACACCACTTCCCATTCAAATACTCAAGGCTTTCTCTGTTCTGGCTGCTGGCAAGGGCTTTGCCAAGTGGCAGTCCCCTCCATTTTAATATGAAATGGTAGCATTGCTCAGCTGGTCTTTATCAGTGAGTGCCACTTTGACAAATGCTTTTGAGAAGTCTTAAAAACAGTGGCAAAAATCACACTGGAAGGATGGCAGAGCCCATCACTACAACTGGCACTGAAACAAACACTGTTGAAAGTTGCGGCGTTTCCTTACACTTACAACAAATGTACTCTGGAATAAGGGTAAATCCTTTTAAATATAGATCATTTCTATGTTGGCATAGATCCCCTTCTGCTAATTAACCTGCCTCACCTGTAACAAATACTCACACAACTTCCCAAGCCACACTGCCTCCTGCTTAAATAGAAACATTCTTAACGTTGGGCAAATTAGCTGCCTGAAATGGTGACAGTTGTGGGTTTGGAGCCCTTTGTGTTTCAATATTCTTCTCCAAAAAAGCAGTGCTGAAATGACTGCTAGTGGTGAAGTTGTTGATAAAAATATGCTGTTCCTACAAACAAGGAGATCTCAGATATTGCAATAGTGCCTTCGTTTCACGGCGCTCCCCCGGACACATTTGCAGGTAGCAGAAAATACAGAACTCAATTGAAGAAAGCGTTCAGCTGCCATAGTGATGAAAGCAGCAGGAACAGAAGGCAATAAAATGAGCTTTGATAAATGAAAAAGCCTGCACCCAGAGAGAAACACGAACCAGCACTTGATGACACAGAGATAACCATGCAGCCAAACCCAGAGCATTAAAGCAGACTCTTCCTTTTTCTCAGTCGTGTCCTCATGTTGACAAGTGCTTCTAGGGAGGCTTGTTGTAGAAAAGGATACAGGTGAAAAGCCAAACTTAAATCCTACCAGAGATTTCAGAGTCAGAAGAGAAGGGGGCCCTGCCAAGATCCCTTGCCCCATAGAAACAAAAATGTTTTGCACAAAAATAAAACTGGGGAGTTGAAGAAATTAATGAGTATGAAGTAGGTCCAGAGGAGGCCCACAAAAATGACCAGGGGGTTGAAGCATCCCTGCTATAAGCATGATTGAGGGAGCTGGGGGTGTTCAGCCTGGAGAAGAGGCAGCTCTGGGGAGACCTAATAGCAGCCTGCCAGTAACTGAAGTGGGCTACAAGAAGGATGGAGAAAGACTGTTTGCAAAGGTCTGCAGTGGCAGGATGAGGGGCAATGGTTTGAAAAGAGAGAAGAGCAGATTTAGATTGGATGTTGGGAACAAGTTCTTAACCAGGAGGGTACTGAACACTGGAATACGTTGTCCAGGGAGGTAGTTGAGACCCCATCCCTGGAGTCACTCAAAGTGAGGCTTGACAGGGCTCTGATTTATTAGGGCATGTCCCTGCAGAGGTGGTTGGGCTAGATGACCTTTGGAGGTCACTTCCAACCCAGACCTATGATTAGCCATAACTACTGTCAAGAAAGGGAGTGGCAACCTGCAAGAAAGAGATAAACTTTACTTCAAGAAGCTAACACTGAATCTTTCTGAATTACCACCACAGTACCCTGCCCACAGGCCCCCTCCAGTTCCCTCTGGGAGGACTGGGCCAGTTACAAACTTCTCACCACACACCTTTGTGAGAAGAAACAGCCAATATTCTTCTGGCATAAAGATCAGCTGTCCAAATTCAATCCAAGCTTAAATACTTAAAAACCAGAAAAATCTCAGGAAAAGTGTCACCAGGGTTTTAGCAAGCTATAAACTTAAGGTCACTTTGAGTAATGAAAGCCTGTGAAAGACCATGTGCAACTACTTATTAATCTGGGATTATTTTTGCCTTTCAGGATAGAGTCATTTATGAGAAGTAAACTGAGAAAGCACAAGGATAACATATAAAGAAACAAAAATAGATATATAACTGAGGCCAGCTGCAATATTTCAGAAATGAAAAAAAAAAAAAAGGTAGAAATTCATAGTGCTAAAACAGAGAATCTTTTAAGTCTTGTCTTCTGTATGTCTGTGCTTAGCTACTCCTTCCAATTCCTGCACATTCTCCTTAAGCCACATAGGCAGCATTAATTTGCCTTCACTGCATAGAAACATGGAAAACATGGATTGAGATGTAGGTACTGTGTCCCGTTCTGGGCCCCTCAGTTTAAGAAGGGCATTGAAGCACTTGAACGTGTCCAGAGAAGGGCAACAAGGCTGGGGAGAGGCCTCGAGCACAAGTCCTGTGAGGAGAGGCTGAAGGAGCTGGGGTTGCTTAGCCTGGAGAAGAGGAGGCTCAGGAGAGACCTTATCGCTCTCTACAACTCCCCGAAGGGATGTTGTAACCAGAAGGGAGTTGATCTCTTCTCCCAGGCAACCAGCACCAGAACAAGAGGACACAGTCTCAAGATGTGCCAGGGGAAGTTTAGGCTGGAGGTGAGGAGAAAGTTCTTCACTGAGAGAGTTGTTAGCCATTGGAATGTGCTACCCAGGGAGGTGGTGGAGTCACCATCCCTGGAGGTGTTCAAGAGGGGATTGGATGTGGCACTGGGTGCCATGGTTTAGTCATGAGGTCTGTGGTGACAGGTTGGACTTGATGATCTTTGAGGTCTTTTCCAACCCTGATGATTTTGTGATTCTGTGAGACCAAAGGCCAAAGAGACAGAATCCCCCTGAGATGCTGGCCACTGAAGAAGAGAAAAGGAAGAAGCTTGAGCCTTCAGTTTTGTATTGAATATGGCATATATTGAATTGAGTACCTTGTTAGTCATTTTAGGGTCAGTTGAATTGTCCACTCCTCCCTGCAGGTGTGACCTGTACCTCCACACAGTGCAAAAGATTTACCAGCAGCCTCTTGTTCCCCAGAGCTTGGCAGTAACCCCACCCATCAGTGTCACCACTTGTAGAGACAGCCACTGTTTGTGCAAACCTGCCCTGGACTTCAGACTGAGCAAATACTGAGCTGAGAAGTCAAATCATTGAACAGAATCCATTCTGTTCTAGCTCATGACAGGATATCTGTCAAGCCATTGTATTTTCTCCTTTCATGTCCCTGAAATTTTTCAATTGACAGCTTTGAAGAAGCTTCATATTTTATATCAAAAGACACCCCCAGATTTTCTGTCTGAAGCTAACCTGATGTGGGTGTGCTAACCACACTGCTCACTGGCATCAGTAACAAGTAACGTATAAACCTGTACCCCAAGTGGCTGAGCCAGTCATGTTCATTTGTCTGACACTGGGACCTTCTGCCCAAACTCATGTTTTCAAGCTAATGTGTTACTGTTTGTACATTACTTGTAAATTATGTCACCTTGCAAGACAGAGTAGTAATTTCCAGACAGGACAGAGGCAGATGTATTGTATTTCGTATTTATCTCTACTCGTACCCATCAAAACCTACCAATATTAATTCAGTTTTAATATAAAACAGTTATCACCCCCTTCCAGAATTTGTGCATAGGTTTTTTAAAGCTTTTTTTTGGAGGAAAAAATCATATTCTTCTATGAAGTGAGGATTGATGGGCTGAGGCCAGTTGTATGAGGTTTAACAAAGCAAAGTGCTGAGTCCTGCTCTTGGGTCACAATAACCTCATGCAACACTACACGCCTGGGGCAGAGTGGCTGCAAAGCTGCCCAGCAGAAAAGGACCTGGGGGTGCTGGTTGACAGCCAGCTGAACATGAGCCAGTAGTTTCCCCAGGTGGCCAAGAATGCCAACAGCATCCTGGATCAGCAGTGGTGTAGCCAGTAGGCGTAGGGAAGTGACCATGCCTCTAGAGGTACTGAGCACTGGTGAGGCCATACCTTTAATATTTGGTACAGTTTTGGGCTCCTCACTACAAGAAGGACATGGAGGTGCTGGAGTGGGTCCAGAGGAGAGCAACAAAGCTGGTGAAGCATCTAGACAACAGGTCTGGTGAGGAACAGTGGAGAGAACTGTGGTTGGTTAGTGTGGAGAACAGGAGGCTGCAGGGGAGATCTCATTGCTCTCTACAACTCCCTGAAAGGTGGTGATCAATCTCTTCTCCCTGGTATCAGGTGACAGAACAAGAGGAAACTTCCTGAAACTATACTAGGGCAGGTTTAGGTTAGCTATTAGGAATAATGTCTTTACTGAAAGAGTGGTCAGGGATTGGAACAGGCTCCGCAAAGAGGTGGTGGAGACATTATCCCTGGAGATGTTCAAGAAACATGAAGCTTCAGGACATGGTTTAATGCCCACGGTTGTCTTAGGCTGATTGTTGGACTTGATGATCTTAGAGGTCTTTTCCAACCAAAAGAGTTCCATGATTCCTATGAGTTTGTTTCCTGGTTTTATTTTCTTAAGATCATTTTACCTTTTCACAGGATTGAATGGGACCTCCATCAATCATTGAGGCCAGCCCCTCTGCCAGAGCAGGACCATAGAATTCAGCACAGGTCACACAGAGATACATCCAGATGGGTCTTGAAAGTCTTGAAAGTCTGCAGAGAAGAAGACTCCACAGCCTCCCTGGACTTCCTGTTCCAGTGCTCTGTGACCCTCACAGTGAAGAAATTCCTCCTCATGCTGAGGTGGAACTTCCTGTGCTGGAGTGGTGGAACTTCCTGTGCTGGAGTTTATATCCATTGCCCCTTATCCTACCACAGGGTGCAACTGAGCAGAGCCTGTCCCCTCCCTGCTGACACCCAGCCCTCAGATATTTATGAACATTGACTAAATCCCCTCTCAATCTTCTCTTCTTCAGAGTAAACACTCCCAGATCTCTCAGCCTCTCCTCATAGGGCAGTGCTCCAGTCTCTTAATCATCCTGGTAGCTCTCTGCTGGACTCTCACAAGTAGATCCCTGTCCCTCTTGAACTGGGGAGCCCAAAACTGGACACAATATTCCAGGTGTGATCTCACCAGGGCAGAGCAGAGTGGAAGGAGAACCTCCCTGGATCTGCTGGACACACCCCTCTTGATGCATCCCAGGATATCATTTGCTCTCTTGGCCACCAGGGCACATTGTTTTCCTGTGCAGAACACCAGGACTCCCAGGTCCTTCTCCACAGGACTGCTCTCTAGCAGATCACCTCCTAACCTGTACTGGTGCAGTTTATTATTCCTTCCCTCTTATCCTTGTTGAACCTCATTAGGTTCCTCTCTGCCCAGCTCTCAGTCTGCCTAAGTCTCACTGAATGGCCACACAGCCTTCAGGTGCATCAGCCAAGCCTCCCAACTTGGTATCATCACAGAAGGGGATTCAGTGTGGGAAATCAGTGTGCAGATTAACTTCATATATTGTAAAACTAAATTTTACACTGAACCATATTTCAGCTGAAGCAAGTAGTGGGCTAGGAATAGAATAGAATAGAATAGAATAGAATAGAATAGAATAGAATAGAATAGAATAGAATAGAATAGAATAGACCAGACCAGACCAGACCAGGTTGGAAGAGCCCTTCAAGATCATTGAGTCCAACTTATCATTCAACACCACCTAATCAACTAAAGCATGAAACCAAGCACCCTATCAAGTCTCCTCCTGAACACCTCCAAATCAAGATTCAGTTCAGATTACGAAGGCAGAAGAGTACCTAAGAAATATGACATGACACTTACACAATATGTTAAAAGACAGCCTCAAGCACCCACTCAAAGTTGCTAGCCTGACAACCAGGTCAACACTTCAGATTTTCTTGGCAGCTAATTAAAGCAGGTGGAGAAGTGCAACAGGTGAAGGACTGGACACTGTGGAAATAGCAGTATAGAGAGGAAGAGACTGAAGTGGGCTTGCTTGTTATTAACCCAGGGAGGTTACAACCTCATTCCTTACTCCAATCACACTGCTGTTCTGCTTTCCTGTATGATGAAATTAAGATGATTACACTCCAGTTAGTCATTGATGAGGCAGTTCTACTCTTGAAATGAAAAAGCAGTGAGGAAAATTGAGGAAACCAAATTCCTTTATTTCTTGTTGGTTTGAGGTGTTTTTTTCTCCATATTTTTCATTTTTGTAATGTTCAGTAAAAGCACAGAGTAGGATCCATGGGTTGCAAAATCTGAAGGGAGCACTGAAATTAGGTAAATTCATGCAGATTTTGGAAGACACATCTGTGCAAAGGAAGTGGACATAAAATCCTACTAGACATCTCTCAGCCTCTCTTGCCTCATTAATTTTGGTGCCAAAATGCACAGCTTTGAGGATTTGATCTAACCTGCCCTCACGTTATGAGGCACAGTTCAGAAGCATAGAGAGGCCACACACAGGCAGAAAAGAACTCATTGCAGTCCCATTTTTGAAAACATGTTCTCTCATAAAGACCCTTTGGTGGTGCTGGAGCACTGGACCAGGCTGCCCAGAGACTTTGTGAAGTCTCCTCCTCTGGAGAAATTCAAAACCTGCCTGGAAATTTTCATCCTGGTCAACCTGCTGTAGGTGACCCTACTTTAGAAGGCAGCTGGACTAGACAATCTCTGGAGGTCACATCCAACCCTTCCCATTCTGTGATGTGGGCATGCATGTGTATGGGTAAGTGGGGTTAGACATCCTTGAGATTTACTGTAGAAGGTTCTTTCTGAGTTTTTAGGTGTTTCCTAATGTTTTATAGGTGTTTATTTTTTGTGGTTTATCTGTTGCATTTCTGATATTGATCCTGAGTGTGCAGTTCACTGAGCTGATGATTAATGACATCCCATTAGTATATCAATAAAACATTGCAGTCCTGAGTTAGCAGTTTGATCTCAGCATTTCTTTCCCTGTGACACTCCAGTGTCATTATGTGTTGTTTTTTCCCACACAAGAAGGTCTCATGTAGTCTCATATGGACACTGTGATCAGAGCCACATCCAGCCTGGCCTTAAAAAAAAAAAAAAACATTCCTGGAAGTTTTGAAGGCCAGGCTGGATGGGGCTCTGAGCAACCTGATCTAGTGTGAGGTGTCCCTGCCCATGACAGGGGGCTTGGAACTAGATGATCCTTAAGGTCCCTTCCAACCCTGACAATTCTATAATTCTATATCCATAGCTTTGTCATATTCAGTGTATGAAAAATTACTCAAATAAACCCCCAAACTGCCAATACACTAAATTACAAATTACATTTATAGATGCTATTCATGCAAATAAAAACCATTAAATAAATCAGTCATAAGCTGAGGGATGTTAATCTGCACAGATCAGGTCATTGCAAATCTGCTCTCACTTGCATATTGACAGGTGAAAGACCTGGCAAATTGAGTTCTTTTTATCCCCTCCCAAAAAAATATATATTCTTGAGCATTCATCACACTAAAATTAAATTAATTAATTAATTAATAGCCAAAATAATGCTGTATTACATTTATGAATTAAGAAGGTTGTGGCCATCAGGTCACTAGGGAAGGTTCTCCCACACTGTTGTGCCCTGGCGAGACTGTATCTGGAGTAATATGTCTATATCTGGAGTAATATGTCTATATCTGGAGTAATAAGTCTATTTCTGGGCTCCCCAGTTCAAAAGAGTCAGGGCTATAGTAAAGAGAGTCCCATGGACAGATGTGATGATGATTAAGAACCTGGAACATCTGTCTGATGAGGAAAGACTGATGAGATTCCTGAGGCTGTTTGGTGCGGAGAAGAGAAGACTGAGAAGAGATCTCACCAATGGTTACAAATATATGAAGGGAGGGTGTCAAGAAGTAGGGTCAAGCCCTTTCAGTGGTTCCCTGTGAGAGAACAAGGGGCAACAAAGACAAATTGAAACACAAGAAGCTCCACCTCAACATGAGGAAAAACTTCTTCACTGCAAGGGTGACAGAGCTTTGGAACAGGCTACCCAGAGAGATTGCAAAGTCTCCTCTTGAGACTTTCAAGACCCATCTGGATGTGTTCATGTGAGACCTGCCCTAGGTGCTTTGGTAGGGTGGTTGGACACTGGACTTGGTGATCATTCGTCACTCAGACGAAGAAAGTCCTCCTCCTCCTCCAAATCAGCCAAGGAATGTAGTGTGATTCTCTTCCTTGGACTTCCTCGTAGACAGAACACCATTTTCTTGGTGGTTTATGAGTTTATAAGGTTCCTTGCATGCAAGGTGGGTGAATTTAGTCCTGGATGGCTAGAATAGAATAGAATAGAATAGAATAGAATAGAATAGAATAGAATAGAATAGAATAGAATAGAATAGAATAGAATAGAATAGAATAGAATAGACCAGACCAGGTTGGAAGAGACCTTTGAGATCATCATGTCCAACCTATCATCCAACACCATCTAATCAACTAAACCATGGCACCAAGCACCCCACCAAGTCTCCTTCTAAACACCTCCAGTGATGGTGACTCCACAACCTCCCCGGGTGGCACATTAAACAATATTATACCAGGGTTCTTCACCATTATAACACTAATAGTGCAGTCAGTGGCCAAGGTTCCTCCCATGTACAAACACTCCATGTGTATGAAGCATAAAATGATCCTGGAGCACAATGGATGTGCTTTGTCAAGTGCACAGATTCAGTGAGTCTAACTCATCCAAGAAGTGTTAGATATACCATGATGTGAATCACAGAATGTTAGGAGTTGGAAGGGACCTCTAGTAATTGTCTAGCCCAGCCCTACTGCCAGAGCAGGCTCACCTAGGTCAGCATCCAGGCAGATTTTGAATGACTGCAGAGATGGAGATTCCACCATCAATACAGCCAGCCTGTTCCAGTGCTCTACCTGCCTCAAATTAAAGAAATTCCTCTTCATGTTTAGATGGAGCTTCCTTCATTCAAACTTGTGCCCATTACCTCTTGTCCTGTTACTGGGCACCACTGGAAAACAGACTGGCCCCATCCTTCCAGCACCCACCCTTTAAATATTGGTAAGCATTGACAAGATCCCCCCTCAGTATTCTCCAGGCTAAACAGCCCAAGGCTGTAACTTTTTTATTCATGACACAGATGTTCTAGTCCCCTAATCATCTTTGTAGTCCTTTGTTGTACCCTTTGAAGGATTTCCCTGTCTTTCTCAAACTGGGGAGCCCAGTGTGAAGGAGATGGCTCATCTGAGCACACATTGAGGAGACACTGTCAGTCTTCCAGAGAGTCACACAGAGAATCACAGAATTAGAGAATCACAGAATCATCTCAGTGGGAAAAGACCTTTAAGATCATTGAGTCCAACTATTATCTAACTCTACTTAGTCTGCTGCTAAAACACGTCCCTCAACACACCTCTGCATCTCTTAAACACTTCCAGGGATGGGAATCCAATCACCTCCCTGGGGACCTTATTCCAGTATTTGAGAATCCCTTCAGTGAAGAAGTTTCTTCTAATATCCAACTTAAACTTCTCCTGGTGCAGCTTGAAGCTACTTCCTCTTGAGGCAAAGCAAAGAAGTTCCTGGTTTCAGACTACCAGAAATCTCTCACCCAGCCATGATTGCACAATGGCTGCTAATATTGTCTTAGTCTGAAGCTGGTGTTAGTTACCAGAAGTTCTAACTAGAGAACACAGGTTTTTCCATAAAGCCCTCCCAGTTTCTATCTGGTTCAGCATTGGTTTACTGAAACCCATTTTACTGGGGAGAAAGCTGTAGGACTATAAGCTCCCATGGCACACCAACCAATCCTTGGTGATGAAAGTGGATATGATTGCCTTCAGATGAATAACCCACACAAAGAAAGAAGTCACACAGTGAATGACTTGTTATTTCAACAATGATTGAATAGCTCAAACCAGCTAGAGGAAAGACCTATCTTAGTCCTGCAGGTTTTCTTTGTCTCTGCAAACCTGGGCACAAAGGCATGCTCTGGAGAGAGGGAGAGAAGACTGCATCTTGTTCAGTGGTGAAGGATAGTTACCATCTTTTCCTCAGCCTGGATTAGAGCTCCAGGGAGGAAACCTGTGCCTAATGCTGCTGTCATCATGTTGCATAGCTTGGAGGTGTTCTTGTGTTCTGAGCACAGCACTGAGGGTTGAGCCCAGCTGCGTTTTCAGAGCCTATACTGGCTGGTCCTTGGATTGCACAGCTCAACACCCTAATCCCTAGATATGCTCCCTTTGCACCCCCTGTAGATGTTTTTACACTTCCCCTGGGACAGCCATCCAAGTTGCTGCTCCTGCCTCTTTCCTTGTTCACCTATATCAAACAAAAACATCAGCACCCTCCAGTAACTCCCAGTCCAACACTTCATTTCAAACAGAATAGCTAGTTTAGTTTTGTGATAATGATCAGCCTATTCAGGGATTTCATCTTTACTTCCTGCTTGCTACTAAGCCCTTTCTGGTGTGCTGTTGATCCATTGATCTCCTGATGCGTAAAAACCTTCCATTTTTCTTATAATATATCCTTTTCCTCTCTAGTCACCACCTAAGATAAGGATTTTTCCATTTCCCATGCTCTGACAGCACATAAATGCACAGGAAGCTGGGAGAGAGCATGGGCAGGACAACTGGCCCAGATCAGCCAAAGGAATACTTTATACTAAAGAACATCAAACTCAGCACATAAAGTGAGGGGACTTCAGGAGTCATGGCCTTTGTCTTCCCAAGCAACTGCTACGAGACATGGAGCCCTGCTTCCCTGGAGATGGCTGAACACCTGCCTCCTGATGGGAAGCAGTGAATGTATATCTTGTTTCGCTTTGCTTGTGCAGACAGCTTTTGTTTTACTTATTAAACTGTCTTTATCCCAGCCTATGAGTTTTCTCACTTTCCTGATTCAGTCCACTATCTTGACAGGGGTTAGTGAGCAAGCATCCCTGTGCAGCTTATTTGCCAGCTGGGCTTAAACCGTGACAGCCAGTTTCAAGGCCCTTTTTTAATCCACTATTTTCTGATAGAACCCACTGTTTTTTTTCTGATGTTCAGAACAACCAGCAGAAAATATTTTAGCAGCCTCACAGAGTAGTCCCAATAATAAAGGACATCCATTCTTAGGTTTCACTTCATAACACCTACAATAATATGAGAACATCTACAATATATCACCCACTGTTCTGT
Source organism: Melanerpes aurifrons (assembly GCA_011125475.1). Classification (NCBI taxonomy): domain Eukaryota; kingdom Metazoa; phylum Chordata; class Aves; order Piciformes; family Picidae; genus Melanerpes; species Melanerpes aurifrons. Next base: position 8,393,860 of record WWNC01000048.1, read on the forward strand.
GAACTGGAGGGACACTCTTCTTCCACAGGGGATTGCCTAAACCACAGTTTATTTCCTACAACATAACCTCTTATATTTTTATCATTCCCATTTTTATCTTTCCTTCCCTTTATCCAACCTGTTTCTTCTGCTCTTAAACATTGTGCATAATAATATGCACCACCAGTAGCATAAATTACAGGGTCTTTTTTCATGTCAGACAGGAGTATTCTGAAAGACTGCCTCATGGCAGGGGAAAAATAAAAACAAAAAGAAGAAAGAAAACACAACCAAAACCCACAAAAAAAAAAAAACTATTCTGATTTATATCCCCCTGTCCCTCTGCTTTCCAGCATAATTTTAGAGAAAATAAAATATTGTGGTGCCTTGCAAGGAGACATGAGCCAGAAACAAGAGTTAAAGACAACTCTACTATTTGGAGTACCAATGCATAAGAAAACCTAGACATAAATTCACCCTTTCCTATGTCTCTCTGGTAAGTGCTTCACATCTGGATCATCCATTAATTCTTTACATCCATTAAACCTTTTAAGGTTTTTAAAACAAAACAAAACCCCACTTTTTTCCATGATGGTACCTGAATACATCAACATCCACAAAAGTGCAGATAGGTAACCATTCTTATATGTCATTCCCAGTTGCCAAATCATTGCAATAACTGGGAGGGAAGCCTTTCAGAAGACCAAGAAGGCCCTTGAGACACCACCTCCTCCCTGTCTCACAGGTCACAGAAAGGGAGCTGGGGGTACTGATTGACAGCCAGCTGAACATGAGCCAGCAGTGTGCCCAGGTAGCCAAGAAGGCCAATGGCATCCTAGCATGCGTCAATAATAGTGTGGGCAGCAGAAGCAGAGAGGTCATTGTGCCCTGTACTCAGCACTGGTTAGGCCACACCTTGAGTACTGTGTCCAGTTCTGGGCCCCTCAATTTAAGAAGGACATTGAGACACTTGAAGGTGTCCAGAGAAGGGCAATGAGGCTGGGGAGAGGCCTTGAGCACAGCCCTGTGAGGAAAGATTGAGGGAGCTGGGGTTGTTTAGCCTGGAGAAGAGGAGGCTCAGAGGAGACCTCCTTGCTGTCTACAACTACCTGAAGGGAGGTTGTAGCCAGGAGGGGGTTAGTCTCCTGTCCCAGGCAGCCAGCACCAGAACAAGAGGACACATTCTTAAGCTGTTCCAGGGGAAGTCTGGGCTCAAGGGGAAGAGAAAGTTCTTCCCGGAGAGAGTCGTTAGCTATTGGAATGTGCTGCTCAGGCAGGTGGTCCCCATCCTTGGAGGTTTTCAAGAGGAGACTGGACATGGCACTTGGTGCCATAGTTTAGTAGTCATGAGGTCTGTGGTGACAGGTTGCACTTGTTGATTTTTGAGGTATTTTCCAACCTTATTGATTCCACGATTCTATGATTCTATGACATGCTTCCAAGTGATTCCTACTCTGCCCTCGCGTTATTACTGCCTTCCAAAACCATACTTAATACTTTTCCCCCTGCACTCTTTCCTCCATTATAGCCATTCATTCTTACAATGAAGGGTGATTTGAGCGGGTATTTGTTCTCTTAAATCATTTTGTCAGACAAGATGGTTAGAGGAACTCTGGTGTGGGCAATCCAATAGAGATACTCGCTGAGTTCTTGATGCTTACAAGACTTCAACACACCACGATATACATATACCAAACAATAAATTTCGGGGGGAAATCTAGCGGAAAAATCTTGGGACTTCAGGCAGTGTAAGATATTGATTCCCTAAATTTTGAGCTACATCCTATCAAGGCCTCATTGAATTGTGATATGTGTTTCATCCCTTTTTTTTTTGCTAACCACTAAGCTTTGTGAGCTCAAGGTGCTAAATTCCCCCAACATCAACTCCAGGGGTAGAAACTTGGTTGTATGAAAGTCAACAGAAGACTGCAAGAAAGTTTATTTTCTATTTTATTAACAGTGATTTAGAAAGACAAGTCAAGGCAGGAAGGGATAAAATTCACTCTTTTCCTGTAGAGATTACTTCTTATTCCAGATGCTGCTACAAGAGACCATCACTGTGCTGTGGAGATAGTACTGTTCACCACACTATGTAAAGAAGACATAAGAGATATGGAAGACATCCTCCCAGAAAATCCATGTTTGTGACTTTTCAGTGATATTAGCATCATGTAACTGAAGCCTAACAATTTTTGTTTGCTTTTAGAGGAAATATTTTGCAGGCCATATCTTGGGGGCGTTTTGGTGAGGCTGCTGCAAGTCTAGAGGATCTTTCAATGAAAAACTCTGAGCGTTCTAGAAGACCAAATGTTCTCTGCTCCTATTATTGCTAAGATTTGTATCCTTGACTGTACAGTGCAGATGAAAATGCACAGCCCTTCAGGGAATCTTTATGTTGGTCTGGTCATTGGCCATGCAAATAAAGATTATACTGATAAAGAAAATCATTAAATGAGAGAGCTTTTTATATTAGTGGTTATATTACCTTCTACCATTACTTATACAGTACTTTACATACATGGTTTTATATATTACCTCATATCTATACCTTTATATTACCTTTTATTACCTTAGCACTGAGAAGACATTTTAGCTTCAGTCTGGATCATGAATTTGTTAAAGCTAGGTGTCCTGCTAAAAAGGATGAAGGGGTCAGCCTCTCCTCCTGCCCACAGGCAGTAGCAGTTCCTAGTGAGACAGTCAGTCATGTCTTGCTGTGCCCAGAGGGTGCAAGCCAATACTGAGAACCTTCAAAAACTGAGAACCTTCAAAAGGCTCTGCTTTAGCAAAGGGCTTGCACTAGATGACCTTCAGAGATCCCTTCCAATCTCCACCATTTTGTGAAACAATGTCTATGTCATCAGGGAATTTTAGGGCAGGAGGAAGGCCTCGCAGCTGGGATTAGTGGCAGCTAGACAACTTTGGGCATATTTATTGGCTTTCAAGAGAACAACAAAAGTTAGTAATCTATTTATGGAGGGAGAGACACTGTCCTACATGCAGTGGACAAATGTGGTGGACACACATTTCATACCTGCCAAGCACTGCAATGTGTAGGGGACGAGTGTATAATCTTCTCTCTTCCTGAGGGGAACCAAAGGAAGAGCAAATCTTCCTGGAAAGTTTTGATTGAGTATTCAAGCATTTAAAGCACTCAGTGAACCTAAAATTGCAGCCACATTTTGTTCCAGTAGAGTTGCCCCAGCTCAATATTATTAACAATATGATATTCAAAGCACCTCTGACAATAAACATCATTACTGCTGGTAGCTTTCTAATGGTGGATCCGCTGCTTCATTTGTCAGCATAGATACTAACTTGAATAGCCTGGCAGCATCCTGGTGCATTTAGAAAAGGAAAGAATATCAAGGCATCTGTGTAATTAAGAGTGATAGTCTTATACTGCAGGAGGGCTGCTGTTCCAATCAGCCTGCTAAGGGCTGAACTGGGAGTGCAGCTTTGTGTTTGTTTACCCGATGAACATCTGCACAGAAATCTGATGTTGTGGTTTGCCAGAAATTTTTACTGGAAGGGAGCTGAAATATTTAGTAGCTTGATCAGGCTCTTTCTCTGCCCCAAGGAGTATATGGAAATGTGTCAGTTCTTGTTATTTCAGCTGCAGTTCTTGTGTATCCTTATGTAGGTGATGATTTGGCAATTCAGACAGCTCCTACAAAGTTTAAATGAGGTGCTGATTTGGCAGTTCATAGGAACTCATACATATCTTAAATGGGACCCTGAGAATCTCCTGAAGTTTACTGATGCTTAAGAGCTTAGCTACTACTCAAGGTTTGTAAGAAGAAAGAAACCAACTCTGTTCTCACAAAACCCACTGCCAATTTTGCTCTAAATTCAACCAGCAGAATGAGGAAAACTGTATTTGGCGATTTGTGTTTCTGTGTGGCCTTACATTATCTAGGTCAATGATGTTTGTTTCTGATTTAAGTCACTGAGAAAGGTCTTCACACCTCCAAAGGTTACTTACTTATTCCAATTCATTTATATTTCTGCTGGTTGAACCCTGAAGAAATACCAATTTTGCCTTCTTTCACTTAGAATAGAACGGGAATCACTTGGAACCTCTCCAGTCAAATTGCACACTTGTAGCTGCCCTGAAATCTTGACTAGCAAGCCACAGTACCTAAATGCATCTCAGAAATAAACCTTAAAGGTAGGATTCAACGCAAACAGCACCACAAAAAACTGTTGTCAAACAAGAAAGATGATGGCAGGCCCACAAGTGATGGGTGTGTTGCTTGATCTACTCCTGCTGTAAGCATACGAGTCTTGCTCCTGTAAGCATATGAATCTTGCTCCTCTCAAAATGGTTCAAGGTTGTGAGAAAAGATATCCTTGGGCTGAGGTGCCACACAAGCTAACAATCCTAGGAAGCAAGTTGTGGTGGATTGAAATTATCCCCCAATATAAAACTGCCAGACCAGCTCAGTTGAGAGCAAATGAAGCAATATTTGCAAGTATGCTACAATCTAATACAGAGGGAAATTTATTTCACAGATTCTGGCTGTGGTTAATCCTGCTGTGCTTTTCAGTCCCCTCATTTTAAAAATGTGAAATTTCCTTCCTTCCTTCCAAACTCCTTGCTTCTTTCCTTCCTTCTGAATTCCTTCCTTCCTTCCTTCCTTCCTTCCTCCCTTCCTCCCTTCCTCCCTTCCTCCCTCCCTTCCTCCCTTCCTCCCTCCCTTCCTCCCTTCCTTCCTTCCTCCCTCCCTCCCTCCCTTCCTTCCTTCCTTCCTTCCTTCCTCCCTCCCTTCCTTCCTCCCTCCCTCCCTTCCTTCCTTCCTTCCTTCCTTCCTTCCTTCTTCTTTCTTTCCAAATTCCTTCCTTCTTCTTTCTTTCCAAATTCCTTCCTTCTTTATTCTTTCTTCCCCTTCCTTCCTTCTTACCTCCTTTCCTTCTTGTTTTCTTGCATTCTTGCTTCCTTGCTTTCATTTTATCTCTCTTTCTTTCCAATAAATGAAACTCTGATCTAAAAAGACATCTTTTCAAGCTGCTTGGCTGTTCTCAATTCAAATGGAGATATTTCAGTCAATGGGAACCATGCCTGCTGACACAGTATGAGGACCAAAATTGATCAAGCACTTATCAAACATCTTTCTTTGGCATAATGAAAAGATCCTTGGTCAAGACTAGTGTGTGAGCTTAAAATACTCTGCATTACTAAACACAATAAGATTTATACTTTCTGTTATGGTGAACAAGGTGAAATATCTTTGGGTGAGTGCCTTGTTATAGATGTATCTTCTCTTTAGTTTCATGGCATCATAGAATCTTTTTGGTTGGAAATAACCTTTAGGATCATCATGCCCAACCATCCTCTATGTCACTCAGCACCACATCTCTGTCTTCCAAACACCTCCCTGGGGAGCATGTTCCAGTTTTTTGAGATCCCTTTCAAGGTAGCAGCTTCCTCTAATACCCAATTCTTCTAGATGTTGATAGGTGTGACAGCATTAACTCTGTGATCTGCCTTCTGATGTAGCAAAACTTTTCCTTTGTTCAAAATAATTCATAATGCTCAGCCAACCACTGTGGAAGCTGGCAGTAGGAGGTGATAGTTGTAGAGCAGACATCACAAGGGGTTCACTGTGGAAAGCAAGTCACAACCCTTTCCCCATAGTGCTGCACACACACACAGAGACACACAGAGACACACAGACACACACACAGACAAGGACCTGAAAGTGAGTCCAGGCCTTTGATTCACAACCCATTGCAACTTGTTTAAGACTTCCATCTGCAGGCTTCAATAATATCTGAATGCTATTCTTTTCTTTAACCAAAATCTCATCTGAAGTCACAACCACCTCCCACACACACCACTGAAGTGGCTCCTTCCTTGGTTGCCCCACACCAGTTCTCATCTTTTAGTCTCCTGGATACATTGGCACAGTCAGAGTGTGGAATTGGAAGCCTTTTAACTGTGTGCAACAAAGACACCAGTCCCCAGTCCTTCCTTTTCTCTTTAAATGCTAGTGCAGAGATGAAGGTGAAATCCCTCTGTCATTTGCAGCTCACTATTTTATCTGCAGATGTCTTTTGCCTTTTATGTACCTTTTGATAAATCAGTGTAAATACTCTCCAGCCAGAAATGTGCATGAGCTATTACAAAACACATATACTGCAATTTCCAGAGGAAAGAGCAATGAGATAAAATATTTGCATTTATTTACTTTTTTATTGTGTTTTCCCCCCACCCCCACCTAAAAGTAATTTCTTTACAGCTTGGGACACCAAAGAATTTCATTTTTTTTTTCTTTAAGAAAACAGAAGCTGGTAAAAACAGCGCTTAGATATCATCTCCCATATACAGACAACTTACAAAACACACCCTTTCTCTCCTCATTCAGGGATAAAAAATAATCATAGGGTCATTTCAGTTGAAAAAGGCCTCTAAGATCACAAAGTCCACCGATTGACCTAACGCCACCATGGATATTAAGCCACATCCTGAGGTGTCATGTCTACTCATACAGAACCACAGGATCATTTCAGTTGGAAAAGACCTTTAAAATCATCATAAAGGTAGATGGTAAGTGTGCAATGCCTTTTTTGTTTCCTCCTGTTATTAGAGCCTGGGGGAAAAATAAATCTGTAAGCTAAAGCAGGGAGTGGGGAAAAGCTTGTCAGGACCAGGTTATTGCATTTGCAAAGTCTGCCTCCAGACCTTTTATCACTTTCCACACTCCTAAATGAATGGAGAGAGGCACCTGCTTCAAGTCCTGCAACATAAACCTCTGAGTGCTCAAGATCCCAGCTGAGAGTCACCTGCATTTACATATTCTTGCTGAAGTGCAAGCAAGCCTCTTCTGTATTTGAGTAAGACTATGGCTTCTTAGCACATTTCTGATACTTTGGAAATATAGGCCCTCAAGAATTTTGTATCAGCATCATTCTATTCATCATGCATACAAGACATAGATAATGTGCATAGTAGGTTTCTGGACAGCTCTAAGACCAAAATTTTCTAGTGAAGAGAGGTAATTATGCCTCTGCTGCTCCTCAGTGGCTCAGGCACACAGATTCTTCAGGAATGGATGTCTCTGTCTGTGGATGGACAAGGCAAAAAGAGCTACACCGCACTACAGCAAAGATTTGTGATGTTTATTTCTGCCATCTCATCTCTCCACACACTGTCGCTGTGACCATCACGTAAGTCCATACAGATCTTCTCTTCTGCTTCTGCATTAGATCTAGGTCTGGCCCAGGCATCAGGGCTGAGACTTGATCAGTGAAGTGGGAGAAAACAGCATTGACCTTATGTCTACTAAACACAGCAACCTTCAACTGCTCAGCCAGCTCTAAGGAAATCATCTCTAGCTGTGTAGGATTTTAGCAGAGAGTGTTTGTTCTGTCCCTCAAGTGAAACATCATTTTAATAAGTATTGGTATCTCTAGTCAAAGCACTTGGAAAAGTGAGCAGGACCATGGTGGAAACTGAATGTTTACAACTCCTATATACTATGCACTGAGAAGACCTTCCAGTTTCCATACTGGATGGAAAATACTTGACTATCTCTCTCTCCAAATCTCACGTGAGAACAGTTAGGTCCATTAGGCACAGAAGCTGGACATGGCAGTTGGTGCCATGGTTTAGTCATGAGGTCTGTGGTGAAAGCTTGGACTTGATGATCTTTGAGGTCTCTTCCAACCTTGGTGATTCTGTGATTCTTTGTGAAACTCCAAAACAAGCAGATGGAGCCCAATTCCTCTCATTAGGTGGTTGTAGCCACATGGGGGGTGGTCTCTTCTCCCGGTCAGCCAGCACCAGAACAAGAGGACACAGTCTCAAGCTGCACCAGGGGAAGTTTAGGCTGGAGGTGAGGAAAAAGTTCTTCACTGAGAGAGTCATTTGTCATTGGAATGTGCTGCCCAGGGAGGTGGTGGAGTCACCATCCCTGGAGGTGTTCAAGAGGGGATTGGATGTGGCACTTGGTGCCATGGTCTAGTCATGAGGTCTGTGGTGACAGGTTGGACTCGATGATCTTTGAGGTCTCTTCCAACCTTGGTGATACTGTGATACTGTGATTAGTAATTAGTACAATAATTATTATAAAGATATTTACTCTAGGAGAGCATTTTGCCCTGCACTAATCTTGATGTTATTTTTTAAGGTTAATTAAGGCAATACAAATAAAAGAAAATATTTCATCAGATATTCTGGAACTTTAAACAAAACTATTATTGATCATGGAAAAAATAATCCCAGAGGCATTTTTTTTCCCAGTTACCAGGTCTCCACATCAGCCCAATAAGTCTGTTTCCAACCCCGTCTGAATAAGGATCACTGTAAATCTTCTCATTAAGTGACTTACCCCTTCAAAACCAAAAATAATTAGTTAAAGTTTCTATGGGTTTTTGCTGCTTTATACAATTTTACCAGAAGTCACAGACACTTCCTCTTTCAGATTACCCATCTGGCTTACAGTAGTGAAACTTGTATTTCACAGATGGCACTGGGTTAGAAAGCACCTTCAAAGGTCATCTTGTCCAACTCCCCTGCAGTCAGCAGAGATACCTCCAACTAGCTCAAGCTGCCTAGGGCCACATCAAGCCTGATATTGAATGTCTCCAGGGACCTCAAATGCATCCCTGGGCAGCCTCTTCCAGTATTTTGCCACTCTCATTGTGAAAACTTCCTCCTTATGACCAACATAAATCCACCCTGCTCCAGTTCAATACCATTGCCTTCCCTGAGAGGTTTGTGCTGACCCTCCTGTGACAGAAATGTCACTGAGGTCCACCAAGCCATTAGGATGTTAGTGCTTCATTAGAAATTAAAAGATTCCATCCTGCTATTCCATCTTGATTCTGCCTTTCCATTGAAATTACTATGTCTCTCATGCCCTGTTAAATTGATTTGTTATGCTAAGCTTGTGCCAAATAAATAATGAGCTTCCTAATTAGCTTATGCTGAAGCAAGGCAAGGATGAAATTATATCCAACTGTCTTAGAGTCTGGGGTCCTGTGAAAAAAAAGAAATACTATGAAGATGCAAGAACCTGTGCAACTCCTCAACATATTAGTTGCTACCATGTTGATTCCCAGTGCTTTGATGCTGTAGGGAAGCTCTGAATGCTTCAGAGAGCACAGAGGTTAGCTTTCATCACAGCAGCCTCACAGCTAGCTGCAAACTGTGGATGAAAATTCCAGTAAGCAGTGGAAGAGAAATGTGCAGTCACACATCTCTTGGTGACAAAGGACTGAATTAATAATTATTGATTGTTGGAGTAGTTCTGAGGAAGAAGCTCTTCAGTAAAAGGGAGGTAAGACTCTGGAACAGGTTGCCCAGAGTGATGGTGGGCATCCCCTCCCTGGAGGTGTTCAAGTCTACATGAGAGGTGTCTCAGCCCATGATAGGGAGGTTGGAGTAGATGATTCAGTTTAAGAAGGACATTGAGATACTTGAACTTGTCCAGAGAAGGGCAACAAGGCTGGGGAGAGGCCTTGAGCACAGCCCTATGAGGAGAGGCTGAGGGAGCTGGGATTGTTTAGCCTGGAGAAGAGGAGGCTCAGGAGAGACCTTCTTGCTCTCTACAACTACCTGAAGGGAGGTTGTAGCCAGGAGGGGTTTAGTCTCCTCTCCCAGGCAACCAGCACCAGAACAAGAGGACACATTCTTAAGCTGTGCCAGGGGAAGTTTAGGCTGGAGGTGAGGAGAAAGTTCTTCACCGAGAGAGTTGTTAGCCATTGGAATGCGCTGCCCAGGGAGGTGGTGGAGTCACCATCCCTGGAGGTGTTCAAGAGAGGACTGGACATGGCACTTGGTGCCATGGTTTGGTCATGAGGTCTTGGGTGACAGGTTGGACTTGATGATCTTTGAGGTCTCTTCCAACCTTGGTGATTCTGTGATTCCATGATCTCTAAAGTGCCTTCCAACTTAAGCTATTCTATGATGATTCTGTGATGATTCTTGCTTTATTTTATTTTTACCTTAGATAATCTATAACCTAAGCCAATAGACAGAAGTAACCCAGGGGGACACTGAGGGGCTGGGGCAGGCCCAGAAAAAGGCAGCAAAGGTGGTGAAGGGACTGGAGAACAAAACAAATCTTATGAGAAGGCTGAGGGTAGACCTTCTTAGTCTCTACAACTCTCTGAGAGCAGGTCGGAGCCAGGTGGCGGTTGGTCTCTTTTCCTTACTATCAGATGATAGAATGAGAAGAAATGGCCTGAAATTGTGCCAAGGGAGGTTTAGGTTAGACATTAGGAAAATATTCTTTCCTGCAAGAGTGGACAGACATTGGAACAGGCCAGCGAGGTGGTAGTGTCACTATCCCTAGAGTTGTTAAAGAAATGTGTGGACATGGCACTTTGGTTTAATGGACATGGTGGTCTTAGGCTGACAGTTGAACTTGGTGATCTTGGAGGTCTTTTCCAACTGAAAAGAATTCTATCATTCTGTAACTTATGCATGACAGAATTCTTATGGAGATACATGATGAAATGTAATTAGACAGAGATATTAACTCTTTTGTCAAGACAGAGAGATGCTTCTTAGCTGTTAGCCATATGGCACAGTTAGCAGAAGAATGAATCATGAAAAAAACGGGGAGCTGTTCACCAGATTTAGCTAGAAGTAAGTAATGCCTCACAAGCAGAAGGAAAACTCCATATTTAAACATCTTTATTTGCACCAGATGAAATTAAGAGAGAGGCATGAGATGTTTTCCTAGATTGTACAGTATTTTAGTATAAGACGGTGAACCTAAGACACAAGAATTCCCTTGCCAGCCCAGACCAAAGGTCCATCTGGTTTTGTTTCATGTCTTCAACGCAGGCCAGAAACAGCCACTAAGAAGAAAAAAAAACATGCCACCAAAATGGTTGTCAGGCTTTGTAACAGGCTGCCCATGGAAGTGGTTGAGTCCACTCCAGGTTAGGTGCTTAGGGACACAGGTTAGTGGTATGCATGGCTCATTGGCTTGGCAGTTGGACTCAATGATCTCAAAGGTCTTTTCCAATCTAAATGATGCTATGATTTACAGTGGTGGGTCAGCCAGGAGTAAGGAATATTTTTCTCCTATGATACTGAGGAGTAATAGAATAGAGTAGAGTAGAGTAGAGTAGAATAGAGTAGAGTAGAGTACAGTAGAGTAGAATAGAATAGAATAGAATAGAATAGAATAGAATAGAATAGAATAGAATAGAATAGAATAAGCCAGGTTGGAAAAGATCTTCGAGATCAAGTCCAACCTATCACCCAGCACCATCTAATCAACTAAACCATGGCACCAAGCACCCCATCCAGTCTCTTCCTAAACACCTCCAGTGATGGTGATTCCACCACCTCCCTAAGCAGCACATTCCAATAGCCAATCTCTCTTTCTGGGGAGAACTTCTTCCTAACATCCAGCCTAAACCTCCCCTGGAACAGCTTGAGTCTGTGTCCTCTTTTTCTGTGCAGCTCTATCTGTAGCTCGCTCTGGAGGAGCCCTACCCAATGCTATTAGCTCTCATTTGTAATGGGATCAAGGGAGTCCCTTTACAAGCCTGATGCATCTTAGATTTAAAATCAGCACAACCTACCAAACATAAATGTCTGTATACATGGCAATGCCAATGCCTCTCCAATAAGACCTCTCACATGTCTTCTGTTTTCCCCTTAAGTACCAACTGTTGATGGTGCATGGTAGAAACATGTTATAAAATATAATTATGTTCCTTTTATGCTTTTTCCAAGAGAGAAAATTGCTGCAGAGCACAATCACAGCACAGCAGGTGCAGTTGCAAACTGAAAAATTTTGTACATGTATTAATGTTCCATCGATTTCCTTCATGGATTTATTACTATGTTTAAGGGAAAAGAAAAAGGGGGGGGGGAATAAAAGTCACAGGCAACAATATCTCTAGATGGTGAAATTAATAATCTCAAAACAAAAGGATAAAAGGAAACAGGTTTCAGCATAAAAATATAGATTACTTCACAGCAAATATTTAGTCTGAGGTCTTGAGAAATGAAATCATGCCAAAAAGACTAACACTAAAGATCTTCTGTTCAGTTAAAGAAAAAATAACTCTAAATCTATATAAACTGATTTATTTTAACTCAGCTTGTGTTCCTGGGTGTTTTACTGCAGGTGATCCTGCTCTAGCAGGGAGGTTGGATCTTCAGAAGTGTGCAGAGCTGTCTGGGCGATAGGTGAGGACTGTGCAAGAAGAGGAGGTTTCCATAGAGGAGGTTTCTTCATTTATGCTGTTAAACACTGTTCTTGAGAGTTGGATTGCAGCTCTGGTGTCTACCTCAGAGTTCCTGTATAACAGGAGACAAGTAGCTTTTACAGCTCTCTAAGCATATGACATATTTTTTTGAGCAAGGGGAGGTGAGGAAGAGTTGAGCCCATAGAGCTGCACCTGAAGGCAATGAGAACGGGTCTTTGACACCTTCATATGGCATATGATGGTGAACCACTTGGTACACCAAACATGTCAGCAGACATATTTTTCTAGATGCTCTTAAAAATCATCCTTCCATCACAGAATCAGGTGCAAATACTCTTTTTAATTCATAGCAATATACAAAGTATTGTATTCAAGGCTCTTAGACAATACAGTGACAAATATCTGCAAACAGCCTGTGAAGAAACTAATCCCTCTGTGCTCGCAGTAGGGTTTGAAGTGTGTGTGATAAAAAAGGGAGATAAAGTAAATCTCAAAAACTGCTCATGTAATCAAGCACTAAATGAGCATAGGTCACTTTGGAGAAAAAAGAGGTGTGCACATAATTCCACTAGAGATGCAAAATGACAGAGGATATGAGGCTGAAGAGACAATTTTGACACTTTATACTGTTTAAGTGTTGGCTTTGGAACCCCTTACTTATGCTTTTTTTTTTTTTTTTTTTATCACCAAAGGTGATGGGTGGTGCCCAGGTGGCCAAGAGGGCCAATGGCATCCTGGCCTGCATTAGGAACAGTGTGGCCAGCAGGAGCAGGGAAGTCACAGTGCCCCTATACTCTGCACTGGTTAGGCCGCACCTTGAGTGCTGTGTCCAGTTCTGGGCCCCTCAGTTTAAGAAGGACATTGAGACTCTTGAACGTGTCCAGAGAAGGGCAACAAGGCTGGTGAGAGGCCTTGAACACAGCCCTGTGAGGAGAGGCTGAGGGAGCTGGGATTGCTTAGCCTGGAGAAGAGGACGCTCAGGGGAGACCTCATTGCTCTCTACAACTACCTGAAAGGTGGTTGTAGCCAGGAAGGGGTTGGTCTCTTCTCTCTAGCAACCAGCACCAGAACAAGAGGATACAGTCTCAAGCTGCACCAGGGGAAGTTTAGGCTCGAGGTGAGGAGAAAGTTCTTCACCGAGTGAGTCATTCATCATTGGAATGTGCTGCCCAGGGAGGTGGTGGAGTCGCCGTCCCTGGAGGTGTTCAAGAGGGGATTGGATGTGGCACTTGGTGCCATGGTCCAGTCATGAGGTCTGTGGTGACAGGTTGGACTCAATGATCTTTGAGGTCTCTTCCAACCTTGGTGATTCTGTGATACTGTGGTGTGAATTCATTTTTTCTTTACAACAACAGAAACCACTATTCAGAACAAGACTACTGTTTGTCATTGATTAGGCATAAACCTACCTCACTCTCAGGAAATGTTCATGAAGACCTTCAGGTGTTTCTCAGATCATCTCAAAACACTTCATCACAACATGGCATCAGCTCACCCCTGCTCAAGAGGTGAGATTTGATAAGAAAACCTTGTAAATGTTCCTGCTGCTCTGTTGAGCTGCTTGACTTGATGATCTTTGAGGTCTCTTCCAACCTTGGTGTTTCTGTGGAGACTTCTGCCTGCCTTAGAATGCTCTCAGAACGATCGTGTCTCATGCACAGAGCAAGCTACAGGCTGCACTCTGTCAAATACCCAACTTGTCCATTTCTGAGATGCAGTTTAGGTTAGGACACCTTAGCAGACCCTCCTTTTAGAGCTCTGTCTTCCTTCCTCTTCACTTCCAGCTCTTTTGGAAACACCTAGCAACATTTTCAGTATATAGAAGTCAAATGCACCCTTTGAGGATCCAACACGGTTTCAGACTGGAAGTGGATGGGTTGGGCTTCTTTCTTTCTTTCTTTCTTTCTTTCTTTCTTTCTTTCTTTCTTTCTTCCTTTCTTCCTTTCTTCCTTTCTTCCTTTCTTCCTTTCTTCCTTTCTTCCTTTCTTCCTTTCTTCCTTTCTTTCTTTCTTCCTTTCTTTCTTCCTTTCTTTCTTCCTTTCTTTCTTCCTTTCTTTCTTCCTTTCTTTCTTCCTTTCTTTCTTCCTTTCTTCCTTTCTTTCTTCCTTTCTTCCTTTCTTCCTTTCTTTCTTCCTTTCTTTCTTCCTTTCTTTCTTCCTTTCTTTCTTCCTTTCTTTCTTCCTTTCTTTCTTCCTTTCTTCCTTCCTTTCTTCCTTCCTTTCTTCCTTCCTTTCTTCCTTCCTCCCTTCCTCCCTTCCTCCCTTCCTCCCTTCCTCCCTTCCTCCCTTCCTCCCTTCCTCCCTTCCTTCCTTCCTCCCTTCCTTCCTTCCTTCCTTCCTTCCTTTCTTTCTTTCTTTCTTTCCTGTCTTTCCTGTCTTTCTTTCTGTCTTTCTTTCTCTTTCTTTCTGTCTTTCTTTCTGTCTTTCTTTCTCTTTCTTTCTGTCTTTCTTTCTGTCTTTCTTTCTCTTTCTTTCTGTCTTTCTTTCTGTCTTTCTTTCTGTCTTTCCTTTCTTTTTTCTTTCTTTCTTTTCTTCTTTCCTTCTTTCCTTCTTTCCCTTCTTTCCCTTCTTCCCTTCTTCCCTTCTTCCCTTCTTTCCTTCTTTCCTTCTTTCTTTCCTTCTTTCTTTCCTTCTTTCTTTCCTTCTTGTTTTCCCACTGTTTTTATCAGCAGAATGAGTACTTGTAAGAATAGAGGCTCACTTTCTTGGAGAGTGGCTAACTAACAGTAAAAGGGATACAGAATTTAGCCTAACTCTTTTTATCCCCCTTATTTATTGCAAAATTACCATCACTAGAATAATTTTTGGCCCAGCCTTCTTGAACACACAACCTACAGAAAGTTCTTACCTGTGAAGTAAAGGAGCAGGTCTGGGGTGGGGACAGTGATATTTCTTTCTAATTAACTCCATCATCTTTGTATACAATGTTGTGTCAGGAGAGCCATGATGTTTGGAAGGCTCAGTACACTAAGTCAAGGCGAAAAAGTGGAAGATTCATACCTAAGGGCTGTTGCATCTTGTTGGCTGGATGGTGGCAGGTGTCTCTACTGAAGAAGTCTTTGTAGTAGCATCTTGGGCTGGATAGGAAATGAGTCCTCATACCTCTGCCCTTCTTAGTCCTTACAGGCCATCTGGCTATAGTCCTGTGTGACCACTCAAGCACATGCACAATCCATCTCTATGTATCATATTAAGCAGATACAAAATGTCTTAAATATCTTACTGAGGCATGAAAGACTGCAACTGCATGATTCTTTCCCCATAAATGGCTTAAAACGCTTATTTACAGGTGTTTTAACTGTATACTATTTGACCAGTTCTGCAGATAGAACTACCTAGAGCAGTCTTTGGAAGAGTCACATGCTCCATCTAGGACACTGAGTGGTACTTTTAAGTATATAAATTAGACAAGACCATAGTTATCACCAGGAGTCTTCCTGCTCCACATAGCTAACTGACCAGGAGTCAAACATACCACCTTGTTCCAAGGGGCTCCATCATCTCCCTTCTTATGAGAAGTAGCTAGGTTGCTCTTGGGTCACCCTTCAATTAACAGCTCAGGAGCACTGGATTCATATTCAGGCACAATCCTAACCCAGCTGCACTGTTTTAGATGGATAGGTGGATATGTTCTGTATTCAGAAAAAATCAAGGTCTGGATGTCAGAGTCACTTAGGAAATGTCCATCCTTCATATTTAAGTCACAGCACTTGAGAAGGGCCTGATTACCTTCAACGTGCTGCCTTCTGTGGGTTACATCCTTTTAACTCTATGTATTCCCTTGCAATAGCATTGCAAGGACTCTGGGAAGATGAAGAATGGAATAGAACAAAATAGAATAGAATGGAATAGAGAAAAGAAAAAGAAAAAGAAAAAGAAAAAGAAAAAGAAAAAAAAGAAAAAGAAAAAGAAAAAGAAAAAAAGAAAAAGAAAAAGAAAAAGAAAAAGAAAAAGAAAAAGAAAAAGAAAAAGAAAAAGAAAAAGAAAAGAAAAAGAAAAGAAAAAAAAGAAAAGAAAAAGAAAAAGAAAAAGAAAAGAAAAGAAAAAGAAAAAGAAAAGAAAAAAAAAAAAAAGAAAAAGAAAAGAAAAAAAAAAGAAAAAGAAAAAGAAAAGAAAAAGAAAAAAAAAGAAAAAGAAAAAAAAAGAAAAGAAAAGAAAAAGAAAAAAAAAGAAAAGAAAAAAAAGAAAAGAAAAAGAAAAAGAAAAGAAAAGAAAAAGAAAAGAAAAAGAAAAGAAAAAAAGAAAAAGAAAAGAAAAGAAAAAGAAAAAGAAAAGAAGAAAAAGAAAAAGAAAAAAGGAAAAAAAAGAAAAGGAAAGAGGAGAGGAGAGGAGAGGAGAGGAGAGGAGAGGAGACTCGAGGAGAGGAGTGGAGAGGAGAGGAGAGGAGACTCGAGGAGAGGAGACTCGAGGAGAGGAGACTCGAGGAGAGGAGAGGAGAGGAGAGGAGAGGAGAGGAGACTCGAGGAGAGGAGAGGAGACTCGAGGAGAGGAGACTCGAGGAGAGGAGACTCGAGGAGAGAGAGGAGAGGAGAGGAGAGGAGAGGGAGAGGAGAGAGAGGAGAGGAGAGGAGAGGGAGAGGAGAGGAGAGGAGAGGAGAGGAGAGGAGAGAAGAGAAAGAAAGAAAAGAAAAAAGAAAAGAAAAGAAAAGAAAAGAAAAGAAAAGAAAAGAAAAGAAAAGAAAAGAAAAGAAAAGAAAAGAAAAGAAAAGAAAAGAAAAGAAAAGAAAAGAAAAGAAAAGAAAAGAAAAGAAAAGAAAAGGGAAAAGAAGGATAGGATAGGATAGGATAGGATAGGATAGGATAGGATAGGATAGGATAGGATAGGATAGGATAGGATAGGATAGGATAGGATAGAATTAACCAGTTTGGAAAAGACCTTTGAGATCATCGAGTCCAACCTATCACCCAACACCATCTGATCAACTAAACCATGGCACCAAGCACCTCATCCAGTCTCTTCCTAAACACTTCCAGTGATGGTGATTCCACCACCTCCCTGGGCAGCACATTCCAATGGCCAGTCTCTCTCTCTGTGCAGAACTTCTTCCTAACATCCAGCCTAAACCTCCCCTGGGTCATCTTGAGACTGTGTCCTCTAGACACAGATCATGACAGGTAGGAAATAATATCTGCAAAAGATAATTTCCTATTAATCTGAGTCTCAGTCAAGCTCCTCATTCCCAGTATCTCCTTAAAATGACAGGGTGGAACAAAATCTGGCATGCCAAGACAAAACACCAGGGGAAGATCTAGCTTCTCAAATCCTTCTTTCCCCTCCCTGTTTTATGAGGCAGTCTGCTTTCCAGATGAGCACCTGGAATTTCCATGAGCAGCATTCAAGTGAAATGATAGTCATTAAAAAGGTCTAGTCATTATGCTAACTCCATTATGTAACTTGTGAGAGTTACCTGCTCCTGGAGTGTTTCCTCTCCGGTGATTCCTTTCTTCCTTTCATTAAGTGCAACTATTATTTTGTTTTCTTGGTCCCAGGGAAAAGATGTCCGGAATTAAAGTGTTAGATGAAAAGCTTTCATTCTGCTAAGTGCTTAAGGGGAAGCTTGCATAAACACCAGGAGGAAATAGAAATAACTCATTTCCATTCCTTTATTTCTGAGGAGTGAGTGATTTCTCTGTCAACAGTTTAACAAGGCTGGACCAGAAGTTGTTCCTCAAAGTGAATAATAATGAGAAAAGAATATGATTTGAGGTGCCTGTGTAGTTCTGAGTTATGTGTGAGCCTTTGCTGTAGATCAAGTGACTTTTGCACTAAAATAAAACAGAGGCTTGGCCATAGCAAGTTAGTAGAAGAGACCTTGCTTTAAGAGGATCATCCTCTTACTGAAAATGGTGAGAAGAGGCTGTTGTTTTTTCCCCCCTGTCTCTTTAACTTTTCTTGTAACCTCCATATTCACTTGAAAGTTTTCTTCTCTCCTTTTAATAAAAGTCCTCCAGTATATAATTTGCAGCATATAAATATGCAACCAGACAGTGTAACTGAGCAGATTTATTTTCTGGTTTCTAATTACCAGCATTTCACCTCGAAGACACCTCTCAGGCTTACAGGCTGTCAGTAAAGAGCTGTGAGTCTGCTCATAAATCAGTGCAGAACTTAGTAGCTCTGTGTAGTACCAGAGTTGGTGAGAATGTTATTTCTGCCAGGCAAATGATCTTGATGACCTCCATGGGTCAGAGAGCCCATCAGCAGAAGACCCTGTAATTCTCACACCAGCAGGCGGGCTAGAAGGCTGTGACATCTCACATATACTTTTTCTCTCTTAGATCAACAGAAAAAGGTTATAGAAAAGTGTCAGCAAATATATATATTTCAAACAAAGGAGAGGAGTCAATGGACAGCAACCTGACCTGAGATTTATGAAAGGTGAAGTAAACATGAACTGAGGCAAAGGGTTACTACACTGCAGCTGGTAATTGCTATGGGATATACAGGATCTGTCCAAAACCTGCTTTATTTTTACCAGCCAAGATGCACCCAAAAGATCCTCATAATCAATACAGGCTGGAGGATGAGGTGGTAGAAAGCAGTCCTGCTGAAAAGGACTTAGGAGTTCTGGTGGATGAGAAGCTGGACATGAGCAGACAGTGTGAGCTTATAACACAGAAGGCCAGTGGCAGCCTGGGCTGCATCAAAAGGAGTATGGCCAGCAGATCCAGAGAGGTGATTCTGCCACTTTGCTGTGCTGTGGTAAGACCTCACCTAGAGTACTGTGTCCAGCTCTGGATCCCTCCACACAGGAAGGACACAGACCAAATGAGGGCCACAAAGATGATCAGTGGGCTGGAACACCTCTCCTACAAGGACAGGTTGAGGGAGCTGGGGAGAGAAGGATCCATGGGGACCTAATAGCAGCCTTCCAGTACCTGAAGGGAGGCTACAAGAAAGCTGCAGAGAGGCTGTTTACAAAGGCCTGTAGTGATAGGACACAGGGTAATGGTCTGAAATCAAAGAAGAGTAGATTTAGATTGGAGCAAGGGTGATGGAACACTGGTACAGGTTGCCCAGGGAGATATTTGAGGTCAGGCTCAGTAATGTTCTGAGCAACCCAATCTAGTGTAGGATGTCCCTGATCAGCATAGGAGGGTTGGACTAGGTGACCTTTGAAGGTCCATTCCAACCTAAGTCATTCTGTGATTCTAAGACAGCATCCTTCATCCTCATCCTTCTTACAAGTACCTTGGTCAGATCATCTAAACACATCTTGGCATTTGTAAGTGTCAGAGTTTGAGAGACTGAAATCAAACTCCTTAAATATTCTGTAAAATAAAATCAGCTTCCTTTTCAGTAATAAAAGAACTTTGTTACACTGGTTTTGCACTGAAGTCCTGACTGTGGAAGCAAAGATTGTACAGCATCTGGTAGAGCTGAAAACAACCACAAGATTATAGTGATAAGGCCAACCTTACAGTGGTCACTATAAATCACATAACTCAAGCCTCAAAATCCTCAAAATCTGGCACCTGAGTATCAACAAGAGGCTGGATCTAGTTATTCCTTCCTCTGATGTTAAC
The DNA here is from genome assembly GCA_011125475.1 of Melanerpes aurifrons. Taxonomy (NCBI): domain Eukaryota; kingdom Metazoa; phylum Chordata; class Aves; order Piciformes; family Picidae; genus Melanerpes; species Melanerpes aurifrons. The sequence goes on from WWNC01000048.1 coordinate 8,413,545, forward strand.
TGCCCAGCTGTGAAGATCAGACTGCAGCAACAGAACAACGGAGGTGTTATCAGGGAAGCAGTGCGTGGAAATGCAGAGCACCTCTCCCCCCCCACCCAAACCAGAGCTTTTTAATTTGTTTTTGTTAGTACAATAAAAGAAATGAAATGAAATGAAATGAAATGAAATGAAATGAAATGAAATGAAATGAAATGAAAACACAGAATCACAGAATTCTGGGGTTTGGAAGGGGACTCTGAAGATTATGAAGCCCAACCCAGCTGCTAAAGCAGGTTCACCTCGATCAGGTTACACAGGATCCCATCCAGCAAGGGTTTGGAAAGTCTTCAGAGAAGGAAACCCTGCAACCTCTCTGTGCAGAGTGGTCCAATGCTCCAACACCCTCACAGAAGTTTGTTCTTAGGCCCACATGAAATCATTACATCCCTTTTGAAAGACAAGCAACAGCTTCTCTTTGAGCACCTAAATATCACATAGTATAGCATGCAAGGGAAAATCAGGCAGCAAACAAAGGACACCATTATAGTATCATAGTATCAGTCAGGGATGGAAGGGACCACAAGGATCATCTAGTTCCAACCCCCCTGCCATGGGCAGGGACACCCCACACTACATCAGGCTGGACAGAGCCTCATCCAGCCTGCTCTTAAACATCCCCAGGGACGGGGCCTCGACCACCTCCCTGGACAACCCATTTCAGGGTCTCACCACTCTCATGGTGAAGAACCTCCTCCTCACCTCCAGCCTGAATCTCCCCACCTCCAGCTTCATTCCATTCCCTCTAGTCCTATCACTACCTGACATCCTGAGAAGTCCTTCCCCAGCCTTCCTGTAGGCCCCCTTCAGATACTGGAAGGCCACAATTAGGTCACCTCGGAGCCTTCTCTTCTCCAGATTGAACAGCCCCAACTCCCTCAGTCTGTCCTCATAGGAGAGGTGCTCCAGCCCTCTGATCATCCTCGTGGCCCTTCTCTGGATATGTTCCAGCACCTCCACATCCCTCTTGTAATAGGGGCTCCAGAACTGGACACAGTGGGGTCTCACCAGAGCTGAGTAGAGGGGGAGAATCACCTCCCTCGACCTGCTGGCCACACTTCTCCTGATGCAGCCCAGGATCTGATTGGCTTTGCAGGCTGCAAGTGCACATTGAGAGCTCATGTTGAGCTTTTTGTCCACCAGCACCCCCAAGTCTCTCTCCTCAGGGCTGCTTTCCAGCCAGTCACTGCCCAGCCTGGATTTGTGCCTGGGATTGCCTCCACCCAGATGCAGGACCCTGCCCTTGCTCTTATTGAACTTCATGAAGTTGGCTTGTGCCCACCTCTCCAGCCTGTCAAGGTCCCTCTGGATGGCCTCCCTTCCCTCCAGCGTGTCTGCTGCACCACACAGCTTGGTGTCATCAGCAAACTTGCTGAGGGTGCACTCAATGCCACTGTCCATGTCACCCACAAAGATGTTGAACAAGACAGGTCCCAGGACTGATCCCTGAGGGACTCCTCTTGAAGAGTAGACTGAGGTGACAGTCAGTTTGGATCTGTGAAATGCCAACACTGAGCCTCTTTGCTGCTGCTTACAGTCCTTTCAAACACTTCTTGTGAGTTGTTTGTTGTTGATATTTTTTCCCCCTGCAGATTTATTTATTTTGAGGTAAAATATGTTATATGTCTCTCTGTTTATGGGTTTATGTTTGTTTGTGTTTTTTTACAACCCATTAGGTTTATAAACTTTCTTTTATCTGTCTATTTCATTTATTTGGACTACTAGGGATCAGACAGGATTAGTTGCTTAGCAACTTTTCAGTGGCAGAATCTATTTTAGAGAATTTACAACGCTCATCCTAGAGGTCAGAAAAATTTATAATATCGTAAGCCAACCAGAAAATGTGTTTCAACAACATAGATCTTTCATAAAAGACTTCTGCCTCAGTGAGAGACGATTGCAGATCACCACCAACATGGTCTCATGGCAAAGGGGTAATGTATATTTTAAATGGAGAAATAATAAGCAGGGTAATACAGATGGATTTGGATGAAGTAACAGTGTACTTTTCTTAAGTGTATTCCGTATCTCCTTGCACTGCAGCTGTACTCTCAGCTCTTGCACAGGCTGAGCCCCCTGTACTTGCAGAAAGGGTAGACAGAATTAATTGATGGGCAGTAAGTTATCCATGTGACTACAATGTGCCCCTGTGGCCAAGAAGGCCAATGGTATCCTGAGGTGCAGTAAAAAGAGAGTGGCCACCAAGTCAAGGGAGCTTGTCCTCCCCCTCTGCTCTGCCCTGGTGAGACCACATCTAGAGTGTCGTGCCCAGTTCTGGGCTCCCCAGTTCTGGGCTCACCAGTTCAAGAGGGACGGGGATGTACTAAAGAGTGTCCAGTGGAGGGCTGTGAGGATGATGAAGAAACAGGAACATCTGTCTGATGAGAAAAGGCTGAGACACCTGGAGCTCTTTAGTCTGGAGAAAACAGAGAGGAGATCTGATTAATGATTATAAATATCTGAAGGATAGGTGTCAAGAAGAAGGATCCACTGTCTTTTCAGCAGTGATCTGTGATACGATGAGAGAGGATGAGCACTAAATGATACACAGAAAGTTCTACATCAGCATGAGTTAAAACTTGGTTACTGTAAGGGTGAAAGAGCACTGGAGCAGGCTGATCAGGGAGATTGTGGAGTCTCTTTCTCTAGAGACCTTCAAGACCCATCTGACTGTGTTTCTGTGTGACATGCCCTAGGTTGGAATCAATGATTTCTGTAGGTCCCTTCCAATCCCTAACATTCTCTGATTCTCTGATTCTAAGGCTCTGGTTTTAGGAGAAGGTCTAATAAATACTGTTGGTTTCCTAACTACTAATACCTGCAGAGGATGCTAGAATTTAATGGCATGAATAAACAAACTGAATACATTCAGAGTCTATAGTGTTTGCCACAAAACATTTTACACAGTGCTGAGGATATGGTGGATTGTTTCAAAAGAAACTTCCTCACATGGCAGAAGAGATGGTGTCACTTCTCTAATCCTTCCTTCTCTGGAGACTTTCAACATCTACCTGGACAAATTCCTGTGCAACCTGATTCAGGAAAACCTGATCTAGCAGGTGGGTTGGACTAGACGGTCTCCAGAGGTCCTTTCCAACCCCCACCATTCTGTGATTCTGTGCTTCTGTCAACCTAAATTTCAGCACAACACTTACAGTACTGTTCCTTGGCACACAGAAACCATCATTCTCCTCTGGTCTGCCTCCAGAGATACTTCAAACTTTCACACTGTAATTGCAACATGCAGTGTGTCCCACCCGGACTCTTCAAACCTGGCAGCTGCTCTGAGCTGCTTTGTTTTCCTTTTGGGTTGTTTTGTGGCGCTTGGTTTTTGAGGGGGTTTGGGTTTGTTGTTTTTTTTTTTTGTTGGGCTGGCTGGGGATTTAATGCTTACATTAATATTCTTGGGACCTCTGTACTTACCAGAATGAGTTAACACTTGGCTGGGTCTCAGCAGTAGCCAAAATGTAAGTGTCTAACATGAACCCAAAAAAGCTTTATGCAGTGGAATTCAGCCTGTAAAATACACGTTTTAGGAATGTGCTGTTTTCTCCCTCCTCTGAGTGGCCTTATGGAAATGCATCCCTTCCCTTTTTTGGGCTTTAGAGAAGAATTGAATGCTGACATTTTAAATAAATAAATAAATAAATAACTATAGAAGGAAATAAATAAATAAGTAGATGCAAGCTTTGTTTTAAAAGAGAGTTTACCCAAGTGAAAAGCACAAAGCCTGCCCCAAGATTTTTCATTGACCTTTTCTCCTGAATATATCAACATTAGACTGCGTTCTGGACTCTTTTGGGGTTAATCTGTTTGTCAAGAGCTTTTCTTTGCCTTTCCCTTCACGATTCCAACCAAATACAAGCCTTTGTTCTCCCACAGCAAGCATTTACTCCTTCATGAAGAGCTCCTTCCTTGGAACAAGTGGGTGAATGGCTCGTGAAATTATGCCTCATGACTTTTAACATTTGCAAGGACAGGTTTTACTTGGACATTGTGCTTGGGTACAGGCACTCAGACTGTTTATCTCATGGCAGGGGAGGCTGCATATTAACTGAAAATCTGAAAACCACAGGTGAAGTTTGGGAGAATTACTGTCAAGTAAATCAGATATGCTCAGCACAAATTACATGTACCTAATGCTTTTCTTTTTCTTGTTTTTCTTTTTTTCTTTTTTTTCTTTTTCTTCTTTTTCTTCTTTTTCTTTTTCTTTTTCTTTTCTTTTTCTTTTTCTTTTCTTTTTCTTTTTCTTTTTCTTTTTCTTTTTCTTTTTCTTTTTCTTTTTCTTTTTCTTTTTTTTTTTTCTTTTTCTTTTTCTTTTTCTTTTCTTTCTTTTTTCTTTCTTTTTTCTTTTTTCTTTTTTCTTTTTTCTTTTTCTTTTTTTTTTCTTTTTCTTTTTCTTTCTTTTTTTCCTTATTTTCTCTTTTTCTTTTTTCTTGTTTTTCTTTTTCTTTCCCTTTCTCTTTTTCTATTTTGTTGCCTTTTTCTTTTTTTTTTTTAATTTTTTTTTAATTTTTCTGGGTTTATTTTTTATTTTTATTTTTCTTGTTCTTTTATCTTTGTCTTTTCATTTTCCTTTTTATTTTTATTTTAATTTTCCTGGGTTTTCTTTATCTTTTTCCTTTTTCCTTTTCCTTTTCCTTTTTCCTTTTCCTTTTCCTTTTCCTTTTCCTTTTCCTTTTCCTGTTTCCTTTTCCTTTTCCTTTTCCTTTTCCTTTTCCTTTTCCTTTTCCTTTTTCCTTTTCCTTTTCCTTTTCCTATTGGGGGTTTTATTCTTTTTCAGTTCCTTTCTCTTTCCCTTTCCCTTTCCCTTTCCCTTTCCCTTTCCCTTTCCCTTTCCCTTTCCCTTTCCCTTTCCCTTTCCCTTTCCCTTTCCCTTTCCCTTTCCCTTTCTTTTTTCTTTTGCTCTTGCCCTTCTTTTGACAGTTAAAAAAACAAATGAACTAAAACCCCAACAACATTTAGGAGGTTACTTTTCAATATTTCCTATTCCCTATAAAATCCTCTAAACTTTGGGAGATAATCGGCTCCCAGGCAACTTTACAAAGGCTGCTCATTTTTCACTGCTTGCTGCTTTATAGAATAATTTCCCTTGGGTGAATTTAATGCCTTTCTTTTTTGTTTGTTTCCAACTAACATAAATGGCTACACAAGACCTCAAATAAGAGAGCAGACAATCAGTTCTCTTTCTTCTTGTTATTTCTACTCTTATCTGAGTATGGTAAGGAAAGAACATCACTGCATTAATACAATGGTCAGATAAAGCCATTGGGTCATGTTTGCTAACAGGGCATTGAGTAGCAATAGAGAAAAATGAGGCTTAGAGATAATGAATTTCCAAGGATAGCACAATCTTTATGAATAATGGAATTTACCCCATCTCTCACTGAGGCAGACATTTAAATTGAGATTTACATTATTCAGGTTTTTGTTAGGTTGGTTTTGGTTATTTTTTTGTTGGTTCATAGTAATTTTTCAGTGAGAAAACTAGCAATTTCTTCAAAGCAATCACTCATAAGAATAAAATCCCCACTTTGGTGTTTTACCATTTCTATGTTTAGGTAGCCTTTTTTTCTTTTTTTTTTTATGACTATTAGAATAAAATAATATGATTGTTGCCTGGTATTAGTGCATTGTCTAGGTAGCAAATGCTCCAGTTAATGTTCCAGTGCAGTTTCACATCCTTAAAAATTAATGAAACATTCATCTCTGGAAGTGGAGCTTTCCATGCAGAATGTCACAGTTACAGCTTTTGAAAAACTGAACCAGTCTTCATCTGCTGCTTTCAAGCCTGCTTTCAAGTCAGCTAAAGGTGACTTTTACCTTTCCTTCCCTTACAAAACAAAAATTTAAATACATTGCAGAGGTTTTAATGGTGGGTCAATGCCCCGGAGTGTTCTGACAGCAGAGCTGCAGATCAGTTGCAGGCTTCATATGCTGGTAGAACACAGGCTGGCTACACCTTGAGGAGCAATTAAATCAGGGACATGGGAAGTCATTGTAGGTCTCCTGTCAATAGAAAAAAACAAACAACTACATTGTCACCTTGAAAACAGTCCAGGTGATGCCAAGCCCACCTGACGCAGATGATGAAGAGCACTTTCTGCAGAGGCTCCAATCTGGTAGGGCAGGAACCTGTTGTCATCCAAGAGCAGCATTAAACCAACAAGCCTAAACTGCAAGTGAGAAGAAAAGCTGCACAACAGAGAGCATTTAGACCAACCTGAAATGTTCTGCACCTGGACTGTGTAATAAAGGGGAGCTTTGGGATGCTCCAACAACAAAGCAACACTCAGTGACCTCAGAAACAGACAAGGTCATAAACAGGGAGAGATGGAAAGGGACAGTGAGAGCTTATCTTTAGCGTGGGGACTTTCTTCAGTGTCTTCAGCTCCTGCCCACTGCAATCAGTGTAAGTTGCCAGTGATAAAAATGCTCAGAGGGTGTTTTTTCATGAGCTGGGGTATCTCAGCACTTTATCATTGAACACACCCTTTATCTGTGTCCAAAATGAACTGCCTGGACAAACCTCACTTTCACGCCATCTGCTAATCACCCTGCTCAAAATGTGTATACAAATAGTTATTTCCTTTCATTTGTTTGACAGAAGCAGTCAAAATTACCCCCCAAAAAAAGAAAGGGAATAAAAAAAGCTCACTGCCTCATTACAGTTGCCAAAAATATTCATAAATTTGGCCCTCTATGCCTTTTCCCTTTCTTGTGTGATTCATGTTTTGGCAACACACGGTGAACTCAGCTCATCTTAGCAGATAGTTTTTCTCACCTGTGTGTGTTTTCAGCACATGGTGATTTACCAGAATAAGGAAAGTAGGATTTTAGATGAATATATTAAGAAGAAGGAGGGAAAAAATAAAACCACACACACACAAGAAAAGAAAACAAACATAAAAAAAATAAACCAACCACAACTTTGAGGCTGTCAGGAAGCTACCATACAGATACAGAAGGGGAGAATATTTTTTCTTCATTATTCACAGTAATCTCTGTCTTGTTCTTTTTCTCTGTGCTAAAACCTGTTGAAACTGACTGTACTCCTTAGTTACTAAAATATTCTTTTTATGTTAGTAACCTGGGAACAGGCTGCCCAGGGAGGTGGTTGAGGCCCCATCCCTGGAGATACCCTAAGTGAGGCTTGACAGGGCTCTGGGCAGCCTGATCTAGTTGGGGATGCTCCTGGTGACTACAGAGGGGGCTGGACTGGATGACCTTCAGAGGTCACTTCCAGCCCAGCCCATTCTATGATTCTAGGGTTCTATGCAAGCTTTTAAAAATGAGATAAGAATGATTCAGAGGGACTTTAGGACAATGAAAATGAGAGCAAGCTTACACTGGGGACAGTAGGTTTAGACTGGATCTTAGGAAGAGGCTCATCGGTACAAGGGTGGAGAGACTCTGGACCAGGTTGCCCAGGGAGGTTGTGGATGCCTACTTCCTGGGGGTATTCAAACCCAGGTTGGATGAGGCCTTGAGCAGAAAAGTCTAGTTTTGATGTGTCTCCGTCCAGTGAATGGAGGTTGGAGTAGATGATCTCTGAGGTCCTTTCTAGCCTAAACCATTCTATGGTTCTATGATTTTAAGTCAAGGCAGGAATGAATTAGAGGGACTTCAGGATAATATTAAGTTAATTAAAAAAAGGGGAATGAAGTTTTGAATAGATGGTAGTGATAGGACTAGGGGGAATGGAATGAAGCTAGAGGTGGGGAGATTCAGGTTGGATGTGAGGAGGAAGTTCTTCACCATGAGAGTGGTGAAGCCCTGGAATGTGTTGTCCAGGAAGGTGGTTGGGGCTCTGGCCAGCCTGATGTAGTGTGGGGTGTCCCTGCCCAAGGCAGGGGGGTTGGAACTGGATAATCCTTGTGGTCCCTTCCAACCCTGACTGATACAATGATACTATGATGTTAGCTGCACTTGTCTCAAATGATAAAAAGGTGAAAGGAAGAAAACACTGCATAAACAAACAACAGGAAATTAGTATGGCAGTAGTGCCTCATCTTGGTCCCAGGCAAGGAATGTACAGAATCAAAACATGTTGCTTGACTCTCAGTGCTAGCCTCCATTGATATATGATTGCTGAGGAAATGCGTTAAATCCAGGCAAACAAGACAAAGACAGGGGAGACCTTATTGTTCTCTACAACTACCTGAAGGGATGTTGTAGCCATGCGGGGGTTGGTCTCTTCTCCCAGGCAACCACCAACAGAACAAGAGGACACAGTCTCAAGCTGTGCCAGGGGAAGTTTAGGCTAAAGGTGAGGAGAAAGTTCTTCACAGAGAGTGTAATTGGCCATTGGAATGTGCTGCCCAGGGAGGATGTGGATTCACTGTCCCTGGAGGTGTTCAAGAGGGGATTGGATGTGGCACTTGGAGCCTTGTTTTAGTTGTCATGAGGTGTTAGGTATTAGGTAATAGGTTAAACTTGATGATCACAGAGAGAGAGACTGGCCATTGGAATGGGCTGCCCATGGAGGTGGTGGAGTCACCATCACTGGAGGTATAGAATAGAATAATAGAATAATAGAATAAACCAGGTTGGAAGAGACCTTCAAGATCATCATGTCTAACCCATCAACCAACCCAACCCACCTAAACAACTAAACCATGGCACCAAGCACTCCACCAAGTCTCTTCCTGAACACATCCAATGATGGTGACTCCACCTGGATGAGGCACTTGGTGTCATGGTTTAGTTGATTAGATGGTGTTGGGTGATAGGTTGGACTTGATGATCTCTGAGGTCTTTTCCAACCTGGTTGTTTCTATGATTCTACACAGACAATCTTTCTGAAGCAAGGTCAGATCATGACTGCTCTTGGTTTTTGCGGTCTACACACCATATAGCACCAGTCTACACCTGCAATCTGAGCAACAGAGCTGCATGAAAAGATGTGCTGTGTCTTGCTCCCTTAGAAAATTTACTGTTACTAACAAAATTTTGTGAATTATGGAGTGCTTGAGGACTTTCATTTGTCTGAAAAACTTTGGGACAGTGAAGAGGGGGAAAAGAGAACTGGCAGTGGAAAAACCACAATTTATTCATGAGGAGATGGCACACTCTGCAATGCCTGTGAGTGCAACTGCTGTTCTTGGGAGGGCTGTGCTGGGACAGACTGCACAAATCTGGAGCCACTGGGCTGAACCAACTGAATGAGGAGACACTATAGCAGAATGTGCCAAGAGCAGAGACCTGTTCTAAGATTGGGGAGTTCAAAAAGAAACCAAAATGGCATGACAGTCCAGCTATCTATGCCTTTTAAATGAACATGTATTTCTTTTCAAGGCCTGTTACGACTTTCAAGTTTGAAAGGTTTTATCAGCTATTCCTCCATTCCCATGAGCCTACAGCTCCCATCCAGGGAAAATCTCCCATTTAACAAATGTGAAGGACATGGAATATTTGACCCAGAGTAAACGAGTGAAAATAAACTTCCAAGTGTTTAGAGGCAGAGAATCTTTTTCCAAGAGTGTTACTGAGGTGCAAAACAGCTTGAAGTCATCACATTGTCACCAGAAAACTCTCTTTGCTGTGTTTTGAAGGAGATGGAAGCAGTACACTAATTATCAGCCATCTGTGATGGGAGCTAGGGACTCTCATTCTCTCTCTTCCCTTCCTGCATTTATATGTAGACAGCTTCAGATCAGAATCCCCGGAGCATCAGCCGTGGGATAAAAGCACATGCAGAAGGTCCCTGTTGTGAGCTGGTATGTGTCCCACAAGTGAACATCAAAAATAAACCAAACACACAAAAAACCAAAATAAAAACAAAACAAAACCCCCCAAAAAACAAAAAGGATTGTCTAATTGTTAGTTTTCTTTCAAAAATTAAGGACAGCAAAGGAGCAACACCGAAACCCACTCCACATCTGCAGAGGCTTGGTCAGGGCTGCCAATACCCTGATGCCTCCAGCCACCACCACAACTGTAGGCTACAGTCAGGCTGTACATGCAGGTGCTTTCCAGCCCTGCATCCTCTGGCAAGAGCAGAGATGGGCCTCACTATTCAGAGAACCTTTGTCATCAAAGAAGGGATTGTCCTTCCTTCAGGTGGCCAGATGCGACAGTTCTAGGCTGTGCCTTGAAAGTTTTCCGCAGGTCTGGAACAGAAAGTGGCAGAATGCAAATAAATCACTATTGGGTGTAAAAAGGAAAATAATGGTAAGTTCTAAACAGTCCCATTGGAGAGATAACAGACACAGAAGTTAGATATGTAAGGGAACTTTCTCACTTTTCACTTCCTCCACTCTAGCTGGTGCATCTGCTGGCTTCACCAGCCTTGGTTGTGTTCCTTGTTGTGACTAAGCACTAACAAACAGCTCTCTGCTCTTCTCTCTCCTCTATCATGTACAAGGGTGTAGGTAAGCAGGTAGGGAGTGGGGAAGCTATTAGTAGCCCCCTGGTTTTTTTTTGCCAGGGGCGTTTCTTGTGCTGTTTATTAATTGTAAGTACCTGTAAATGTTGTAAATATCGTATATTTTGTACATATTCATTGCATTTCATTTTAGATTGTAGTTTTACTTGTAAATACAGCTTCATTTGTTTCCAGCTGAGCTGGTCTGGCCATTTGATGCTGGGGGGAGTTTTCAACCCACCATACTAGAAATCAGGAAAAATCCAGAAGAACAGAGGTCAGCTGTTGCCAGGTCACCCAGAGCAGATTGCACACAGTTGCATCCAGGTGGGTTTGGAATCTCTCCAGAGAATGAGACTCCATAACCTCTCTGGGTAGCCTGTTTCAGCACTCCAGAGACTTCAAAAGAAAGAAGATTTAAGTGGAATTTCCTGTGGCCATTGTTCCTTGTACTGCCACTGGGCACACCTGAGAAAAGCACAGCCCTATCCTCTTGACTCCCACTTTGTAGTATTGATCAGCATTAAGAAGACCCCCTCTCAGTCCTCTCCAGGTTAAACAACCTTAGGTCTCTCAGCCTCTAGTCCTAAGAGTGATAGTCCAGTCCCCTCAGCATCTCTGTGGCCCTCTATTGGGATCCTTCTGCTCCCTGTTCCTTGAAATGGGGAGCCCAGAACTGGACACAATAAGAGAAGTAGAGCCTCACTAGGACAGAGCAGAGCAGGAGGAGAGCTTTCCTTAACCTCCTGGCCACACTTTTCTTAATGCACCTCAGGACACCATTGGATTTTGTGGCCACAAGGGCACACGGCTGGCTCGTGGGGAACTTGCTGCCCACCAGCACTCTGAAGTTCTCCATGGAGTTGTTTTACAGCCCCTCACCTGTCCTGGTACAGGGGGTTATTCCTCCCCAGGTGCAGGACCCTACACTTGACCTTGATGAACTTCATGAGGCTCCTCCCTGCCCAGCTCTCCAGCCTGTCCAGGTCTCACTGTATGGCAGCACAACCTGAGGGGGTGTCAGCCACTGCTCCCAGTTTTGTATCATCACCAAACTTGGTGAGAGTGTGCACTCTGTCCCTTCATCAAGGTTTCTGATGAATAAATAGAACAAGGCTGGAGCCAGTGCTGATTCCTGGAGAACACCATTAGCCACAGGCCTCCAACTAGACCTTGCACCTTTGATCACAACCCCCTGATCTCTGTCATTCAGCCAGTTCTCAATTCACCTCTCTGCCCTCTTATCTGACCCACACTTCCTATGAGGGTGTTACAGGAGACTGTGTCAAAAGCTTTGTTGAAGTCATGGTTGACAACATCCACTGCTGTCTCCTCATCTACCCAGTTGGTCACACCATCATAGAAGGCTATCAGATCAGTCAAGTATGATTTCCCCTCATGGATCCACGCTGTCTACTCCTGGCAACCTTCTTTTCCTTCACATGCTGAGAGACGACCTCCAGAATGAGCTGTTCCATCACCTTTCCAGAGATGGTTGTGAAGCTGACTGGCTTGTAATTTCCTGGGTCTTCCTTCTTGCCCTTTTTGAAGACTGGTGTGACACTGCTTTTTCCTCTAGTCCCCTGGAAAATGCCTGTCTGGGCCCAGAGAGGGGAAGTGACTCAGTTCTTTTGAATATTCCTGTGTTATGAAATTAGAGGCACAAACAAGGCCAAAATATCAACAGCCCTCGAGGCCATTTATTAACAGAACAACAAAAGGAGGAAAAGAGAGAGAGGGAAGAAATAGAAACAGGGAGAAGAGGGAGAAAGCAGGAAAGGGGTTATATTACCAAAGGTCAGAGGTGGAGAGAGGGTTTTCAGAGTCCAAGATCTGTTGTGTTGCCACACGATGTTTCCAGCATGTGGTGTTGTCTTCTTTCTTCTGTCTTGCCAGTATTGCTCAAGTCTTTTAATACAGTCTTTAGTCCTTAGGTAAGTGTCCAGGTATTGTTCCCCAGGAAATCTTCCTGTGTATTCCTTGTGTTTGGACAGGGGTCTGGAGGAAAGCGGGGGCCTTCACCTCCTCCTTCTTCATTTACCTTCCCACACACCCAATACACTTTAGGGGCCAGGTGGTGAATCCATTGTCTCACCATCCTCCCTTTCCAGGGTACCTGATGGGTGGAGATCATAGAATCATAGAATCAGTCAGGGTTGGAAGGGACCACAAAGATCATCTAGTTCCAACCTGCCTGCCGTGGGCAGGGACACCTCACACTAGATCAGGCTGCCCAGAGGCTCATCCAGCCTGGTCTTAAACACCTCCAGGGGTGGGGCCTCAACCACCTCCCTGGACAACCCATTCCAGGGCTTCACCACCCTCACAGTGAAGAACTTCTTCGTCATGTCCAGCCTGAATCTCCCCACCTCCAGCTTCATTCCATTCCCCTAGTCCTATCACTACCTGAGATCCTGAGAAGTCCCTCCCCAGCCTCAGCCCATTGTTGTCAGGCCAGCTGCAGTCCAGCAAGCAGCCTTTATCTTTGTTGGGGCACATCTCAGTTCATGATACAATCATAAGGTGATTTGCATCCAGGATTTGTAGACAGGATTCCTAGAGGCAGCCAGTACCAGAACAAGAGGACATAGTCTCAGGCTGCACCAGGGGAGGTTTAGGCTGGAGGCCAGGAGGAAGTTTTACACCAAGAGAGTGATTGCCCATTGGAATGTGCTACCCAGGGAGGTGGTGGAGTCACCATCATTAGAGGTGTTCAGGAGGAGACTTGACAGGGTGCTTGGTTGCATGGTTTAGTTGGTTGGGTGGTGTTGGATGGTAGGTTGGATGTGATGATCTTGAAGGTCTCTTCCAACCTGGTCTGGTCTATTCTATTCTATTCTATTCTATTCTATTCTATTCTATTCTATTCTATTCTATTCTATGCCAGACTCTTAGGCTACAGAGGTTATGTAAACATATTTCAGTACCTGTAATGTTTGGAGAAGCTATTCTCATCTGTGAACTCTCTTTCCTCATGCCACTCTGCCTGCTGGAATAACTTGAGATGATTTGTGGGGCGGGTTGTTTTTTTATTATTATTGCTGATGTTTTCAATGCCTTTTGGACTCAGCACAAAACTGGCTGTGATCCACGGGGCAACTTTCTCTCTTTTCTGGATTAAAACAAGCTGAAAAGAACTCTTTGCACAAGATAAGGTAGCAATTACACTTGATTATTTCAATCATTTCCAGACTAAAATATGATTAAAGACTCAAAAGTTCTAAGCATTTACATTTTCCTGGATCATTCTGCGATAATAAAAGGTGCCAGTGATGGGCTGCTTTAGAGAAGGCAAAAGAAATGTGAGAAAGCACACCACATTAATTTTCTGAATGTGCTTCTCCAGTGAAAATAAACCTGAAGAAAATCACCGGAGCATCACTGCAAGTTTGGTTTTCCCAGCAATAACTTCATGCTTTGAGATTTGGGGGAGTCAGCTTAGTTTCAAGTTCATTGAGAGCAGCCTTTCACACAAAGATTTATCAGAGGATGTAAGGGAAATTGGGGCACTCTCTCCACCTGCTCCTCTATCAGCATGAGCTATCACAGCACCAACTCCCATGCTGTTTGATGCCTAATCCACACACCCAAACCCACCCTCCGTTCTGCTTCGCCTGCTTCTGCTCCGACCCTGAATTTGACTGGGTCCAGTGAGGATTTTACCTGGAAAAAAACAGGTTAAGATTAAGTCCCCTCTGCTTGTGCAGGTGGAACATCAAGCTCCAGGGCTCCATATTTCAGCTGAACAAAAGCAAGGAGTTTTGATATGTGGAGAAGACAAAAACCAATCAAGCTCTCTGCATTGCTGGAATGTGAAAAACAGTCTCTCTGGGAGTTGTGAGGATTGAAAAAGAGATATAGATCTTCTCTAACTTTTTTTTTTTTTTTCCTAGGCTGATTCACTCCTCAGTGGTATAAATTGTCTTGGGACATGCAACTGCTATCTCTTAAGTAGATCTTGCTGTGGATATAATAGGAAACTTTAGCTTGCTTCTAAAAACATAATTACGGATAAGAATGCAGTGAGCAGGCTGCTATTACAAACTGATGATGCTGTTCTCTGCCCCTGCTCTGGTGCTATAAATCAGGGTTAATGACATGAAAATCAGTTAAAAAAAAATCCAGTGACATAAAGCAAGTTAGAAGAGTGTCAGGATCACTGTGGCTTGAGAGTGCTGACATTGCTGAACACTTAACTTTGACACAGTGTTTATTTCCTTGTGTTCATTTTCCTCTTGACATTCTCTGCTCCAGAATGAAATTGCTTCTCATAAGAAGAGGAATCCATGGAAAGCTGCAAGCTGTTTCATTTCATGCTTGTCTTAGGCAGCCCACCCTACCTCATCCTACCCAGAATCCTAGGGAGCCAAGTTTGCAATTTACTGTGAGGAGATGGCTCATGCTGAGACCATGTCCTGCTGTAAAGCTCTGGGTTAGCAGCAGACTCTTCCAGCTCTCAGTATAAGACACATCATTGCTGGGGATAAGAAAACCTTTGAATCTCAAAAGAACTGAAAGTAAAGATACAAAACCAAACCACTCAACTTCACTGAACTTTTTCTTTGTGTAACAACCACTCTCCTTTCTTTGAATTAATGAGGGAAAATATTCTCCTCACCTTTTGAATATAGCTCTTCCTTCCCCACAACCCAAAGGCTGGCTCAGAATTGTTTACATTCTTGGCTTTCTTTTGCTTCTGTTTCTTGCAGCTGTTCCTCACTGAGTTTTCACCATCCATGCCCCATTCTGGGGTGTATCAGGAAAAGTGTGTCCAGCAGGGCTAGGGAGGTTCTTCTACCTCTCTATTTTACCCTGGTGAGACCACACCTGCAATACTGTGTCCAGTTTTGGACTTAGCAGTTCAGGAAAGACAGAGAATTGCTGAAGAGAATCCAACAGGGAGCCATGAGGATGATTAGGGGACTTGAGCATCTCCTCTATGAAGAGAGACTGAGAGCCCTGGGCTGTTTAGTCTGGAGAAGATAAGGCTGAGAGGGGATCTCATCAATGTCTTTCAATATCTGAGAGGTGGGTGTCAAGTGGAGGGGGCAAAAATCTTTTCAGTGGTGCACAGTAATAAGACAAGGAACAATGTGTACAAGCTTGAACATAGAAGGTTTCACCTCAATGTGAGGAGGAACTTCTTTACAGTAAGGGTGACAGAGCACTGGAACAGGCTGCCCAGGGAAGTTGTGGTGTCTCCTTCTCTGGAGACTTTCCAAACCCACCTGGATGCATTCCTGTGCAAGCTATCCTGGGTGATCCTGCTTTGGCAGGGGGGTTGGACTCAATGATCTCTGGAGGCCCCTTCCAACCTCTAATGTACTGTGATACTGTTCTCCAAAGGCAAATTCTGTCCAACAGAAGGAAGGGCACAATTTAGTAACACAGGTAAATGTTTCTTCAGCCTTGCTTATGGAACCCACATGAAAACATAAAAGATTGTATGGCAACAATGAAGAAATGAGCCCCAAAACATGCCACTTGCCTTCTAGGGAGCTTTAGAGAGGTCAGTTCAACTGTTTGGTCTGTCTCAGCTTTCTGTCTGTAAAACGGAACGGATCAGGATCTCAGGGGAGACCTTATTGCTGTCTACAACTACCTGAGGGGAGGTTGTAGCCAGGGGGAGGTTGGTCTCTTCTCCCAGGCAACCACCAACACAACAAGAAGACACAGTCTCATGCTGTGCCAGGGGAGCTGTGCTCAAGATGAGGAGAAAATTCTTCACAGAAAGAGTAATTGGCCATTGGGATGTGTTACCCAGGGAGGTGGTGAACTATCCCTGGAGGTGTTTAAGAGGAGACTGGATGAGGTACTTGGTGCCATGGTTCAGTTAATTAGATGGTGTTGGGTGATAGATTGGACTTGATGATCTCAAAGGTCTTTTCCAACCTGTATTCTTTAACAAGTATGAAGCCATGTCCCTACTTTCAGAAGATCCTGAAGTACTTGATGAAACTTGTGCCATTTATCAGACTTCCAAGGATGAGAGAATTTTCAGGCCACTAGGTGATTTGCCTGGTGGAAAAGAATTTTATATAGTAAATGCCAAAAAAAACCCAAAAACCCAACACCCCCAAAACAAAAACACAACCAAAAAAAACAACAAAACAACAACAAAAAAGAGATGTGGTGTTTGTTCAGATCTTTGCCACTGATGTCAATACCAGTTCTGCAATAGTTTGAACATCAGTGTTTCTTGAAATGATCACAGAATCACCAGGGTTGGAAGAGACCTCAAAGATCATCAAGTCCAACCTGTCACCACAGACCTCATGACTAAACCATGGCACCAAGTGCCACGTCCAATCCCCACTTGAACACCTCTAGGGATGGTGATTCCACCACCTCCCCAGGCAACCCATTCCAAAGGACAATCACTCTCTGTAGAATTTCTTCCTGATCTCCAGTCTGAACCTCCCCTGATGCATCTTGAGGCTGTGTTCTCTTGTTGTGGTGCTGGTTGCCTGGGAGAAGAGACCAACCCCCACCTGGCTACAACCTCCCTTCAGGTAGTTGTAGACAGCAAGAAGGTCTCCTCTGAGACTCCTCTTCTCCAGGCTAAACAATCCCAGCTCCCTCAGCCTCTCCTCACAGGGCTGTGCTCGAGGCCTCTCCCCAGCCTCATTGCCCTCCTCTTGACACATTCAAGAGTCTCAATGTCCTTCTTAAACTGAGGGGCCCAGAACTGGACACAGTATCACAGTATCACAGTATAACTTAGGTTGGAAGAGACCTCGAGGATCATCAAGTCCAACGTATCAACACAGACCCCATGACTAGACCATGGCACCAAGTGCCACGTCCAATCTCCTCTTGAATGCCTCCAGGGATGGTGACTCAACCACCTCCCTGGGCAACCCGTTCCAATGCTGAATGACTCGCTCGGTGAAGAACTTCCTCCTCACCTTGAGTCTAAACCTCCCCTGGCGCAGCTTGAGACTGTGTCCTCTTGTTCTGCTGCTGGTTGCCTGGGAGAAGAGGCCAACCCCTTCCCGGCCACAACCACCCTTCAGGTAGTTGTAGAGGGCAATGAGGTCACCCCTGAGCGTCCTCTTCTCCAGGCTAAACAATCCCAGCTCCCTCAGCCTCTCCTCATAGGGCTTGTGTTCAAGGCCTCTCCCCAGCCTTGTTGCCCTTCTCTGGACACGTTCAAGCGTTTCGATGTCCTTCTTAAACTGAGGGGCCCAGAACTGGACACAGGACTCAAGGTGCAGCCTAACCAGTGCTGCGTACAGGGGCACAATGACTTCCCTGCTCCTGCTGGCCACACTATTCCTAATGCAGGCCAGGATGCCATTGGCCCTCCTGGCCACCTGGGCACACTGCTGGCTCATATTCAGGTGGCTGTCGATCAGTACCCCCAGGTCCCTCTCTGTTTGGCAGCTCTCCAGCCACTCCGACCCCAGCCTGTAGCTCTGCATGGGATTGCCATAGCCAAAGTGCAGCACTCGGCACTTGGACTTGTTGAATGCCATCCCATTGGACCCTGCCCATCTGTCCAGTTGGTCGAGGTCCTTCTGCAGAGCCTTTCCACCCTGTAACTGACTAACATCTGCTCCTAACTTGGTGTCATCTGCAAACTTGCTGATGACTGACTCGACCCCCTCATCCAGATCATCAATGAACTCAAGGTATGTCCTAACCAGTGTTGAGTACAGGGGCAGAATGACTTCCCTGCTCCTCCTGGCCACACTATTCTTGATGCATACCAGGATGCCATTGCTTACAATCAGGGCAGCATCACGCAGCTGAATCTGCAGAGCTCTCACATAGGATCTTTGAAAGGAGAAACATTTAAATAACTCAGACTGATGTATGTTTGGGCTTACATCCCTATGCCACAGCTTAGAAAAGACACTTGGAAAAGAAGATTTATTTGGGAAATTGCTATTCTGTACCACAAATGTCAAGTCAAAAGTGCTTGTGTCAAGGGTTATGGCTGAGCCAGCCACTACATGAGTGACAGATGGCCTCTTTTAACCCTTCTTCCTTCCCAAAAGGGGGAGAGAAAGTGAGTAAGTGGGAGAGGCTGATGGGTTGGAAAGAAAACAAAACCAGCTATAACAGAAATAATAGCCCCTGGTAACAATGATGTCACCACCACCACGGTTACCATGACAGGCATCAGAGAAGTCTCAGACTGGACTCAGCAGCAGATGGGAACCAGATTCAGGAGCTGGATTCTGCAGCTGGATTCAGGAACACACAGATCAGGGTCAAAGGCAGAATGGACAGTCCTCTTCAGATGCAGGTCATTGAAGAAGAGGCATGGTCCTGCTGTTCCCTCAGCTTCATCCTGAAGCTGATATTAATGGGATGGAAATCCCTTGTTGGCCAGTTTAAGGTCATCTGTTCTGTCTGCTCCCCCCTGCACTTTTCCTTCTGCACTTCCAGCACTGGGCAGGGGATTTAGCAGTGACCTTCCTGTGCACACAAGCAAGTCTAAGAGACTTTCTGCACACCAACCCTTGGTAGTACATCAATTTTACCCCTTCTACAAGCAGACATTTGTATGAAAACATTCCCTGAACTTCAGAAAGTGATGTCACTGAGCAGAGACTGAGCTGAGAAGTCAACCCACTGAACAGAAGTAGACCTGTTCTAACTCAAATCATCAGGACAGGCAGGAAGGACAATAATCTATTGTGTGGAGCAAAATCAGCAGGAGGTCTTTTTGGATACAATTTCCTCTTAAATATATTAGAGGGCCTTGCCTTTTTAGCTTCTGAAACATGCTTTTAAACATGGCAATGTAGAAACCTGCTCAGAAGTCTGTGTGGTGACTTCTTCTCTGCATTGCACACATTTGACTCCCATTCTCCCCAGAGCAAGGTCCATATAAAGCTGTCATTGATTGTGGTGGATGCAATGATGTCCTCTTCCAGCTGGTCTGTGCCAACCTGAGTCCACACATTTTTTTTTTTAATCCAAGTATCCTGTGAGGGAAAACTTTAGCACACAGTGAAACATAGCAGCTGCACTCTGAGCCATCTTGCAGATTGTAGAAGAGGCGCCCAGGGTCAAGGCTGTGCACAGATGTTTCTGGGAGAAACCAGGGTACAGCCACTTCAGACACAACAGTGGGAATGTACCAGCAAACCAAAATATCAATATATAGCAATAAAATAATATGCTAATTGTGTCTTCCTTTGCAAGGGAGAGACCTCACTCCTGTGAGATGGCCTGCAGCCTCCTTTCTGAGGGCTGAACTTGTGAGATCAACCCAGTCTTTCTCCACCAGGAAATACCACCACGGTTGAGTTCTCCAGCAGAAAAGACCTGAAAATCTACCGGGGGAGCTGGAGGTAAGGACAGGTGACAGCACTGCTAGCACAGCTTAATTGCAGGGAATTTTGCCTTCCAGTCCTCACATGCCTCTCCATATTCCAGTATCTTAAGGGGGGCTACAAGAAAGCTGGGGAGGGACCTTTTAGGGTGTCAGGTAATGATAGGACTAGGGGGAAAAGAACAAAACTAGAAATGTGTAGATTCAGATTGGATGCTAGCAAGAAGTTCTTCCCCATGAGGGTGGTGAGAGACTGGCACAGGTTGCCCAGGGAGGTGGTGGAAGCCTCATCCCTAAGAGATTTTTGCAGCCAGGCTGGATGTGGCTGCGAGCAACCTGCTGTAGTGTGAGGTGTCCCTGCCCATGGCAGGGGGGTTGGAACTGGTTGATCCTTGAGGACCCTTCCAAACCTAACAGTTCTATGATTGCTGTCATTCTGATGTGGGGATGCTCTTGAGATCAAAAGAAATGCTTTAAATACATGCTAACACATATCTTCCTAAATATGTCCATGTGCATTTGGTTGTGTAGAGTTACTACTATTAAAAACAAGCAACAGCATCCCTTGAGCCTGAGAGGTTCAGCATGTCTAATTTCTCTTCAGAGCAAACAGAGGCACAGAACAACGAACACCCCCTGCTGCTAGCTGCTTTTTGAAAAGGGCCCCTCTCTGCTTTCCAGACAGCTCTTCCTCACACACTATTGCCCTGTAATTTCAAGCCATAAAACTAATACCAAGATCAAGTAAATACAGCTGCCACACTTCCCACCCCAAGCAGTTTTCTCTCTGCCTCTCTGGTTTGAGTCCCTTGAGGGGCTCATCCATGTGTGCTTTGTGTTCCTGCCTGACACAGCTGTGGGATTATTCTTCTCAGGCAGGGATGAGGAGGGTTCAGAACTGCTGATTACTTGCACTGCTGGTTTCCACCTTGTGTCAACTACCTGGGTTTGTACATTGAATAGGTCCTGGTCATGTCCCAGTTAAATGATGTAGTCACAGCAAGGGACTTTGGAGGATCAGCAAGAAACATTGTGACTGAGGAGAGAGGAAAGATCTGGAAGGGCTACAGAGAACCACTTTTGTGAGATCTGATGTGAAACCCAGGGAAGGCAAAGCAAAAAAGGAGAAGGTGTCTGTGTCACTGCCCAGATGCCTCCTCCCTGGGGGAGGACTACAGCTCTGCAGAGCATGAGTCTCCTCCTTCCCTCTGGCTCACACTAGTATACACATAGCAGCAAAGCAGGGGAAAGAGACTGTTCCCCTGAAGGTAGCTCTTCCATTAACCAGGGAGGAGGACAGAGAGCAGGGGTAAAGAAGGGCAGTGGCTTTATGCACAGTGGCAGAGAGTAAACCATTAAATTGCAAAGGTGGGAGAAGACTCCTCACCTGCACCAAGCAAGAGAGGGAGAACCAGTGTTGGTGGATGCCCCTGCACAGTCTCAGTGCCACAGCATCAGATGGAGGCTTGATGGGGTGCTTGGTGCCATGGTTTAGTTGATTAGATGGTGTTGGATGGTGGGTTGGACGCAATGATAGTGAAGGTTTCTTCCAATCTGGTCTATTCTCCTCTCCTCTCCTCTCCTCTCCTCTCCTCTCCTCTCCTCTCCTCTCCTCTCCTCTCCTCTCCTCTCCTCTCCCTCTCCTCTCCTCCTCTCCTCTCCTCTCCTCTCCTCTCCTCTCCTCTCCTCTCCTCTCCTCTCCTCTCCTCGAGTCTCCTCTCCTCGAGTCTCCTCTCCTCGAGTCTCCTCTCCTCGAGTCTCCTTCTATTCTATTCTATTCTATTCTATTCTATTCTATTCTATTCTATTCTATTCTATTCTATTCTATTCTATTCTATTCTATTCTATTCTATTCTATTCTATTCTATTCTATTCTATTCTTGTGGCAGGTGCCACTGGTATCGCTGCAGCGGGTTCATAGAGTTGGCCCTAACTTCCAACAAGTCCCTCAATATCAGGGAACCTGAGAGCTGCTGAAACATCCTCTCCTTTGCAGGGGCCAAACCCTGTCCAGCAAAACAAACATTGATTATAAGGTGGTCATTGGCCAGGCTTTGGAATAGGTTGCTCAGGAAAGTGATGGAATCACCATCCCTGGAGGTGTCCAAAAAATGTGCAGGCATGGCACTTTGGGGAAGGCGACCAGCCTGGATGAGCAAGCAGCTCCTGGAGGATTTAAGGGGGAAGAGGAGGCTGTATCACCTTTGGAAGGAGGGGAAGGCTTCTCGAGGTATGTTCAAGGAAGCTGTTAGATTATGTAGGAATAAAATTAGGGAGGCTAAGGCCCAGCTGGAACTGAAGCTGGCCACCTCTGTCAAAGACAATAAAAAGCATTTTTATAAATATATTAACAATAAGAAGAGGGGCAGGAAGAACCTGCACTCCCTAGTGGACCTGGAGGGGAACACGGTGACTGAGGATGAGGAGAAAGCTGAGGTCCTGAACACCTTCTTTGCCTCAATTTTTAACAGCAAGGCAGGAGTTCAGGACGAGTGGCCTCCGGAGCTGGGCGATGGGGTCGGCGAGCAGTGTAATGCCCCGGAAATCCATGAGGAGTTAGTTCAGGACCTGCTGAGCCACTTGGATATTCACAAGTCCATGGGACCGGATGGGATCCATCCTAGGGTGCTGAGAGAGTTGGCAGATGTGCTAGCTAGGCCACTCTCCATCATTTTCCTCCAGTCCTGGCTCACAGGTGAGGTCCCAGATGACTGGAAACTGGCCAACGTGGTCCCCATCCACAAGAAGGGTCGGATGGAGGAACCTGGAAACTACAGGCCGGTCAGCCTGACCTCAGTGCCAGGGAAAGTGATGGAGCAGATTATCCTGGCGGCAATAACTGCGCACCTGAAGGATGGCCAAGGGCTCAGGTCCAGCCAACATGGATTCAGGAAAGGCAGATCCTGCCTCTCCAACCTGATCTCTTTCTATGATCAGGTGACCCGTCTGGTGGATGTGGGGAGGCCTGTGGATGTGGTCTACCTAGACTTCAGCAAGGCCTTGACACCGTCCCCACAGCAAACTGCTGACTAAGCTGTCAGCCCATGGATTGGACCATTACACTCTGTACTGGGTTAGGAACTGGCTGGAGGGCCGGGCCCAGAGAGTGGTAGTGAACGGTGCCACATCCAGCTGGAGGCCAGTCACCAGTGGTGTCCCCCAGGGATCAGTGCTGGGCCCTGTCCTCTTCAACATATTCATTGATGATCTGGATGAAGGAGTAGAGTCAGTCATCAGCAAGTTTGCAGATGACACAAAGTTAGGGGCAGATGTTAGTCAGTTAGAGGTGGAAAGGCTCTGCAGAGGGACCTCGACCGACTGGACAGATGGGCAGAGTCCAATGGGATGGCATTCAACAAGGCCAAGTGCCGAGTGCTGCACTTTGGCTATGGCAATCCCATGCAGAGCTATAGGCTGGGGTCGGAGTGGCTGGAGAGTTCCCAAACAGAGAGGGACCTGGGTGTGCTGATCGACAGTCACCTGAATATGAGCCAGCAGTGTGCCCAGGTGGCCAGGAGGGCCAATGGCATCCTGGCCTGCATTAGGAATAGTGTGGCCAGCAGGAGCAGGGAGGTCATAGTGCCCCTGTACTCTGCTTTGGTTAGGCCGCACCTTGAGTCCTGTGTCCAGTTCTGGGCCCCTCAATTTAAGAAGGACATCAAAACACTTGAGTGTGTCCAGAGAAGGGCAACAAGGCTGGTGAGAGGCCTTGAACACAAGCCCTATGAGGAGAGGCTGAGGGAGCTGGGATTGTTTAGCCTGGAGAAGAGGAGGCTCAGGGGTGACCTCATTGCCCTCTACAACTACCTGAAGGGTGGTTGTAGCCAGGAGGGGGTTGGCCTCTTCTCCCAGGCAGCCAGCACCAGAACGAGGGGACACAGTCTCAGGCTGCGCCAGGGGAAGTTCAGACTCGAGGTGAGGAGGAAGTTCTTCACCGAGCGAGTCATTCGGCATTGGAACGGGTTGCCCGGGGAGGTGGTTGAGTCATCGACCCTGGAGGCGTTCAAGGGGAGATTGGACGTGGCACTTGGTGCCATGGTCTAGGCATGGGGTCTGTGTTGATAGGTTGGACTCGATGATCCCCGAGGTCCTTTCCAACCTAAGTGATACTGTGATACTGTGATACTGTGACATGGTATAATGGCCATGGTGGTGTCAGGTCAATGGTTGGACTTCATGTCAGAGGTCTTTTCCAATTAAAAAAAAGAAAAATATAATAATAATTCTGTGATTCTGATTCTATGATTCTAAAATCAGCCCAGGGAAGTACTCCTAGAGATTCCCCTGCAACCACCTTGGACCTTCAGGCATCTTCACAGACTCTTCCAGTGCTCAGAACAATTCCAAGCATGAGGTCAGATCTCCACAGCTTGTCCAAGAAAAAACTTCAGGATGTAGTGAAAGGAAAAGGCATGTCTACTGCAGGTCTTCCTCCCTGCTAAGAGTGATTCAGGATCACTGTAGATCTTTATTTGGATCAGGGGTTTTGTGGCTTTTACTTCTGTATCTTCTGTGAAGAAGCAAGAGTCATAATTCAGCTACCACTAGTACCAAACTCCTGTGCTATCCATGAAATCTGAAGTATTTCTAAAAGGCACCGATGCCTCATGTAGAACATAATGCAGGCTAAAATGACCACAAAGTGAGATAATCATGTTTTCAGACAGGATCCTATCTATTTTAAGATAATCCTATCTAACAATAGACAAACTGGACAGCTAGATTTAGGATAATCCTATCTAATAATAGCCAAACTGGGCAGCTAGATATATGAGGTGAGAAGGTGAATCTATATACATACAAAATGAACAAGAGAAGAGTTAAATATAGCTTCTTTTTCACTGGATTGTACTGATTTTGTCCAACTCTTCAAACAAAACAAAACAAAATAGAGTAGAAAGCTGCACATGTCCAGAATATATTACACAGAGATGCTGTCACATCTCATCCTTGGAGATTTTGACAACTTGGCTAGACAAAGACACAGGCATCATGCTGGCAGCAGCCCTGCTCTGAGCAAAAGGCTATGCTGTGGACCTTCAGAGATCTCTCTCCACCACCATTTCTGTGACTTTATGAACAACACTGCAAGCTTCTCCCTAAAGAGGGCTGAATGAGCATCCTAAAATCCCAGGGAACGGAGAGTGTTCAGCCCTCTTGAAATTAAGCATGAAATTCAATGTTTATTCAATGTTTATTCAACACAACCTTCTCAAGCTATGCCTGCTAACAAAACTACTGTTCTCCTCCAGCTACTGTTAACCAAGAATCTATGACAACCAATGATCTGAACTTGTTACACCACTAAACATCTGTAGGTTTAAAAGTGACTCATGTGCTGACACCCTTAAATGGCTGCTTCCAGGGAGCTGATGGGTTCAGCAAGAAGTAAAGGAACACCTTCAGAAATGAACAATTATTTCTGCAATCAATAGCTGTCAGCAGTAGATTGAGCACTCTCTAAATGTGTCATTTCATTTCACAGTCCATTAATTTTTCTCCTTCTTAGTCTGGCATTATGTTGTAATCTTTAATCCACTCTGTAAATACCTTAACCTTTAACCTTTAGGTCTCTTGTTATTTCTTACCTGATAGCTTATGCTGCCTGTGTTTAAATAAAATGAGGCAGAAGAAAGGAAAGGAAAGGAAGGAAGGGAGGAAGAGCTGAAGGGAGGAAGGAAGGGAGGAAGGAAGGGAGGGAGGGAAGAAGGGAGGGAGGGAGGGAGGGAGGGAGGGAGGGAGGGAGGGAGGGAGGAGGAGGAAGGAAGGAAGGAAGGAAGGAAGGAAGGAAGGAAGGAAGGAAGGAAGGAAGGAAGGAAGGAAGGAAGGAAGGAAGGAAGGAAGGAAGGAAGGAAGGAAGGAAGGAAGGAAGGAAGGAAGGAAGGAAGGAAGGAAGGAAGGAAGGAAGGAAGGAAGGAAGGAAGGAAGGAAGGAAGGAAGGAAGGAAGGAAGGAAGGAAGGAGTAAAGAAAGAGAATCAGTTAATCATAATTTCATAGTTTCATTCAGGGTTGGAAGGGACCACAAGGATCAGCTAGTTCCAACGCCCCTGCCATGGGCAGGGACACCCCACACTACATCAGGCTGGCCAGAGCCTCATCCAGCCTGCTCCTAAACACCCCCAGGGACAGGGCCTCGACCACCTCCCTGGACAACCCATTCCAGGGTCTCACCACTCTCATGGTTAAGAACCTCCTCCTCACATCCAGCCTGAATCTCCCCACCTCCAGCTTCATTCCATTCCCTCTAGTCCTATCACTACCTGACATCCTGAGAAGTCCTTCCCCAGCTTTCCTGTAGGCCCCCTTCAGATACTGGAAGGCCACAATGAGGTCACCTGGGAGCCTTCTCTTCTGCAGACTGAACAGCCCCAACTCCTTCAGTCTGTCCTCATAGGAGAGGTGCTCCAGCCCTCTGATCATCCTCCTGGCCCTTCTCTGGACGCCTTCCAGCACCTCCAGATCCCTCTTGTAATAGGGGCTCCAGAACTGTAGGCAGTACTCCAGGTGGGGTCTCACCAGGGCTGAGTAGAGGGGGAGGATCACCTCCCTCGACCTGCTGGCCACACTTCTCCTGATGCAGCCCAGGATCTGATTGGCTTTCTGGGCTGCAAGTGCACATTGAGAGCTCATGTTGAGCTTTTTGTCCACCAGCACCCCCAAGTCTCTCTCCTCAGGGCTACTTTCCAGCCAGTCACTGCCCAGCCTGGATTTGTGCCTGGGATTGCCTCCACCCAGATGCAGGACCCTGCACTTGCTCTTATTGAACTTCATGAGGTTGGCTTGTGCCCACCTCTCCAGCCTGTCAAGGTCCCTCTGGATGGCCTCCCTTCCCTCCAGCCTGTCTGCTGCACCACACAGCTTGGTGTCATCAGCAAACTTGCTGAGGGTGCACTCAATGCCACTGTCCATGTCACCCACAAAGATGTTGAACAAGACAGGTCCCAGGACTGATCCCTGAGGGACTCTACTTGTCCCTGGCCTCCACTGGGACATGGAGCCATTGACAGCCACTCTTTGGGTGCGACCATCAAGCCAGTTCCTTATCCATCTAGTGGTCCACCCATCAAACCCATGTGTCACCAGTTTGGAGACCAGGATGTGGTGCGGGACAGTGTCGAAGGCTTTGCTCAGGTCCAGGTAAATGACATCAGTTGCTCTCCCCTCATCTATTAATTTTGTCACCTGCTCATAGAAGGCCACCAGGTTGGTCAGGCAGGATTTGCCCTTGGCAAAGCCATGCTGACTGTTCCCAATCACCTCTTCACTGTTCTTTTGAGCCAGTAGTGACTCCAGGAGGATCTGCTCCATGATCTTTCCAGGCACAGAGGTGAGACTGACTGGCCTGTAGTTCCCTGGTTCCTCCTTCTTGCCCTTTTTGAAGATGGGGGCAATGTTTCCCCTTTTCCAGTCCGTGGGGACTTCACCAGATTGCCATGACTTTTGAAATATAATAGAGAGGGGTTTAGCAACCTCCTCTGCCAGTTCTCTCAGTACCCGTGGGTGTATCCTGTCGGGTCCCATGGACTTGAACACTTTCAGGTTCTTCAGATGATCACCAACCTGATCTGCACTTACAATGGGCAGTTCTTCCTCCCCGTCCCTGGCTTTGACTTCCATAACATCAGGAGTGTGGCTAGAGGCCCTTGCAGTGAAGACTGAGGTAAAGAAGTTATTAAGTACCTCAGCCTTTTCCTCATCACTTGTGACCATGTCACCATTTTCCTTTCTGAGGGGGCCCACACCTTCCCTAGTCTTCTTCTTCCCATTAATATACCTGTAAAAGTTCTTAGTGTTCCCTCTAATCTCCCTGGCTAGATTCAATTCAAACTCTGCTTTGGCTTTCCTAACCAGGACTCTCGCTGCTCGGGCAGCTTCCTTATATTCCCCCTGTTCTACCTGTCCTTCTCTCCACTTCCTGGAGAGTTTCCTTTTAAGTAATAGTGTGTCCAGTAGCTCCTTGCCCAGCCAGGCAGGCCTCCTAGCATTCTTACCTGCTTTTCTCTTTGTTGGTACACAGAGCTCCTGGACACAGAGGAGGTGGTCCTTGAATACTGACCAGCTGTCCTGGGTCCCTCTTCCCTCCAGGGCTTTGTCCCACGACACTTTGGCTAGCAGATCCCTGAAGCAATCAAAATCTGCACGCCTAAAGTCTAGGGTTGTGAGCTTGGAATACTTCCTCCTGATTGCCCTGAGGATGTTAAATTCAACTGCTTCATGGTCACTGCAGCCAAGGCCGTCTCTGAGCCTCACATTGCTTACCAGCCCTTCCCTGTTGGTGAGAACAAGGTCCAGCATAGCACCATTTCTTGTTGGTTCCTCTACCATTTGGAGGAGGAAGTTGTCTTCTATGCAGTCCAGGAACATCCTGGATTGCTGGTGCCTTGCTGTGTTGTCCCTCCAGCAGATGTCCGGGTGGTTGAAATCACCCATGAGGACCAGGGCTTGTGACCTGGAAGCCGCTTCTATTTGCCTATGGAGGGCCTCATCTGCTTGGATCTGCTGGTCAGGTGGCCTGTAGGAGACCCCCACAGTAATATCTCCTTCCCCTGTCCTGCCTTTAATTTTAACCCATACGCTCTCAACTAGCTCATCATCCCTCCCCAGTTGGAGCTCCACTGATTCCAACTGGCTATTGACATAGAGGGCAACACTTCCTCCTCTCCTTCCCTGCCTATCCTTCCTAAAGAGTTTATATCCACCTAGGCCTACATTCCAGTCATGGGATTCATCCCACCAAGTTTCAGTAACAGCCACTATGTTGTGGCATCCCAGCAGCACTGTGGCCCTTAACTCATCCTGTTTGTTGCCCAAGCTGCACGCATTCGCATAGAAGCACTTCAGCTGGGCTGGCCCTGTCCTCCTCTTGTGCCAATTCCCCTCAGTTTCCACAGAATGTCCTGTTGGATCATTCGTGGCTTGCCTCAGGGCAGCAAGTTGAGAGCTCTTACCATCCCTCCTTCTCTCTACTGCTGGTGAGCTGCCCCTCCGTTTGTCACCAGCCAGCAGGAGACTATTAACCCCTTCCCCCTTCAAATCTAGTTTAAAGCCCTATCAATGAGCCCTGCCAATTCCTGCCCCAGGATTCTTATCCCACTCTGGGACAAGTGTGTCCCATGAGTTGTTTTCAGCTCAGGTGCCTTGAAAACCAATCCATGATTGTGGAACCCAAAGCCCTGTCGATGGCACCAGCCCCTGAGCCATGAATTGATCTGTCGGCCCTTCCTCAGTGTGTCCTCATCCATTGCTGACATTAGAGGGATGGCAGAGAACACGACTTGAGCCCCCGATCCCTTTAGCATTTGCCCTAAAGTTCTGAAGTTTATATACTATCACTGGCCTCTCTTTCCTCAAATGTTATATCCTGGGCCAAGTCTGCTTCTCAAAGCTGACAGTGCTGGAGTAGGGTATGTTTGTCCAGCTCATCTATCAGTCTGATTTTGCATTCCAAATCTCCCTATAAACTGAAGCCACAGAGGTCCTTCTTACACTGGTGGTGATAAAATTGACCTTGTGCAACTTCTGCTTTGAAGGCAATTAGCAATGTCGCCGATTTTTGTTGCTTGTCCAGGTATCTCTCTTTGATTTCTGATCAGGAGTTTGACTGGTTCTGGTTATCAGGAGGGCAGTGAGGGAGGTGTAAAATCATGCCTGCACCCAAAGCAGCAGGCCTCCATTCAGAAAACACCCAGTGCAGAGCATTGCTGCCACAGTGTTCCCTAGCTTCGGTTTAAACCTGTTCAGTAGCTTATTAATTTCTGACTGATGCTGCAAATTGAGCAGACATCTTCATTGAGCTTTCACAATGCAAACCATAGCTGCTTGGGTTTTTTTCCCCTTTTGTTTTTTTTTTACCCTGGGAGGTGACAACTAATTTAGAAGCCATCGATGTATATAAGGAGATTAATTTGTTCCATCTGATTTGTATTCCCTTGCAGCCATCAACAATGAATGTAATTTACCGTAGTGTTGCCCAAATGTCTCAGGCTGCCTGCAGTACTGTTTCCATCAGCAAGTTCTGGGCCCACTTTGCTATTCAGAAACCTTCATTCAGTAACAGCATAAACCACTGTGAATTTAGAAAGAGGATTCCCTTCCAGGTAAATTAATCCAGAGCTTGTGGCAGCAGCCAGTACATGAAAAAGGGTGCAGAGGATTAATTATTGCATAGATTGCATGTGGCATCCTCACATATTTATACACATGAAATTGACTGTAACTGCCTTCTTCCCCATCAACCCAGCAACACATTTAGAATCATAGGATTGTCAGGGTTGGAAGGGGTCTCAGGGATCATCTAGCTCCAACCCCCCTGCCATGGGCAGGGACACCTCACACTACAGCAGGTTTCTCAGAGCCACATCCAGCCTGGCCTTAAAAACCTCCAGGGATGAGGCTTCCACCATCACCCTGGGCAGCTTGTTCCAGGTGCAAGGCTGCTGTTTTCCTTTTCTAAATGTTCGGTGAGCAGACAGATTAAGAACCCTAATGCCTGAACATGCTTCTGCTGTTCTGTGGTGTTCACAAGCCAAGGTATTTTCTCTCAGCGCATGGAAATCAGGAGGCCTTTCAGGTTCAAGCAGCCCTTAGAAGAGAAGAATCAGTGCCATTCAAACTCATTCACATTCATGGCCAGGAAATCACTGTGCACATTCATAGAATCATAGAATCATGCCTAATCAATGACAAACAGTAGTCTTGTTCTGAATAGTGGTTTCTGTTGTTGTAAAGAAAAAATTAATTCACACCACAGTATCACAGAATCACCAAGGTTGGAAGAGACATCAAAGATCATCGAGTCCGGCCTGTCACCACAGACCTCATGACTACTAGACCATGGCACCAAGTGCCACATCCAATCCCCTCTTGAACCCCTCCAGGGATGGTGACTCCACCACCTCCCTGGGCAGCACATTCCAAAGGCTAACAGCTCTCTCTGGGAAGAACTTTCTCCTCACCTCCAGCCTAAACTTCCCCTGGCACAGCTTGAGACTGTGTCCTCTTGTTCTGCTGCTGGTTGCTAGAGAGAAGAGACCAAATCCCTCCTGGCTACAACCTCCCTTCAGGTAGTTGTAGAGAGCAATAAGATCTCCCCTGAGCCTCCTCTTCTCCAGGCTAAACAACCCCAGCTCCCTCAGCCTCTCCTCACAGGGCTGTGCTCAAGGCCTCTCCCCAGCCTCATTGCCCTTCTCTGGACATGTTCAAGTGTCTCAATGTCCTTCTTAAATTGAAGAGCCCAGAAGTGGACAGAGGACTCAAGGTGTGGCCTAACCAGTGCTGAGTACAGGGCAGAATGACTTCCCTGATCCTCCTGGCCACACTATTTCTGGTGCAGGCCCATAACTTGGTGGCAAGTTGTGTGACCCGCTCAGACCCAAACAAGGAGTCAGCAAGGGAATTCATAGCATGACTCAGTCTTAAAATCATTCTCTAAATATCCTTCTGCTTAGGAAGGGAGTAGGCAGGACCACTATACAAAATTAAACAAAGGATCATAGAATAGCTTGGGTTGGAAAGGACCTTAAAGATCACCTAGTTCCAACCCTAGTGCAGGGATACCTTGCACTAGATCACATTGCTCAGGACACCCTCCAACCTGACCTTGAACACCAGGGGCACTTGTGACCTCCCTGGGCAACCTGTTCCAGTGTCTCACCACTCCAACCATGAAGAATTTCTTCCTAGTTTCCAACCTAAATCAGGCCTTTTACAGCTTAAATTCATTCCCTCTCACTCTATCATTACAAGCCCTTGTAAAGAGTTCTTACCCAGATTTCTTGCAGGCTCCCTTCAGATACTGAAATGCTGCTCTAAGGTCTTCCCAGACCCTTCTCTTCTCTAGGCTGAACAGCCCCAACTCTCCCAGCCTGACTCCATAGGGGAGGTCCTCCAGCTCTCTGATCATCTTCACAGCCCTCCTCTGGACCTGCTCCAACATTTTCATGTCCTTCTTGTGTTGGGGATCCAATAACTGGATGCAGGAGTAGAGGAGTATAATCCCTTCCCTCATCCTGCTGTTCATGCTGCTTTTGATGCAGTCCAGGACATAGGTGACCTTCTGGGCTGCAAGCACATCTCTGAAAGATTGGAAAGACTCCTGAGGTCACACATATGTATGAAGGGCATGCTCTGCCTTCCAGAAGGTTTACTCTATCCTTAAGTATCTGAACTGTGCTAATGCAGCCCATGGGACACTAGATCACACACTGTGCCACAGCCACTGCTACAAAGACTGCACTTTCCAAAGGCATGCAGAGCACGGTAGCTTGGACAGTTAAAATTAGACCTAAGCAAATGGTTAACATGGAAGATCTGAAAGCCTCAGAAGTCTGCTGTGGTTGTGATTTGTGAGTATGGCACAGAGAACATGTCAGAAAACAGAACCAGCCTGCCAATTTCATTTCAGAAAGTCAGTGAACTTCATAATCCTCTTAATTCCAGCTTCCCTCTGCTTCTGTCCAGCTTCTTTAAGCTTTTAACACACTGCAGTCCAAGTCATTGTGCAAGGAAACAGAATTAATCAGGCAGTGAATGTCACTTGTGATTGACTCTAACAAGCTTCTTCCCAGAGGAGCTCAGAGAGGCCCTCTGGAAGTGTCTGCTGCAGACCCAACAGGAGGAGAAGTGTGAAAGAAGTGAAAGAAAGGGCAAGAAGCATCTGGGATACT
The DNA here is from genome assembly GCA_011125475.1 of Melanerpes aurifrons. Taxonomy (NCBI): domain Eukaryota; kingdom Metazoa; phylum Chordata; class Aves; order Piciformes; family Picidae; genus Melanerpes; species Melanerpes aurifrons. The sequence continues at coordinate 8,445,902 of WWNC01000048.1, forward strand.
ATTGTGAGGAGGTTTATTTACTGATGTGGGCTGGACAATGGCAAGAAAAGAGGAGTGCTTCCAAAACCACTCTACTCCAACAGCTTCCCAACACTTTAGAAGAGAATTTTATATTCATGAAGGCTCTCAATCACAGGTACATGCCCAAATGTTTGCAGCCACAGCAGATAGCTACAAGGCCACACTGCATTTGCTACAGACCTTGTTAATGTGTCTCAGTCACAGTATCACAGTATCACTTAGGTTGGAAAGGACCTCGAGGATCATCGAGTCCAACCTATCAACACAGACCCCATGACTAGACCATGGCACCAAGTGCCACGTCCAATCTCCCCTTGAACGCCTCCAGGGTCGATGACTCAACCACCTCCCTGGGCAACCCGTTCCAATGGTGGTGAATGGAGTTAAATTCATTGGTATCTGGTCACTAGTGGTGTTCCTCAGGGCTCAGTACTGGGGCACTTGTGTTTGCAGGTGACACTAAATGGGGTGGAACTGTCGTTCTGCCTGAGGGTAGGAAGGCCCTGCAAAAGCGTCTGGACAGGATGGATTGATGGAATTAGGTCAATTGCATGAGGTTTAATAAGTGCTAGGTCCTGTACTTGGCTCACAACAACCCTATGGCAGAGTGCTGAAAGATGCCTGGCAGAAAAAGACCTGTGGGTGCTGGTTGACGGTAGGCTGAACACGAGCCAGCAGTGTGCCCAGGTGACCAAGAAGGCCAGCAGCATCCTGGCTTGGATCAGTAATAGTGTGGCCAGCAGGAGCAGGGAAGTGAACATGCACCTGTACTTGTCATTGCTGAGGCCACACTTTTAATACTGGGTAGAGTTTTAGAATCCTGACTACAAGAAGGACATGGAGTTTCTGGAGCATGTCCAGAGAAGGGCAACAAAGCTGGTGAAGGGTTTGGGGCACAGGTCTGGTGAGGAGCAGCTGAGGGAACTGGGGCTGTTTAGTCAGGAGAAGAGCGGGCTAGGGGAGACCTCATTGCTCTTTACAACTCTCTGTAGCAAGCTGGCAGAGGAATTTTGCAATACTTCCCTATGTTCTTTTCTGGTTAGAGAAGAAGGGCACAGTTGCACACTACTTTGTGACAACTGGCAGAGCAACACTGAACCAGCTCAGTGGCTGAACAGGATGGGGCCCAGCACTAATCCCTGGGGGACACCACTAGTGCCTAGCTGCCAGCTGGATGTGGCACCATTCACCACCACTCTCTGGGCTCAGCCTCCAGCCAGTTCCTAACCCAGCACAGAGTGTTGCTGTCCAAGCCAGGGGCTGACAGCTTGGCCAGGAGTTTGCTATGGGGGACAGTGCCAAAGGCCTTGCTGAAGTCCAGACAGATTACATCCACAGCCTGCCCCACATCCACCAGGCAGTCACCTGATCATAGAAGGAGATCTGGTTGGTGAGGCAGGACCTGCTCTTCCTAAATCCATGCTGGCTGTGCCTGATCCCTTGGCCATCCTTCAGGTGCCCATATGAAAATGGACCTCAGTAACTTTCCAGTAGAGCTCACAGCAAAGTGTATCTAAACTTTATGTTGTTTCAAAATGCCTTCTGCCCTAATATGCATGAAAAGAAAACAGCATAAAGCCTCCCTGAATGCAGTGCTCTTTGTGTGGAACTCAGCACTAGGCACACAGACGACATTCAAGAAGCAATGGAGAAGGAGGATTTCATGCTCTGTGGGATCTCTGTCTTTTATAGTCACTATTGGCTTTGATTTACCCAGAAAAACTGCACATCAATCCTCTCAGGCCATCAGCAAGTTATCTAGTAACAGAGGACAGGCTGAAAAACAATTTCCCAAATCTTAAAAGGAACAAAGTCACTGCAGGAAGGAGGTCAGAGTGATGAGAAGAGTGAGAAACACAGCCAGGTATGCTGCTGTCACACACCACCACACCTTCAGGAATTAGCAGCACAGCCAGGTTTCCTAAACAGCCTCACACTTGGGAAAGTACAAACACTAATCAGAGAAAGGTAGGTCACAAGGGACAAATCAAATTCACCAGAGGGAATAAAACAGACTGAAATAGAAACCCACAGATGGATCATCCTGGAGAACTCAGTTAATTCCAAGGAGGTCTCTAGAGTTTTCTCACATTAATATTCAAAAGGCATCAGTTTGAGGCTTCTAGCTTTGTGAAACAATGAATACCTGCAGGCAAGACAGAGAAGGCACTGCAGTGATGGACAGCATACAGCTCTAAAGATATATACCTTGACCTCTTTTTAAGGAGCAGAGCTAAGCCCAGAGAGACAGTGAATAAGTATTATGTGCCAGGACTTCAGAAAGTCACACCCATGAATGGGTTTTGTTTCCTACAATAATCCAAAGTGCATTAAATGAGTCACAGACCTGAGGCTGCTATATGGGACAGAAAGGTTTCATGGAGATGGGAATGCAGCGTCCACAGTCATGATCTTGCCGACTCATCTGGGCTGCATCCACAGGACACAAATACTCCGTGAATGCCCTTTGCAACACGAGACTGAGCAACAGTCCTCTTCCAGCAGATCTAACATAACCTTTTCTTGTTTCCACTGCACCAGAACCTCCTCTGACCTTCAGTTTGCACAGTTTCAGTTTCAAGGGTCTGTGAGTTATTGCTTGCTCTGTGCATGCTCTTGCAATGAGTGCAGTGTAAGTCATCAGAAAAAGAGGATTAAGTCTGATGTAAAGGATGAAGTGTGTCCCTTAGGAAAAGATGTTAAACACCCTTAAGGTAATAGATCTTAAGGTAATAGATAGATAGACAGACAGATAGATAGATAGACAGACAGCATTCTAGTAAAAGTAGAGTTATCTACCAGAGTAAAAGCAAACAGTACTGCTGCCTTCCATGCATCTATGCAAACAGTATATTGCTTGTTCTCAGCCTCTCAACCTAATTACTGTGTTCAATATCTCCCTGCTCATTAACTGAAACACACAACAAACAGAGACAGAGGTTCATAAGAAGATATAGGTATCAGTGAGGTCACATTCAGGTAAAGCTTTCATCCAAAGAACAAATTATTCATTGCAGATCCAAAATCAAAACAAAGCAAGAGGAATTTGCTATGCATTGGGGTAAACACATATTTTCCAGAGTTGTTGAGGTTTCTTTTCTTTCCTCTTCACATATCTAAAATAAACCAATCATCATATTTTTTGATACTGAAGCAGAAGCTGTTGTCAAACCTGCATCTAGAAAAAGTAGGAGAAAGTAGTTTGCACATCATGATAGTGATCCACTTTTCACCTGCTGGGATAATGGGGCTAACTCACCAAGCTGGGGGCAGGAGTTGATCTGCTGGAGGGGAGAGAGGCTTTGCAGAAGGACCTTGACAGGCTGGACAGATGGGCAGAATCCAAGGGCAGGAGATTGAACACATTCAAGTGTCAGGTTCTGCACATTGGCCACAACAACCCTATGCAGAGCTACAGGCTGGGGTCAGCAAGGTTGGAGGGGTGCCAGGCAGAGAGGGACCTGGGGGTACTGGTAAATGGTAGGCTGAACATGAGCCTGCAGTGTGCCCAGGCAGCCAGGAAAACCAATGGCATCCTGGCCTGCATTAAGAACAGTGTGGCCAGCAGGAGCAGGGAGGTCATTCTGCCCCTGTACACTGCACTGGTTAGGCCACACCTCGAGTCCTGTGTCCAGTTCTGGGCCCCTCAGTTTAGGAAGGATGTTGACTTGCTGGAGCATGTCCAGAAAAGGGCAACGAAGTTGTGGAGGAGCTTGGAACACAGCCCTGTGAGGAGAGGCTGAGGGAGTTGGGGTTGCTGAGCCTGGAGAAGAGGAGTCTCAGGGGTGACTTTATCACTCTCTACAATTCCCAGAAGGGAGGCTGTAGCCAGGCAGAGATTGGTCTCTTCTCCCAGGCAGCCAGCACCAGAAAAAATGCACAGAGTCTCAGGCTGCACCAGGGGAGATTTAGGCTGGATGTTAGGAAGAAGTTCTATACAGAGAGAGTGATTGCCCATTGGAATGGGCTGCCCGGGGAGATGGTGGAGTCACCATCATTGGAGGTGTTCAGGAGGAGACTTGGTGGGGTGCTTGGTTGCATGGTTTAGTTGGTTAGGTGGTATTGCATTAGTTGACAGGTTGGACACAATGATCTTGAAGGTCTCTTCCAACCTGGTTAGTTCTATTCTATTCTATTCTATTGACATGGATGATAGGGAAGCCAGGCAGTTGGGCTCCAAAGATTGAGTTGGTCCTGCTCAATCTAACCCTTGACAAACAGTGGAAAGTGTTAAAGCCCCTATGGTTTATGAAAGGAATCTTTTGGAGGAGTCTGTATGGGTGTTTCCTGCTTTGGGCAAAAGCAAACCCATTCCTGGGATTGCTTTTTCTCACTGGCCTGGCAGTACTTGGTGGGTGGTAATGAAAGAGGCTAAAGTCAATGTGTACCTCAAGGGAGCTTTCCTCTGGGTGAGAACAATCAATTTGAAGCTGTGCAGTGTTAATTGCAACATGATACTAAGAGTGCTCAGTAAGTGCCTTTCAGGATGGCACAGTGGTGATGACATCAGCCAGCTTCATCAAGCAGCAACCAGGAAACTCCTGAGCACATGAAGCATGACAAATTTTTGGTGTGCAGAAAGAACAGTTACAAACTTGTTCATTTGGTGACCAAGGTCACTGTTTCATCTTTCTTGCCAGACTGGGGTTGCAGGAAGTATAAAGCCACACCTCTGGGGAGAAGTGGACAGGACAGGTAACCCTGAATTGACCCAGAAATTCTATTCAATAATATTCTGTTCTATTCTATTCTATTCTAATCTATTCTTCTGCCTTTGATCCCGTGATCGATGAGTTCCTGAATCCAGCTTTTTGGCCCAATTCCCATCTGCCTCTAAGACAAGCCTGGGCTCAGATTTTATTTTCATTAAATCTGATTTAATTGTCTTTTTCAGTTGATAAATCTTTGTGTCTCCCTTTTTCCCTCTCTCTTCCCTTCTAGGAAGGCAGAGGAGCTCGTGGAGAATATGTCTCTCTCATCTAGCTGTCAGCCCAGTTCTAACCCTTGACAATATTGAAGAGAGCTTCCCATCCTGACCACCACAAATGTATTTGTCCCAGCATACTAATCTCACTTCTGTGTAAACTATACTACACAGTGATGATATGAACCCCTTCAAACACTCAGTCCTGAAATGTTTTATGTGGTGTAAAGGAAGGAGGGATAACACCAAGGAAAATGACATCATCCATTCTCCATCAATCATTTCAGAACCTATCACCACAGTTGTGAACCTGATTTAATGATGTGGATTAATCTTAATCTTGCGGCACAAATGTTACCCTGCAGCCTGTAACAAAGCTATCAGCAGTTATGTGACCTGAACTGTACATTTAAGGTTCCCAGGCACCCCTAGAAGAGTCACAGGCAGATATTCTGCTCCCAGCACAGCTGGTCCAGGAACAGAAGTTTCTGCTCAGCTGCTTTTCTCTCCTACACACCACAGACTATTGTTCTGTCAGAGCCACAGCATGGCACATGATTTTCCCTAGCTCTGTTCAGGCAGATTTTAGCATTAGCCTTCACCAGCCTGGTCATAAATTACACCGGAACAACAAATTATCACTACAGCTAAACAGACAGGCTTGCTCAGACCCCATAAAGTGCTTCAGGGTGGTTTGCACCCATCTCCACAGGCTCTGACTTCTGTGAAAACAGTTTCCAGTGCCTCAGGGAACCATGGAATCATAAAATGGTTTGGGTTGCAAGGGACCTCCAGAGGTCATTCAGTCCAACCACCTCTGCAGTCAGCAGGGACATCATCCACTAGATCAGGTTGTCCAGGGCCCTGACAAGCCTCACCTTGAATATCTCCAGGGATGGGGCCTCAACCACCTCCCTGGGCAACCTGTCCCAGTGTTCCACTACTCTCATAGGGAAGAATCTGTTCCTAACATCCAATCTAAATCTGCTCTTCCCTAGTTTGAAGCCATTGCCCCTTGCCCTGTCACTGCAAGCCTTTGTAAACAGTCTCTCTCCATCCTTTTTGTAGGTCTCCTTCGGGTACTGGCAGGCTGCTATTAAGTCTCCCCAGAGCCTCCTCTTCTCCAGGCTGAACACCCCCAGCCCCCTCTGCCTGTCATGGCAGAGCTGCTCCTACCCTGTGATAATTTTTATGACCCTCCTCTAGACCTGCTCCACCAGGTCCATGTCCTTCCTGTTCTAAGGGATCCCAAGCTGAACACTCTACTCTAGGTGAGGTCTCACCAGAGCAGAGCAAAGTGGCAGAATCACTTCTCTGTATCTGCTGGTAATGTTGCTTTGGATGCAGCCCAGCATGTGATTTACCTTCTGGGCTGCAGGGTCACACTGGCTGCTCATGTCCAGCTCCTCATGCATCAGCACCCCAAGTCCTTTTACACAGGGCTGCTTTCTATCTCTTCACACCCCCCAGTCTGTATTGATAATGAGGATTGTGCTGACCCAGTTGTAGAACCCTGCACTTGATCATTTTGAACCTCATGAGGTTCACCTGGACATCACCACTCCAGCTTGTCCAGGTCCCTCTGAGTACCATCCTCTCTCTCTGGTGTATCAACAGCACCACTCAGCTTGGTGCCATCTGCACACTTGCTGATGGTGCACAGGATCCCACTGCCTATAGCAGTGATAAAAATGTGAAATAGCACAGGTCCCAGTGTGGACCCCTGAAGGACATCACTTGTCACTGCTCTGCATCTGGACTTCAAGCCATTGAGCACCACCCTCTGGATGTGAAAATCCAACCAATTCCTTATCCACTGAACAGGGAACATAGGACAGTGCTCAAGACAGGGCTCCTTCAATGTCACATTGAATGATCCTTGAACATGAACTGTAAACCAAGATTCAGAGTCATGAGGCAAAGCATCTCTTACTGACACTATGCTCAAAAATGGGAGAGGGACAAATAAGCTCTGATGGTTTTGTGGATTTTTCCACCTCAGAGAGAAGAGGCTAAGACTTTTAAGACTCTTACCTCCTCATACTTGTCCTTCTTCCCTCCCTTCCACACACAGAAGCCAAGGTCTGAGCACATATAGGTTCACCTACTTGTAAAGAGCACTCTTGAATCCCAGGGGTGAGCAAGCAAAACTTCTTGTAATTACAGTGCCACGGTGTTTGGTGTACAGTAAAGAAGCAGGATAATCTTTTAAGTGTTTGTTAATTTTTTGAAGTAAGATGATGTATTTTTCTCTTTTCCACTTCCCCACTCTCATATTAACATGGACTGAAAGCTGCTTCATGGGAAGATGTCAAAGCAAGGCATGAAGTTCGACATCTGTAGAGTATCACCTGCTGGGCTTAAGGCAGGAAGACATCAGGTTCTCACATTGATTCTGGGGGCTTAACCTTCGCGGCCTGGTCTCAGCTATGACTGTTGTCTCCTGGACACAGCAAAGGAGTTGCAGAAGAGTTGGTGACAGCAGCAGCAGCAGGAACTTGCCAGTTATTCTGGTAGCTAATCCACTGTACATCACCCAGCCCCTTATCCCTTTCATAAACCCTTCTGTTAAGTCACAGAATCATAGAATTGTTAGGGTTGGAAAGGCGCTCAAGTATCATCCAGTTCAAACTCTCCTGCCATGGGACACCTCACACTACAGCAGGCTACTCACAGCCACATCCAGCCTGGCCTTAAAAAACCTCCAGGGATGAGGCTTCCACCACCTCCCTGGGCAACCTGTGCCAGTCTCTCACCACCCTCATGGGGAAAAACTTCATCCTAACATCCAATCTGAATCTACCCATTTCAAGTTTTGTTCCATTCCCCCCAGTCCTATCACTCCCTGACACCCTAAAAAGTCCCTCCCCAGCTTTCATGTAGCCTTCTTCAGATGCTGGAAGGACACAAGAAGGTCTCCTCAGGGCCTTCTCTCCCCCAGACTGAACAACCCCAACTCCCTCAATCTGTCTTCACAGCTCCAGCCCTCTGCTCATCCTCATTGGCCACAACAACCCCATGCAGTGCTACAGGCTGGGGGCAGAGTGGCTGGAGAGCAGCCAGGCAGAGAGGGACCTGGGGGTGCTGGTTGATGGTAGGATGAACATGAGCCTGCAGTGTGCCCAGGCAGCCAGGAGGGCCAATGGCATCCTGGCCTGCATTAAGAACAGTGTGGCCAGCAGGAGCAGGGAGGTCATTCTGCCCCTGTACACTGCACTGGTTAGGCCACACCTCGAGTACTGTGTCCAGTCCTGGGCCCCTCAGTTTAGGAAGGAGGTTGACTTGCTGGAATGAGTCCAGAGAAGGGCAACGAAGTTGGTGAGGGGCTTGGAACACAGCCCTGTGAGGAGAGGCTGAGGGAGCTGGGGTTGCTTAGCCTGGAGAAGAGGAGACTCAGGGGTGACCTTATTGCTCTCTACAACTTCCTGACGGGGGATTGTAAACAGGCAGAGGTTGGTCTCTTCTCCCAGGCAGCCAGCACCAGAACAAGAGGACACAGTCTCAGGCTGCGCCAGGGGAAGTTCAGGCTGGAGTCAGGAGGAAGTTTTACACAGAGAGAGTGATTGCCCATTGGAATGGGCTGCCTGGGGAGGTGGTGGAGTCGCCGTCACTGGAAGTGTTCAGGAGGAGACTTGACAGGGTGCTTGGTGCCATGGGTTAGTTGTTTAGGTGGTGTTGGATGATAGGTTGGACACAATGATCTTGAAGGACTCTTCCAACCTGGTTTATTCTATTCCATTCTATTCTATTCTATTCTATTCTCATGGCCCTTCTCTGGACACCTTCCAGCACCTCCAGATCCTTTCTGTAACCAGGGCATTGATCTATCTATTTGCAGGATAGAGCAGTGATCTATTTGCATTCTGGACATCTCCACACATCCTGCAAGGGCAGCAGAGTAATGATGGGTCAGAGAAATCACATCCTGTTTTCTGTCCTTTTACAAACCTGGGATGCCCAGGAAGGTGATAGAGTCAGCATCATTGGAGGTGTTCAGGAGGAGTATTGACAGGGTGCTGGGTTGCATGGTTTAGTTGATTAGGTGGTGTTGGATGATAGGTTGGACGCGATGATCTTGAAGGTCTCTTCCAACCTGGTCTGGTCTATTCTATTCTATTCTATTCCCTGTGACAAATTTCCAACAACATGTATGCAGGTAGCCATTTCCTTATGGCCAGCCCCTGAATCACTGACATTTCTTAGGACATATCAGGGATCATTCCTCCTGTTGCTTACACTGAACTTTGCTCTCTTCTCCTCAGTTGTTTTAACCTCAGTTTTCTTTTATGGAAACAGAAGCCATCCCACTCCCTGTAGAGTGAGAAGAAGTCTCCATTGCTGCTTTCACAAACCTCTCAGTGACATTTCCAGCTTGCCTGGTGAGGGAGATTTACCAGCACATCTAGCTAGAAGACAATTTACCAGTGCCTGATTCATAGCATCTTGACCATTCCCCACTCTGCCTGGCTGCAGCCTGGCCTCACTTCTCTTTGGAGAGTTCACAGTATACACTGTAGGCTTCATGGCTTGGGTGCCTTCCCACAGACTGTCCCCAGGCACATTCCTTACCTGAAGATGTTATTTCAGGTAAGATAATCCTTTCCCACCTCTGCTGGGAACCCACCCTGTATGACACAAACATGTCTAAATTAGAATAGAGTAATAGAATAATAGAATAAACCAGGTTGGGAGAGACCTTCAAGATCACTGTGTCCAACCCATCAACCAAACCAACACCACCTAAACAACTAACCCATGGCACCAAGCACCCCATCAAGTCTCCTCCTGAACACCTCCAATGATGGTGACTCCACCACCTCCCTGGGCAGCCCATTCCAATGGGCAATCACTCTCTCTGTATAGAACTTCTTCCTAACATCCAACCTGAACCTCCCCTGGTGCAGCCTGAGACTGTGTTCTCTTGTTCTGGTGCTGCTTGCCTGGAAGAAGAGACCAACCTCCACCTGTCTACAACCTCCCTTCAGGTAGCTGTAGAGAGTGATAAGGTCACCCCTGAGTCTTCTCTTCTCCAGGCTAAAAGTATTCAGCATGTCAGCTGCTGTGCAGTGATGAAAGCCTGCTGTTCATTGGCCATCTCCACCTCCCCCAGCTTGTTTCTGATCTCCCAACCAAAAAGATACTGAATAACAGAGCCATCAAACAAGCTGGGTGGGAAAGGACCTCTCAGGGCATCCTGTAGATGGAAAGAAAGGGAGGGGGAGGGGGGAGAGAGAGGAAAAAAAAAAAAAAGCTGTGAAGAAAAAAGGGTGAGGAAAAAAAAACCCACAGAGAAAAAGCTCAGTTCCATTCCTATTCCTAGACAGACCTCTGTGGAACAAAACCTTTAAACAAAACAGAAAAGCAAGAAAAAATCTCAAATATCACTAGTATTTTTATTAGGTCTAATTTCCTGGTAGCAGCCTGTGACCTCTGGCAGCTGGCAGAATGGGAAAGCTAAGGTGAGAAAGACACCTAAGCAGAGGAGACACAGATACAGAGGTCCAGCTTCACAGGGCTGACTACCATCCATGCAGAGGGCCAAAGCATGGCCTCTTCTGAATTTGGATCAGTCTTTTATGAACCTACTTACAGCTTAGTGAGTTGAGAAACTAAGTAAACCCAGTACTCTCTGGATTGCTATATTACTGCTAAGTCTTCAGGTGCCATCTCCACTTCAAGAGATTTATTTTCTCATTTTCTTTCCTTAAAGAACTTACTGACTCTGTCACCAGTGTGTGCCTCTCAACTCAAAGTCTGAAGTTACTAGGGACAGGATAGACAAGATGTTTGTGATACCTATTTGTGTCAGGCAAGACACAAACAACTTTAAACAGAGCACATTGTGTAGTGCTCAGAAAATGCTAAACTAAAAGGAAAAAAACCAACCCTGAGAGTAAACTGCTGCAATGCTATGACTCTTCAAAATGAAGGTCATCTCATTAGAGAAGGATGCCCCCACCCACAGTATAGCTTCCCAGCCAGAAGTAGAATAGAACAGAACAGAATAGAATAGACCAGACCAGACCAGGTTGGAAGACACCTTCAAGATCATCACGTCCAACCTATCATCCAACACCACCAAATCAACTAAACCATGCAACCAAGCACCCTATCAAGTCTCCTCCTAAACACCTCCAATGATGGTGACTCCACCACCTCCCTGAGCACCCCATTCCAATGGGCAATCACTCTCTCTGTGTAGAATTTCTTCCTAACCTCCAGCCTAAACCTCCCCTGGTGCAGCTTGAGACTGATGTGAAAGATGACTCTAGTTCACCACAAAATCCTCAGGCCCAGATAGAATCAACGGCTTACACATCTTTTGATAATAGTCTTGATTAATAATGTTCATAGAATCATAGAATTGTCAGGGTTGGAAGGGACTTCAAGGATCATCCAGTTCCAAGCTCCCTGGCCAGGGACACCTCACACTAGAGCAGGTTGCTCACAGCCACATCCAGCCTGGCCTTAAAAAACCTCCAGGCATGAGGCTTCCACCACCTCCCTGGGCAACCTGTGCCAGTCTCTCACCACCCTCATGGGAAAGAACTTCTTCCCAACATCCAATCTGAATCTACCCATTTCTAGTTTTGCTCCATTCCCCCCAGTCCTATCATTCCCTGTCACCCTAAAAAGTCCCTCCCCAGCTTTCTTGTAGCCCCCTTCAGATACTGCAAGGCCACAAGAAGGTCTCCTGGGAGCCTTCTCTTCTCCAGACTGAACAACCCCAACTCTCTCAGCCTGTTCTCATAGCAGAGCAGCTCCAGCCCTCTGCTCATCCTCGTGGTCCTTCTCTGGACACCTTCCAGCACCTCCAGATCCTTCCTGTAATAGAGGATCTAGAACCAGATGCAGTGCTCCAGGTGGGGTCTCACCAGAATTCATGATGATTACTGATGATACTTCTGTGGAGAACACCACAACAATAGAAATGTGTTGCAGATGTCCTAACAATTTGCTCCATTTGGACAGTTTTCTTCTTTGTTTTCCTAAGTCAAAGTGGACTCTGTGCATGATATACATTCTTCTGGAGACTTCACAAATGCATTAACAAAAGGAGAGCCAAGGAGAATCTCCATCCTTTATTGGATGTGGGGGGCAACATTGCACCAAGGCTGAGGGCTTCATTGCTTCAGTCTTTGACAGCCCAGATATCACAGAATCATAGATTCATTAAGGTTGGAAAAGTCCTCTAAGATCATGGAGTCCAATCTTCTACCCAACACCTCCATGGCCATTAAACCATGTTCCAGTCACCACATCCACATGTTTCTTGAGCACCTCTAGAGATGGAGGAGTATCCCTCAAGTATGCAGCCCCCTGAGCTGGAAAACAGGGACAGTGAGAATAAATCCACCATAGGCTGGTGGCTCATGGCTTAGGTGTGTTCTTCACAGGGTAAAAACAGGCTGCATGGCTGAGCCCAGAGAGTTGTAGTGAATGGAGCTATACCCATTTGGTGGCTGGTCACAAGCAGTGTTCCCCAGGGCTCAGTTTTGGGGCCAGTCTTGTCCAATGTCTTTATCAATGACCAGGATGAGAGGGTTGTGTACTCCCTCAGTAAGGCTGCAGATTACAATGAATTTGGTGGGAGGGTAGATCTGCTTGGGGGCAGGAAGGCTCTGCAAAGGGAAGGCTCTGCAAAGGGATCTGGACAAGCTGGATCAATGGATCAAGATCAATTGTATGAGGTTTAACAAAGCCAAGTTTAGAGTGTTGCACTGGGGTCACAACAACCCCAGGCAACACTACAGCCTTGAGGAAAGTTGTCCAGTAGAGAAAAGACCTGGAGGTGTTGGTTGACAGCCAACTTGAAAACAAGCAAGCAAGCCAACGGCATCCTGGAATGAATCAGCAACAGTGTGGACAGCAGTGGAGTAATTAACCCCCTGTACGCTTCACTGATGAGGCCACACCTTGAAAACTGCCTTCAGTTTTGGACCCCTTACTACAAGACAGACATTGAGGTGCTGGAGCAGGTCCAGAGAAGGGCAACAAAGCTGGTGAAGGGTTTGGAGAGCAAGTCTGTTGAGTAACAGCTGAGAAAACTTGGATTGTTTAGTCTGGAGAAGAGGAGGTTGTAGAGACATTCTCACTCCCTACAACTCCCTGAACAGGGGCTGCAGTGAGGTGGAGGTTGGCCTCTTCTCCCAATATCAGGTGATAGAATGAGAGGAGATGGACTTAAGTTGTTTCAGGGGAGGTTTAGGCTGGATGCTAGGAAAATATTCTTTACTGAAAGAGTGCTCAGGTGTTGGAACAGGCTGACCAGGCAAGAAGTGGACTCGCCATCCCCAGAGGTGTTCAAAAAACACGAAGATGTGGCACCTTGAGAAATGTTTCAGTGGGCTTGGTGATGCTTGATGGCTGAGCTTGATGACCTTAGAGGTCTTTTCCAACCTGAATGATTCTGGGCTCCTCAATTTAGGAAGGACATTGAGATACTTGAACATGTCCAGAGAAGGGTAGCAAGACTGGGAAGAGATCTGGAGCACAACCCTGTGAGGAGAAGCTAAGGGAGCTGAGTGTGTTTAGCCTGGAGAAGAGGAGGACCAGGGGAGACCTCATTGCTGTCTACAACTACCTGAAGAGAGGTTGTAGCCAGGTGGGGGTTGGTGTCTTCTCCCAGGCAACCAGCACTAGAACAAGAGGACACAGTCTCAAGCTGCACCAGGGGAAGTTTAGGCTGGAGGTGAGGAGAAAGTTCTTCACTGAGAGGGTTGTCAGCTGTTGGTGGTGGACTGTCCCTCCCTAGAGGTGGTCAAAAAAGGCTTGGATATGGCACTTGGAGCCATGGTTTAGTTGTCATGAGGTGTTAGGTATTAAGTAATAGTCTGGACTTGATCTCTGAGGTCTTTTCCAACCTGGTTGATTCTATGATTCTATAGGTATATGATTTGGTATTACTAAGAGGTATTTAACTTAAACAAAATGCAATCTGCAAAACCCCCCATCTCTCTCTGGAATATCTTTTGCAATTAAAATTACTGGGTTTCCTTATAAAGAGCTTTCTCAACAGGACCAAAGAAAGGAGCTGAGGTTTACAGATCAGAGTATCCAAAAATGTTCTCCTTTATATGGTTAATTTCTACGTTCTTTTTGTAAACAAAAGAAAATAAAAAGAGAGAGAGTATCAGAAACTGTGAGATAACAAAGTCTGGGGATGAAGTTATTTTTGCCTTTCCTCCTTTAAATGAATAAATTTTATCCATCCAGTGTATTCCTGTCAGCAAACTGCACCCCTACTTGTTAATAACAAGATACCAATTAAAATACAAAGTCTACAGGATGCAAGAAAAGCCTCATGACTAGGCTGTGAGGGGGGTGCAAAATCAACCAGATGAATCTGGGTTTGGTGCTTTGATAGTGCTAAGTGCTGGGCAAGATCAAATGGCACATGAGATAATTAAAAAGCATTAGAAGGAGGGTTTCATATTTTTCTGCATTTTGCAAGAAGTCTTAATGACTCCCAGGGCACTAGAACACAACATGGGTCTTGTTGAGAGAATACAGACCCAGTGTTACTACAAAATAATTGTTTGATTAGACCGTGGGGATGGGTGAAGAGAGGAAAGAGGGATTAATATTCATTTTGCATTGTCTGAATACCCTAAGGGAAACATAATTTAATTAGGTCTATGTATATTTTCAGGAGGTGCTGTGTTCATAGCTGAAGAAGAAAATGTCTTTTCAAGCAGCTAAGCAAGAGGATTGCTGACCTTGAGAGTGCTTTCACTGAAATAAATAAATAGTTAAATAAATAAACAATCAAATAAATAGATAAATCCCAGGACTGATTTCCTAAAGGCAGCTGAGATCATGCTCAATGCACTCAGATGGCATGTATAGGGTAGCCAGGGGATCAGGCCCAGCCAGCATGGCTTCCTGAAAGGCAGGTCTGCTTGACCAGCTTGATCTCCTCCTAAGACCAGGGAATGCACCTAGTGGATAAGGGAACAGCTGTGGATGTTGTCTACCTGGACTTTGGTAGAACCTTTGGCATGGTGTCCCACAGCATTCTCCTAGAGGAGCTGGTGGCTCGTGGCTTAGGTGTGCTCTTCACTGGGTAAGAACAGGCTGCATGGCTGAGCCCAGAGAGTGGCAGTGAATGGAGCTAAACCCATTTGGTGGCTGGTCACAAGCAGTGACCAGTCTTGGTGCCAGTCTTGTTTAACATCTTTATCAATGACCAGGATGAGAGGGTTGAGAGCTCCCTGGGTAAGTTTGCAAAGGGAAGGGAAGGGCAGGGCAGGGCAGGTTTGGGAAGGTTTGGGAAGGGCAGGGCAGGTTTGGGAAGGTTTGGGAAGGGCAGGGCAGGTTTGGGAAGGTTTGGGAAGGGCAGGTTTGGGAAGGGCAGGTTTGGGAAGGGCAGGTTTGGGAAGGGCAGGTTTGGGAAGGGCAGGTTTGGGAAGGGCAGGTTTGGGAAGGGCAGGTTATACCTGCTTGGGAGTAGGAAGTGTCTGCAAAGGCATCTGGACAAGCTGGATCAATGGCTCAAGGTCAACTGTATGAGGTTCAACAAAGCCAAATTCAGTGCTGCACTGGGGTCACAATAACCCCAAGCAATGCTGTTAATTATGTAGTGAATACAGTTGCAAATGCTAAATAGGAAGATAACATCCTGGAGTTAAAGAACATACAGGCAATGGGCACAGGAAAATTTATTCCACTTACTCAAACACATTGATGTAATACTGAGAGGAGGGACTTTTACTAGAAGTTACACAAAATGCTGTTGCATTCATTTATGTGCATCCATGCCACCATCAAACTGGCACTGAGGGCCTGCTACGGGAGTTAGCTAATGCCCATGGTACTTTCTGGGCATGACTGGCTTAGTAGAATAATGCTGAGCATTGAGCAGAGTCTCATAAAGATCACAGCATTGTAGAAAAGCAACCACACCGAGTAAGGTGTGAAGGCTCAGGATTAAAAATGAAGGATCAGGGTTAAAAGTACATAGACACAGTGTGCACAGGTGGCCAAGAAGGGCAACGACATCCTGGCCTGCATCAGAATAGTGTGGCCAGCAGGAGCAGGGAAGTCATTCTGCCCTGTACTCAGCACTGGTTAGGCCACACCTTGAGTACTGTGCCCAGTTCTGGGCCCCTCAATTTCAGAAGGACATTGAGACACTTGAACATGTCCAGAGAAGGGCAACAAGGCTGGGGAGAAGCCTTGAGCACAGCCCTGTGAAGAGAGGCTGAAGGAGCTGGGATTGTTTAGCCTGGAGAAGAGGAGGCTCAGGGGAGATCTTATTGCGCTCTACAAGTACCTGAAAGGAGGTTGTAGCCAGGAGGGATTGGATCTCTTTTCCCAGCAACCAGCACCAGAACAAGGGGACAGCTGGAGGTGAGGAGAAAGTTCTTCCCAGAGAGAGGTGTTGGCCATTGGAATGTGCTGCCCAGGGAGGTGGTGGAATCAACACCCCTGGAGGTGTTCAAGAGGGGATTGGATGTGCCACTTGGTGCCATGGTCTAGTAGTCATGAGGTCTGTGGTGACAGGTTGGACTTAATGATCTCTGAGATCTTTTCCAGCCTTATTGATTCTATGATTCTATGGTCTGTGCAAGCCAAAGATGCTACTGCCTTCAGCTGCCTGCCCACTGGCTAACACAAAAAGCTTTCTGGCTTTCCCAGGTGTGTCTCAGAGACCTGAAATCCTGCAAAGGACCTGACTCTTTTTTTGACTAGCTAAAGCATCTATGAGACAGAGATGTCTTCCTGCGACAAAGCAGTGAAAACCAAGCTGACAACTTGTTAATCAACTGAGAGGAAATGGTGAAAGGATACGTATGGAAGGGGAAAAGGAGGATGCTCAGGAAAAGTGGGTTTTATTTAGCAGTATATAAGTGCATGGGTGTATGCATGCTTGCATGAAGAAAACAAACAAGGCTGAGCTAGAAGAAGAATGAAACTATGTCGACGACATGTTTCTGCAAAAGCAAATGAGAGCAATGAGATGGATGCTTGTAGCTCTGCTCAATGTATTCTGCCACAAACATTTTGAAGGGCCTTAAATGTCTATAATGACATTTAGATCTGCTTTAACTGGCTTTTTAGATTACAGGTTACTGAAAACTGTGTTTAGAAATAACACAGAATCACCAAGGTTGGAAGAGACCTCAAAGATCATCGAGTCCAACCTGTCACCACAGACCTCATGACTAAACCATGGCACCAAGTGCCACGTCCAATCTCCTCTTGAACACCTCCAGGGATGGTGACTCCACCACCTTCCTGGGCAGCACATTCCAAATGCTAACAACTCTCTCAGGGAAGAACTTTCTCCTCACCTCCAGCCTAAACTTCCCCTGGCACAGCTTGAGACTGTGTCCCCTTGTTCTGGTGCTGGTTGCCTGGAAGAAGAGACCAACCCCCACCTGGCTACAACCTCCTTTCAGGTAGTTGTAGAGAGCAAGAAGGTCTCCCCTGAGCCTCCTCTTCTCCAGGCTAAGCAACCCCAGCTCCCTCAGCCTCTCCTCATAGGGCTTGTGCTCAAGGCCTCTCCCCAGCCTTGTTGCCCTTCTCTGGACACATTCAAATGTCTCAATGTCCTTCTTAAACTGAGGAGCCCAGAACTGGGCACAGTACTCAAGATGTAGCCTAACCAATGCAGAGTACAGGGGCACAATGACTTCCCTGCTCCTGCTGGCCACACTGTTCCTGATGCAGGCCAGGATGCCATTGGCCTTCTTTGCCACCTGGGCACACTGCTGGCTCATGTTTAGGTGGCTGTCAATCAGTAACCCCAGATCCCTCTCTGTTTGGCAGCTCTCCAGCCACTCTGACCCCAGCCTGTAGCACTGCATAGGATTGTTGTGGCCTAATTGCAGTACCTGGCACTTGAGTTTTTTAAATGTCATCACGTTGGACTCCGCCCATCTTGTCCAGCCTGTTGAGGTCCCTCTGCAGAGCCCTTCCACCCTTTAACAGATCAACATCTGCTCCCAACTTGGTGTTGTTTGCAAATTTACTGATGACTGACTCAATCCCCTCATCCAGATCATCAATAAAGACATTAAAGAGCATGGGGCACAGCACTGATCCCTGGGGGATGCCACTGGTGACTGGCTGCCAGCTGGATGTGACACCATTCACGACTACTCTCTAGGCTTGGCCCTCCAGCCAGTTCCTAACCCAGCACAGAGTGCTGCTGTCCAAGCCAGGGGCTGACAGCTTGGCCAGCAGTTTGCTGTGGGGGACAGTGTCAAAGGCCTTGCTGAAGTCCAGGTAGACTACATCCACAGCCTGCCCCACATCCACCAGGCAGTCACCTGATCATAGAAGGAGATCAGGTTGGAGAGGCAGAAGTAGGAAAAGGTCTCTCTGTAGATTTCTTTGATCTTTTAAACCAGAAATTGTTTTCCTTTTGACTCATCACTGTGGAAATGACTTTACCAATGGGGCTTAGCAGCCTGTTTTGATTTGTTTATTCTGCAAAAACTTATAAACAATCACTTCTTGATGAGGGTGATGACCACAATTAAATCACACCTCCCAGTAGTCCTTGATGATGGTTTTATACACTCAGCCACACTCTCCACCCTGATAAACACCTCAGTACACATGAGGGCTTCTGGTGCATCCTGGGGACCCCTTGGATTTATGTCAATTACAAATGGGCAAAACTTTCACCTTCTTTTATATCACTTACCAAAGTTGATTGTCTGCAGGTTACTCTGCCACGCACAAGCACCTGGACACAAACATTCTTCTGCTGTCACAATTAAGGGAGTTTTGGGGGTGCTGCAAGGAGATGGTTTCAGATCCACGCCTGTTTTCTTCTGGAGAAAAGACAGGGAAGATGCTTAGTGGAAGGAGCAAAGGCCCAAAATTATCTGGATTTAAAAAAAAAAAAAAAAATGACACTTAAGCAGATATTTTCCATTTCTCAGCCTTAAAATAGTGTTGTCATATGACGCTGATCTATGCCTTCCTCATGTATGCTGACTACCTTCCCTCTTGGAGACACTGCAAGCCTCTCTTATTGATCAACATCACCACTAAACCACTGACTTGTACATCATGGTCTTGTGTTTATTCCTAGAGGCTTTGAGTTTCTTCAGCACTACATCCACAATGTTTCTTGAGCTCATTCAGCCTGCCATCATCACCCCAAATCAGATTCTACCCCAGCCTGTAGCATCCATGGTACATGACTGCAAATGTGTCTCCCTGAAAGACGAATAGAATAGACCAGGTTGGAAGAGACCTTCAAGATCATCGTGTCCAACCCATCAACCAAACCAACACCACCTAAACAACTAACCCATGGCACCAAGCACCCTATCAAGTCTCCTCCTGAACACCTCCAATGATGGTGACTCCACCATCTCCCCAGGCAGCCCATTCCAATGGACAATCACTCTCTCTGTATAGAACTTCTTCCTAACATCCAACCCAAACCTCCCCTGGTGCAGCCTGAGACTGTGTCCTCTTGCTCTGGTACTGTCTGCCTGGGAGAAGAGACCAACATCCGCCTGTCTACAACCTCCCTTCAGGTAGTTGTAGAGAGCAATAAGGTTACCCCTGAGTCTCCTCTTCTCCAGGCTAAGCAACCCCAGTCTCCACTGAAGACCTAGCCCAAGCATTGCAGGGATGTGCTGGAATGCCAGAGTGATTAATCCTGGGGCACTTCCCCCCTACTGCCTTTGGGCACATGTTGGTACTCCTGGCTACAACAGTGGAAGTGTGAGTTGTGCCTAGTTTCTGCTTTCTTCAGTTACACTGCAACAGCTGCTGAGAAAGGGAAAGCTGTGGTCACGGCTTCTCTTTGATTTGATGTCACTGTCTGCTCCAGCTCATGGTGTTTTGCTTCACAGAGAGAAGAACTACTTCGTTTTCACCTACTACAGCCCTTACAAACGTTGTAGTTGCTAATCCTCATCTCTGAGAAGAGAAAAAGAAACAAACAAATGAACATACAAACAAAAAACCCCAAACATTGGTGACTCAGAGTTAAACCTCCCCCCATCCTGAAAGTTTGCTGCCTCTGTAATGCACTGTTGGGGGGGAGAGGGGGGGAAGGTGTTTATCTCAATCCCATTTAGTATGAGCCTCTAGCATGATTTTTAAGTTCTTGTGCTCGACAATGTGCACTGCAGAGTCCTACCTAGCACTAGAGCTTTGAAATGTCTCATTAGCTGGGCAGAAAAGGAACTGTAGCCCCCTTGACAGATGGACCCCTTTATTTTTGCCAGCCTTCCTTGCGTTCCTGCAGGAGCAGAAAGAGACCAGCTTTGTGGATAGTTGGATCTTGACAAGACTAACAGAGAGCAGGCGTGGTCTGTCAGAAAGAACCTGCGATGCTTCCATGCCCTAGCAGCAATTTGAATCACAAATTCTGACAAAGCAGCCTGCTGTCTCTGGGTTAGAATTTTATTTGCATTGAAGAGGCAGCTGTGGGGGATGGAGTATGCATATACAGTAGAAGGCAAAAGGAGGAAAATAGGAGGTGAATATATGTCAATTCCATGTTGCTTTGCCTTAATGTGTGCTTGCCAGGGCACATCAGGCTCCTGAAATGTATTGGCATGCTGCAGTGATCAGCTCACTAAGTTGCTCCAGCTGTGTAGGAGGTGCATTTACTTCCCTCTGGGCATGGCCTGCCCATAAGACTGTCCCAGGAACCCCTGGATATGGGCAGCTCAGCAGATGTAGCACACACTGCAAATAGCAAGTAAGTGTGGCAGTTGTTTCAGAACTATAAATGTTGTTATTTCCAGTTCTCACAAAATTTGGGACAGGATTTGGGGTGGGTTTTTTTTGTTGGTTGGTTGGTTTTGTTTTCTTCCATTTTCTAATATCTCTGAAAACTTCTTTTCTTTAAGGGAGAATTGGAGAGCATCAGGAGTACCAGACCCACCTGGATGAGTTCCTGTACAGGTGATCCTCCTCTGGCAGGGGGGGTTGGACTGGATGATCTCTTGATGTCCCTTCCAGCCCCTGATATTCTGTGATTCTGTGAACCAGACTGGATTTTGTGGCTCTTGTTACAACCTCTTTCTCCCTTTAGGCAGTAAAAACAATGGCTAAGAGCCCTCCCTCTGTGTGGGCAGAGCACAAGCTGTCATCTTGATTTCTCCTGCATGTGCAACACAAAATGATCAGCAAAATGCAGAGCTTCCCTGCAGCACATCCTTCTCACCACCCCCCTCCACTGAATAAAAACTGCTGACACCCTTCCTAGTGGTGATGGCTTTAACTAGCCAAGGGATAGATTGATCACAGACACATACATACCTCTGAGACAAATCTGATGGAATTCTTTGCAGGGTGGCAGAAGAGAGGTGACTCCATGAGGGATGATAAATCTTGCCACATCCACTGTTATTCCAGATTTTCCACACTCAGAAGAAGGCAGCAGCACAATCCTGTAGGAGACAGACTCCCTATAAGAGGACTTCAGAATCAGACTCCTTAGACAACTCCTCAGAAGTTGACTTCATCATTGCTTCTTCCTCTGCTAATACCCCAGGTGCTTCCTTCTGTCTAGCACAAGAAACAGCAGTTATATGGGAGAAGTCATCAAGCCAGTAAGTTGACCCACTAAAGGAAAACCATGGGTTCATAGTAAACCAAGATCCTTCAGTGTCTCTAGCCTCAATACATAGAGGATCAAATGCATACCAGTTTCACAGCTCACTCAGGGCTCCAGGCAACTGCCAAGGGAGATGTTACTCATTGTCTAATCCATGGCTGCAGAGCAGGATCTCCTTTGAAAAATACACACAATACTCACCACAGGCAGATAGTAACTTTAGTACAGAAGGTAGGTAGAAGAGGAGAATCATAGAATTGTTAGGGTAGGAAAGGACCTCAAGGATCATCCAGTTCCAACCCACCCCCCTGCACCAGGTTTGCTCACAGCCACATCCAGCCTGGCTGCAAAAACCTCCAGGGATGAGGCTTCCACCACCTCCCTGGGCAACCTGTGCCAGTCTCTCACCACCCTCCTGGGGAACAACTTCTTCCCAACATCCAGTCTGAATCTACCCATTTCTAGTTTTCCCCCCCCCCCCCCCCGAGTCCTATCACTCCCTGACAGCCTTAAAAGTCCCTCCCCAGCTTTCCTGTAGCCCCCTTCAGATACAGAAGGTCTCCTGGGAGCCTTCTCTTCTCCAGACTGAACAGGCCCAACTCCCTCAGTCTGTCTCCCTAGCAGAGGAGCTCCAGCCCTCTGCTCATCCTTGTGGCCCTTCTCTGGACAGCTTCCAGCACCTCCAGATCCTTCCTGTAATAGAGGCTCCAGAACTGGACACAGTGCTCCAGGTGGGGTCTCAGCAGAGTGGAGCAGAGGGGGAGAATCAGCTCCCTTGACCTGCTGGCTGTGCTTCTCTTGATGCAGCCCAAGATGTGATTTGCTCTCTGGGCTGCAAGTGCTCACTGCTGGCTCCTGTTGAGCTTCTCATCCAGCAGCACTCCCAAGTCCTTTTCTTCAGGGCTGCTTTCAAGCCAGTGGCTGCCTGGCTTGAGAAGAAACCCAGCAGTCTGTGGGATATGCTTCACACGGGAATAGCTGCATTCCGTGTGCACACTGCATACACCTTCCTCCACAAGACAGGTTCCAGTATAAAGTACCAGCATATTTGTCTTCAGATAACCGGGGGAAGGAGGGGGATGAAGTGTTTCTAAATAAATTGGGTGCTGCATTACATCCTTTTTCTGCTGGGGAAGAGACAGAGACAATAAATTCAGAAACAAACCAAGACTGACCCAGAACACAAATGAAAATGAAATCAGAAGTAGAGGAAAGAAGGCTTATTAAAGAAGAAATAAATAAATAAAACAAAGTATATCCCTTTGAATCCACCTTCACATACACACTTTTCCCTCTAGCTGCAGCCATGTTGCAGACCTTTATTAAAACAGAATCTCTGCAGAGGGATTACTTAGAAGAAAAAAGCAATAGATATTTGAGAGCCAATGGGGGGGGGAAGCCCAAACCTCTAGAAAAAGAGCTATTTCCCTTTCCAGACAGCAGGTCCTTAATTCTTTTCTCATTCTTCTTTCTCTTTTCACAGAGGTGTGTGATAGTGTTGCCATCTCTCTTGAGCCAGTGTCAAGGGTGAGGGCTGGGCTGGCCACTCAACAAGTTACAGACAATCTCTGTAAGACCCTCTCCCTTCCCAAAGGAGAAGAGAAAGGGAATAAAGGAGAGAGAGACTGATGGGTTAGGAAGAAAACTAAACATACTTTAATGAAAAACAGTAACAATAAAAGGAGATAGATACAAAACCAATGTTGAAAACAGCAATCCAGTTACATCACTCACACCACTGCTGCTGAGGGCAGGCACTGGGGAAGTCCCAGGCTGGATTCAGTAGCAGCAGATGGGATCTGGATTCCGGGGCTGGATTCAGTACGCGTGGATCGGGATTGAAGGTAGGTCAATGGACAGAGTCCTCCTCTGACACCAGCTGTTGAAGAAGAGGCTTGGTCCTGGAGATGTCTCAGCTGTATGCAGTTTAGGTTCACCTGTCCTATTTGCTCCCCCCCAGAGATACAGCTGCACCTTACTTATTGCACCCCAACATGGCACACAAGATGCAACCGTAATTTCTGTATGACAGGAGCAAGTACAGGCAAGAGCCTTTCTGCACACCAGTCGTTGGTAACTAAAAGCATTGAGCACTATAACTTCCAGGAGCAGACACCCTGTGCAAAAATACACTGTTTAATTAAGAAGGAGCAATTACTTAGAAGAGGCTGAGCTGAAAAGGAAAGTCTGACCAGAACTAGTTCTGTTCTAACTCAAATCAGCCCATTCCATTCCCTATTTCACACCATTTACATCACACCCATCACTAGTTTATGAACTGACTCTCTACAGAAAACATTGTAAAGCTCATTCAGTTCATGGCTGTGGATTCCCATCAGTCACAGCAACCTAGCAGAGCAGGAAGGCTGGTGTGAAATTTTCTGCAGCTCACATCCCAGGATTGCAGGCTGTCCTCAGGCATTTACTGGGTGCTGCTTCAAGAAGCTGGCTGATGTCATCACCACTGTGCCATCCTGAAAGACACTTACTGAGCACTCTTAATACCATGCAGCAATTAACACTGTACAGCTTCAAATTGGTTGTTCTCACCCAGAGGAAAACTCCCTTGAGGTACACATTGACTTTAGCCTCTTTCATTACCACCCACCAAGTACTGCCAGGCCAGTGAGAAAAAGCAATCCCAGGAATGGGTTTGCTTTTGCCCAAAGCAGGAAACACCCATACAGACTCCCCCAAAAAGATTCCTTTCATAAACCATAGGGGCTTTAACACTTTCCACTGTTTGTCAAGGGTTAGCTTGAGCAGGACCAGCTGAATTGATGGATCTCCTGGTCCAGACTAACCCAGCGTCTTCTACAACATGCTTGTCCCCATTTTAAAAATTTCCACCCCCCACATCACTGTTTTCAGAGTAGTTTTTGATAGTCCATTGCACCATTGAATTTTCCAGAGGTTGCTTCATAACAGGAGACATAGTATACCCATTCACATTGCCCACCTTAATTTTTTCTGGGGAGCCACATCACTGCAAGATGTGCTCTTCATGGCCCAGAACTGGTGTTGGTGTGGGGCACAGCCTGACTTGCCTTTTTAGCCATCCGTCGCCTCCTTCTGTTAATGCTGGCTTGAAATGCTTTGCCAATGTCTCTGTCTCTGGCCAGGGATCCCACCAGCTTGGCTTCTCCATCATTAAGCCTGGTGTGTCCATCCCCACTATCCAGCATTTGGGGCAGCCAGGAGGTGCTTTGCTTAGTTTCATGACATTGAACGTGCTTTGTAGGAAATGTCAGCTTCTTCCTAGATGCAGGCCTGACAACAGCCTTTGCACCAGATGAGTTCCCACCTGATGCGTTTGCTTTAGAGCCAGCTGCTCCCCGATCATCAGACCCCTGGAGATCTGCCTTGCTTAGGTGGCTTTCTTGGGTCACAGGGATGTTAATATTTGCATATGGTTCTGAGCGCTGCCTCCATGGTACCACTTGAGAAGAACCCACTCCCTCACCCGCCACTGGGACAGAAAGGTTAGATTTAAGACATGGTCGGTTTCTGTGTCTCTTTCTCTTCAGAGGGAGATCTTGAAGATCTGTGGATGGAGTGGGAGTTGCCACAGTGGCTGCTGGTGTAGCTGCAGTGTTCCTTCTCTGAGCTGGAGCAGTACCAGAGCTTGCTGGGGGAGTTGGAGGAGCAGCAGCGGCAGCAGACCTCGTTGGAGGAGCAGCAGCGGCAGCAGACCTCGTTGGAGGAGCAGCAGCGGCAGCAGACCTCGTTGGAGGAGCAGCAGCGGCAGCAGACCTCGTTGGAGGAGCAGCAGCGGCAGCAGACCTCGTTGGAGGAGCAGCAGCGGCAGCAGACCTCGTTGGAGGAGCAGCAGCGGCAGCAGACCTCGTTGGAGGAGCAGCAGCGGCAGCAGACCTCGTTGGAGGAGCAGCAGCGGCAGCGCCAGAGCTTACTGCAGGAACTGGAGCAGAGCCAGAGCTCTTCGGTAGGGCACTTAGGCTGTGAATGGTTGCAGTGCTTGCCATGCATATGTTCAGTCTTTGCAGGCTCTGCGTAGCTGCAGATCCTGCTGCCAAAGCGGCACCCACTGGAGGAGCTGAGGTGTCTGCCTGGCACATGCACCTGCACTGATGGTTAATCTGAGACCACACAATAGTGAGAATTAGGACAATCACAAATAAATTCATTGATAATGACAATGACAATGATAAAACTAACATGGTGTTTTGATGGTAACAACCACATGCAAAATCTTCATAACTTAGTGGTATCTCAGAATCTATTAGAGTCAAGTCAGCAGGATCAGAGGAGTTGTAACTTCCCAACATAAAGCCAAAACTAGAAGCAGTGAGGAAACCCACTGTCTGACACATGTAATGCACAGGTATAGCCACAGCATAGAACAATGCTAAATACCTCAAGAAAGTGACACATTTCCTCCAGTACCTGGAGCAGAGCCTTTTCAGACAAACAGTCAGAAGAAGCAAGCAGTGACACAGCATATAGGGCAGCTGAGGTGATATTACAACAGTTAACTGTGAAGCAAACTCCAAGAGATAATATAATGCTCTTCTCAGTAACAACATGATGTACAAGGGATCGACTTTGATTTCCAGCCCTTAATGACTCTCAGAGAAGAAGATCTGATGCTCTCTCAGCTGGGAGAGCTCAAATTCAAATTATTTGAGCAGCAAATCAGAGCTACAGCCCAGCCACACGCTGGGCAGCAATTAATCTGTCAAGGGTGAGGGCTGGGCTGGCCACTCAAGTGACAGAGAGTTTGAAGTCTTCTTCCCTCCCAACGGAAAAGAGAAAGGGAATAAAGGAAAGAGACCAGCAGGCTGGAAAAGGAAACTAAGAGAGATTTAGCAAAAATTCTAACAATCAAATGAAATAGATACAAACAGATACAAAACCAATACTGAACTCAATCCCCCCTGACGGCAGCTACATCACCAAAAGGCACTGATGCTCTGGGCAGGCACTTGGCTGGGCAGGCACTTGGCTGGGCAGCAAACATGAATCAGAAGCTGGATTCAGGACAGAAGGATCGAGTTCAAAGGCATAAGGGTGGGCAGAGTTCAAAGGCAGAAGGGTGGGCAGAGTCCTCCTGGGGCAGAGTCCTCCTTGGATAGCAGCCATTACAGACACAGCTTGACCCTCGTGATCCCTCAGCTTTATACTGAACACGACGTGGGATGGGATGGGAAACTTCGTTGGTCAGCTTAAGGTCACCTGTCCTGCCTGCTCCTCCCACCAGGTGCACCCCCAGCATGGGACCCAGGATCCAGCAGTGACCTTGGGTCTACATACCAATCCTTGGCAGTAACTCCAAACATCAGTGTTATCACTGCTAGAAGCAGGCACTGTCTGTGCAAACAAGCCCTGAACTTCAGGAAGTGCAGTTACTGAGAGGGGTCTGAGCTGAAAAGTCAAATCACTGAGCAGAATTAGTTCTTCTCTAACTCAAACCAGGGCAGCTAGTCAATCACAAAGCAGTTCAGCAGCTGAAGACACTGCTGCTAATTTGCTAATTCCCTGCCACTTTGAACTAGGAGGCAACAAACATTTTCTTTGTGAAGTGGCTAACAGGGCCGTGCTGAATAAGTGCTTCTGAGATAATTTGGTGTTCTTGGCTTTGGGCAGCCCTTCAGCAACTTGAACAGGAGGAGGAGTGGGAGGAGGCATGGTGTCTGTGGGCAGCTTGCTGTCAGTGGGAATAAAGCAGAGCAGATGCAACCCTTGTATGCAGCTGATCACATTTCCTGGCATGCTGAGATATTTGATTTGCAGATTCATGGATCTGCCTGGTAGTTTGGTTGTTTTTTAGTAATAGCAGTAGTAGTAGTTCTGGAGATGGTTGGGGTTTTTTTACTGTTTTTTGTATAAACTATATAACAGGCAGGAATAAGATGCAATTATAGTGGAGAAACATGGGAATACTACCTCTGTTTCCAGTCATCAGTGAAAATTACAGGTAGTAGCTATGGGGTAAGAGATGCAGGTTTGCTTGCTCTGGGAGGCAGTGCATGAATCAGTTTTGCCTGGTTTCTCCAGCGATGAAGTGCTCTGCCAGGTGTTGATAGCTATGACCTTGGCTCTCCATAAGCTAAACACCTTCAAGACCTCTAGGAGCAATGAGAGAATCTAAGCAGAAGGAAGAGTGGACATAATTCATTGTCTCTCAGTCTTCATGGACTTTCATTTGGCAGCAAGCACTTTCTCTCAGCCTAGCATCTATTTGCCCAAGCATCAAGGCTAACTGCCCTTCTCAAGACCAAAGCAAAGTCCTAACCCCTACAATGGGTGTATCAATAAACCTACATCTTTGGAAGCTGGGTGCGTTCCTGTACACTGTGTGACCTCTGAGGGACAACTCAGCCAGCCAGCATCACTCTGTTGATGCTGGCAGTCAGGTAGCAAGCCTTCACAGTTTAAAAACACATTATCAGTTCCAGTGATGCATTTGGTCAGAGATTTACTGTTTGAGTTTTTCTTCCCAAAGCTGTCTGTCCACAAGCAATGTGAACAGCAAGAAAGCACGCTGATTTTTAACACTCAGATATCTCTGGGCGGGGGAGGGGGATAAGCATGAACTCTGGCTGAAGTCTGAACCTCTGTCATAGCAGAGTCAGTAAGCACTGCTGCTGTGTGCTGCCCCATGACCCTTCATGGCTGTGATAGGGAAGTATAAAACATGTCACAGATTTTTTGTTATCCAACGAATTTTGCAGAGTGATCTGCAGGTTATCTGAGACCACTTTCAGTCCATTAAAGCCATTAGGGACCATTAGAGAAGCTGACCCCACAGGACACACTGCTTAGCAGGTCTGTGGGAGCACTTTGAAGATCTTTTGCACCATTTCTTGGCAGTGTGAAGAGTGACCCCCAAGTGAGACCCCAGTCCTTGATGTGGTTGTGCCACATGTAAAACCTGGGGCAGGGGAATTGACTTGTGAATGAAGAAGATCCAAAATGAGTAAAATGACTTAGTAAAGCAATTCAGAGTCTGGAGTTGCTTGACTGCAGCAGGGACATCAGCCTCAAAGTTCCCGAAGGGTGAAAATAGACTTGTCTTGCTCAGAAGCCTCAGAAGTATCAGAGAGGACACACAGACCTGCTGTTGATAAAAAACTCTCCTATCTGAAGGACATAACAATGATATCCCAGGCTAAAGAGCTTCAGACAAGCTCAAAGGATTAGAACAGGGGAGGGGAGTGTGTGTGTGGGGGGGGGGGGGGGTGAAGAAAGACAAGGGGTTAAAAAAAAGAGGAAGAAATTAAAAAGAGCCAAACAAAATCTTCCACAAAGCAAGTAGTGGTGGCACAAGGTAAATAGCAGAAGCATTAGAAACTGAATGTTCAGTGGAGGCCAGTGACAAGCAGAGTCCCTCAGGGATCAGTCCTGGGACCTGTCTTGTTCAACATCTTTGTGGGTGCCATGGACAGTGGCATTGAGTGCACCCTCAGCAAGTTTGCTGATGACACCAAGCTGTGTGGTGCAGCAGACAGGCTGGAGGGAAGGGAGGCCATCCAGAGGGACCTTGACAGGCTGGAGAGGTGGGCACAAGCCAAACTCATGAAGTTCAATAAGAGCAAGTGCAGGGTCCTGCATCTGGGTGGAGGCAATCCCAGGCACAAATGCAGGCTGGGCAGTGACTGGCTGGAAAGTAGCCCTGAGGAGAGAGACTTGGGGGTGCTGGTGGACAAAAAGCTCAACATGAGCTCTCAATGTGCACTTGCAGCCCAGAAAGCCAATCAGATCCTGGGCTGCATCAGGAGAAGTGTGGCTAGCAGGTCAAGGGAGGTGATTCTCCCCCTCTACTCAGCCCTGGTGAGACCCCACTGTGTCCAGTTCTGGAGCCCCTATTACAAGAGGGATGTGGAGGTGCTGGAAGGTGTCCAGAGAAGGGCCAGGAGGATGATCAGAGGGCTGGAGCACCTCTCCTGCGAGGACAGACTGAAGGAGTTGGGGCTGTTCAGTCTGCAGAAGAGAAGGCTCCGAGGTGACCTAATTGTGGCCTTCCAGTATCTGAAGGGGGCCTACAGGAAGGCTGGGGAAGGACTTCTCAGGATGTCAGGTAGTGATAGGACTAGAGGGAATGGAATGAAGCTGGAGGTGGGGAGATTCAGGCTGGATGTGAGGAGGAGGTTCTTCACCATGAGAGTGGTGAGACCCTGGAATGGGTTGTCCAGGGAGGTGGTCGAGGCCCCGTCCCTGGAGGTGTTTAAGAGCAGGCTGGATGAGTCTCTGGCCAGGCTGATCTAGTGTAGGATGTCCCTGCCCATGACAGGGGGGTTGGAACTAGATGATCCTTGTGGTCCCTTCCAACCCTGAATGGAACTATGAAACTATGAAACTATGTGGGTGCCGTTGCTGTGAACATATTTGTTTTTCTGCTGAACTGAGATGCTGCACCTTTGAAAGACAAATTTATTTGCTGGAGTTTCTGGCACTCTGCAAGAGCTCCTTCTAAAAAAGTTAATTCATTCCAACATCCTTGGGAAAAAGATTAAGGGATCAGAGAGCAAACCCATCACAACCTCTGTAATGTTATAACCAAATCACTTTAGCCTAAATAACAAGCCCTCTGTACTAAGCCTGGCTTGTTTGACTTCTGCTCCTGAAAGCCAGAGTCTTGAGCTACTTTAAAGCTTGTAAGCAGAAGCAAGCATATTATTCTTATATTTTCCCTTCATTTAATGCCTCCAGGCAATCTCTGGTAGAGCACTGCACCATGACTCTGGCTTCAGACAGTTTAACCAGGCAATTACCTACTTGCCTGCAGTTCTCTGGCTGACAGTACTCACTGCAGGTGGAAAATAAATACTTCCTTGGGGTAAGCAAAGGGGGAGAAGAGGAAAGGAAGAAATTAAATAGACCATTTTTCCAGATGTGCTTAACTGTCCCAGCTACCTTCTTAAGTCTTTCTCTGCTAGTTGTTTTCCTGTGCCATTAACACCTGCACCAAGCTGGAGATAAGGTGCCATGGGAACATGTGGACACTGAGAAAAGTTTTGGCTCCAAATCTGAGTGAGTGAATGAATCTGCTTCATTCATAACAGCCCATAAAGGGATTGAGACCTGTTGTAGGCAAGGCTGCTACAAAGACTATTCTTGAATAGCCATGGCAGGATTGTAGGAGCACAACATGCAGCTGCACTTACATATTTCTTCTATCTGTGTGCACACCTAGAAAAGACATTTGTTTATGGGCCATGAAAAGTGTCAGTTCTTGCCTCCATCAAAACAAGTGCTCTGAGCTGAGAGGAAGCTAGGCAGGCTGCAGCAAAGTCATGGCAAACCCAGTTCTGCTATTCGCCTGTGCAAAATGGTGTGGAGAAGTTGTGGCTCAGTTGGTAGTGCATCAGACCCTTAATGGGAAGGTTGTGAGTTCAAGCTTGCAGTGGGCAGTAGTCCCTGAGGAGGTCATGAGGTTTGTGGTGACAGGTTGGACTCGATGATCTTTGAGGTCCCTTCCAACCTTAGGAATACTGAATTAAAAGAGACCAGCTCAGCACCTCCTTTTTGTCTTGATGAGATTTGACTGGCTACAGCAGAGTTAATCCTTCCTTACAAGAGCCTAAGTGATAATAATCCCCAGAGTTTCCATAAAAGCTAGGGATATGAATTCTGCACATTTCCCTAGGACACAGCTAGGATGCTCCCAGATGCATTATATCCTAGCCCTTTTGTTCCACTTAAGATGCCTCTGACCATCTAAAACTGCCATGGATTACCCAGATATCAATTTATTTGCTAAGAAAAGGGTTTCTTTATTAAATACCCAGGATACAGAAATAACAAACTACTCTCTTGTTTAAAAAGGTTAATTTCCATAAGAAAGACTGCACAAAGCTATCTAAAGTTAAACTAATAAGGCTGAGAAAAATACTCTGCTAAATACATTAGTAACTAAATAAATGCAACTTGTGGAAGGTAGAGAATTGCTGAAAGGATCAACATCTTAGACACAGCTCTGTCCTGCCCTCATATCTGTAATCCACCTGTCCTTCATATGGTGTTCTGTGAGAATCATAGAATCATGAAGGTTGGATCAAGTCCCACCGTCAACCCAGCACCACCCTACCCGCTGAACCATGTCCTGAAGCGCTACATCTATAGGGTTTTTGAACACCTCCAGGGATGGTGACTCCACAGCTTCCATAGGCAGCCTGTTCCAATGCCTGATCTCTCTTTCAGGAAGGAATTTTTTTCCCTTATCTCCCACTTAAGCCTCCCTTGGTGCAACCTGAGGCTGTTTCCCCTCATCCTATCACTAGTCACTTAGGAGAAGACATCGACCCCCACCTCACTCCAACCCTCTTTCAGGGAGTTGTAGAGAGCAATTAAGTTTCTCCTCAGCCTCCTCTTCTCCAGATTAAGCAATCCCATTTCCCTCAGCTATTCCTTACCAGACCTGTTCTCCAGACACTTCACCAGCTTCATCACCCTTCTCTGGACACACTCCAGCACCTTAATGCCTTTCTTGGAAGGAGGGCCTCAAAACTGAATGCAGTATTCAAAGTGTGGCCTCACCAGTGCCACATGCAGGGTGACAATCTCCTCCTGATAGTCACACCATTGCTGACCCAGGCCAGGATGCTGTTGGCCTTCTTGGCCACACTGCTGGCTCAACTTTAACTGGCTGTCAACCAGCACCCCCAGGTCTTTTCTGCTGCGCAGATTTGCAGCCACTCTGCCCCAAGCCTGTGGTGTTTCCTGGGATTGCTGTGACCCCCGTGCAGGACTCAGGACTTCACTTTTCTAAACCTCATATCACTGACCTCATCCCATCCACATCCCTCTGCAGAACTTTCCTTCAAGCAGATCAACACTCCTCTGCAATTTGATGTCACCTGCAAAGTTACCAAGGGAGCACTCAACCCCCTCATCCAGGTCATTGGTAAAGATTGTAAATGCAGCTTCCTTGGCTTCCATCCCAATCTGGGCTGGGCTGGCAATATTATTTTGGAGAGTAGTTCTCCAAATTAGTTGAGAGGTAATTTAAACCCACCACAGACATTAAAAAAGACTGGCTCCAAAACTGTGTCCCTGGGGAGCACTGCTTGTGACCAGCCACCAAATGGGTTTAGTTCCATTCACTGTCACTCTCTGGGCTCAGCCATGCAGCCTGTTCTTACCCAGTGAAGAGCACACCTAGGAGAATGCTGTGGGACACCATGTCAAACACTCTACCAAATTCCAGGTAGATAACATCCACAGCTGTTCCTTTATCCACTAAGTGCATGCCCTGGTCATAGAAGGCTGGTCAAGCAGACCTGCCTTTCATGAAGCCATGCTGGCTGGGCCTGATCCCATGGCTGTCCTGCATGTGCTATCTGAGTGCACTGAACTGATCCATAATCCTCCCTGGTACCAAGATGGAATGGAATGGAATGGAATGGAATGGAATGGAATGGAATGGAATGGAATGGAATAGAATAGAATAGAATAGAATAGAATAGAATAGAATAGAATAGAATAGAATAGAATAGAATAGAATAGAAGTAACCAGGCTGGAAAAAGACCTTCAAGATCACGAAGTCCAACCTATCATCCAACACCATCTAATCAACTAAACCATGGCACTAAGTGCCTCAACCAGTCTCTTCCTAAACACCTCTAGGGATGGTGACTCCATCACCTCCCTGGGCAGCACATCCCAATGGCCAATCTCTCTTTCTGGGAAGAATTTCTTCCTATCATCCAGCCTAAGCCTAGTGCAGCTTGAGACTGTATCCTCTTATTCTGGTGATGGTTGCCTGGGAGAAGAGACCAACCCCCACCTGGTTACAACCTCCATGCAGGTAGTTGTAGACAGCAAGAAGGTCTCCCCTGAGCTTCCTCTTCTCCAAGCTAAGCAATTCTAGCTCACTCAGCCTCTCCTCAATGGCAGTACTCCAAACCCCTCCCCAGGCTCGTTGCCCTTCTCTGGACACCTTCCAGCAGCTCAACATCTTTCCTAAACTGAGGGGCCCAGAACTGGACATGACTCAAGGTGTGACCTAACCAGTCCTGAGTACAGGGCAGAATGACTTCCCTGCTCCTGCTTGCCACACTGTTCCTGATCCAGGCCAAGATGCCATTGGCCTTCTTGGCGACCTGGGCACACTGGTGGCTCATGTTCATGCAGATATCAACCAGTACCCCTAGGACCCTTTCTGCCTGGCTGCTCTCCAGCCACTCTGACCTCAGCTTGTAGCACTGCAGATCAGGCTGACAGGCCTGTAGTTCCCTGAATCCTCCTTCCAACCCTTTTTGTAGATAGACATCACACTGCTAAGACTCCAGTCAGAAGATACAACCTGTGAAGCAAGCCATATTGTGCCAGGCTTGACCTTTACATCCCAGTCTGTGTGTATAATTGTAATCACTCATCTATATATATATAAATATGTCTGTGTGTATGTGTGCAAATAAATACTACAATGAGCACAGAAACCTGTGGCAGAACAGTCTGGCTATCACACACTAACAGGCACTGGTACCCTTGAAAACATGCAGCTTCATCACTGCATGTCTTTGCCTCCCCATGGTGCTTGTACCCACATGAAGTGGGAATGGCTGTCACTTCACATCACATAAACAAGATACACAGGTTTAATAAACACTGGGAAGTTCATTAAGCTAAAGGACAAATAATAAATGCAGCACACATCATTCACACCTACACCCTCCCACTGTCTCTCCCACCAGCTGGACACCAGTCCATTCCAGCAGAAACTCATTTTGGAGCTTGCACAAACCTGACAGTCAGCAAAACGTAGCAGGAAAGCTCCTTGTACACCGTGAGGCCTCTCCTAGAGAAACAACTTCAATCTCCCCCAAGTCTGTGAAAATTCTGTGAAGCCCACCCACCCTCTCAAGGTCTGAGGAGAAGAAAGAGGTGCACCACCCAGCAGAAGCAACACGGTGAGTAGAAGCCTGCCCATACTTATGTCCCAGGAGTACAGAAATGATGCCAAAGCAGCGTCCACACAGAGAAAACCCTATAGAAGGGGGAAATTTGGAGGAGTTAAGCTCCCCATTCCTGCCAGCTACTGTTAGTGCCACCAATTTCCTACAGGGCTCTTTTAATTTTCTATAAAATTTGACTTTTTCATTCCATAGAAGCTCAGATTATTCAGCTGTATTTGGAGAGTGTAATTTAACTTCCTTTGGTTGGTTTGGCTGGTTGGTTGGGTTTTTTTTTTTACCTTTTCTTCTCAGTATAAGCACTGGGGAAGATATCTGCTGTCCTCAAGACACTTCTGGTTTCCTGATCCTTTAGTTAGTTTAGGCACAGCAGGGACCCCCCCAAACACTGAGCGGGTAAAGCCCATAAACAGTTGTACAGCATGGGAAATCCATCCTGGAAAGTAAAGAGAAGAGCTGTGAACATCTGGCATCACAGGCAGCGCTCTGAATACTCCGTGTTTACATTCCCTATATGCACAACAGTGATTGCTTAACATCCCCCACAGCCTCCTGCCAAGTAAACACCCAAAAGCAGTACAGCACTTTTGTGGGACATTTCCAGGCTGACCCTGGAAAGGGAGCACTGTTATAAGCAGATTTTTCATATAGTTACTCTCCTTCCCCTGCTCACTGGTGGGGCCACTTGACTCCTCTGGTATAAGGCACCTCTGGAGCCTGCTTGGCAGGTGGAGAGAAGCTGTAGAGGGGATGCAAATCATAGAATTGTTAGGTCTTGAAAACCTCCAGGGATGAGGCTTCCACCACCCCTTTGAGAATAGGGCTGTGGTCACAAGTGGCCCTATTAAAGACCAAGGCTGCACTTTCACTGGATCTTCAGTAACCTCAAACATGTCTGGAGAATTTGCAGGTGTAAAGCGGGGGTAAAATCCTTTATTTGCTTCCTTGGAACAGCTTTTTGACACAAAAACATCATATATATATATATATATATATATATATATATATGATGTGTGTGTGTATATATATATATGATGTGTGTATATACATATATGTATATATATATGATGTGTATATATATATATATATATATATACACACACACACACATATATTTGACAAAGTCACCTGTAGGTTTCTTCTGGGAACTAAATAGATTCAGGACCCACCACCCCAAAACATTGCCTCATTCTCCACCCACCTTCCCTTCCTCAGACAGACATCAGCACGAAGACACCTGCTTCGCAAAGGCTGTTAGATAGCAACTGGCTCATCATAATCTGCAGTCATCATCATCTCTCTGTTGGGGTCTTCAGGCTCTGCCAGACAGCAGCAGCATCAAAGCAGCAGTGACAATAATACTTGAAAACTGAGAAGTTACCCTCTGGTGCTCGGGCTCCCTTTGGGAGACCCCGAGCCAAGTGACTTTCATTTAAAGGTGTGCAGTGCCCAGGGATTCAGTACTGAAAGGCACTCAGTGGTGAAAAACAGCAAACCACTAGTCCAAGTCCTTCTGCAGTGCTAGTGCTAGACCAGCCCTGTGATCCAGTGGGTGTTTGACAGCCAGGCAGATGCACGTTGGAGCTCCCAATGCACAAGCCAGTGTTCAAAATGAAGGCAAGAAACGGCAGTGCTTAGTTTTCTCGCTGTGCAGGGTGCCACATCAGAGCAGACATTTGTTGCTTACAATCTACACAGCTGTGCCCCACATTTAATAAGAACAAACCAAACAAAAAACCCAACAAAGTA
This sequence comes from Melanerpes aurifrons, assembly GCA_011125475.1. NCBI lineage: Eukaryota > Metazoa > Chordata > Aves > Piciformes > Picidae > Melanerpes > Melanerpes aurifrons. Next base: position 8,482,015 of record WWNC01000048.1, read on the forward strand.
ATCCAGGTTTTGGGGTCTGGGTTTGTTTCTTTTTTTTTTTTTTTTGTTGTTTCTTTTTTTTAATCCTTTTTTTCCTTCTTTCTTTTTTCCTTTTTTAAAATCTTTTTCCCTTTTTTCTGTTTTATCTTTTTTCTTTCTTTTTCTTTCTTTTCTTTTTTTCATCTTTTATCCTTTCTTTATCTTTTTTTCTTATTTTCTTTATTTTCTTCTTTTATTTTTCCTTTTTCTTGTTTCCTTTCTTTTTTCTTGTTTTCTTTCTTTTCATTTTTCTTCTTTTTTCTTTTTCCTTTTTATTTATTTTTTCTTGCTTTCTTTCTTTTCTTTTTACTTCTTGTATTTTTTCCTTTTTATCTTTTTCTTATTTTTCTTTTATTTTTTCTTGTTTTCTTTTTTCTTCTTCTCTTTTCCTTTCTTTTTTATCCTTTTTTTCTTCTTTCCTTCCTTTTCTTTTTTCCTTTTCTTTTTTCCTGTCTTTTTCTTGTTTTCTTAATTTTTTTCTTTTTCTTTTTTCTTCTTTTTTCCTTTTCCTTTTTCCTTTTTATTTTTTCTTTCCTTTTTCTTTTTTCTTTTCCTTTTCCTTTTTCTTTTTTTCTTTTTTCTTTTTTCCCTTTTTTTTTGCATTTCTTTTTTCCCCTTTTTCTTCTTTTTTCTTTTTTCTTTTTTTCCCCTTTTTCTTTTTTCATTTCTTTTTTCCTCTTTTTCTTTTTTCCATTCTTTTTTATCTTTTTCTTGTTTTCTTTCTTTTCTTCTTTCTTCTTTTCTTTTTTACTTTTTTCCTTTCTTTTTAATGTTCTTTCTTTTTTCTCCTTTTTTTTTCCTTTTTTTCTTTTTTTTCTTTTTTTTTCTTTTTTTCTTTTTTTTTTTCTTTTTTCCCCCTTTTTCTCTTTTCCTTTCTTTTTTATATTTTTTATCTTTTTTCTTGTTTTCTTTCTTTTTTCCTTTCTTCTTTTCTTTTTCTTTCTTTTTTCCTCTTTCCCCCCATTGGTTGAAAGAGTCTGCATGACTCAGTGCAAGGATGACACTGTCTCTATGCCAGGCTGTCTCCTTTGCCATGGGATCATGGTTTCTCTGCAGGGAGAAGAACTGATGACAATGTATTATTGAAGAAAAGCTTAGTGCTTTGGCTTGGATGTCGATTCCCATTACAAGGCAATGCTGTGTCAGTGTTCTGCTAATACAATGCATGTTGGCAGTGCTTTGCTTCATTGCTCTTTTTTCTTCTTAATAAAGTAGGGAGGGGAAAAACATAGTAAAAATTTGTAAAGATAAAACTGCTTAGTACATTAACTTAGGTGACAGTCCTGTTTCTTACATCCACACCACTGAAGAGCCCTCTTGACCACTTGCATCTGCTCCTACATTGTGCCTTCCTCTGTTCCCTGAAAGATAGTTTGATCTGCATTGCAGATGATCCTTTAATCCTCAGGTCCTGCTTCAGCGTGGCACTGCTTGCAGCTGGCTTGACAGAGTCAGAGCCATTCAGCATGGTTTGAGGCTGTGAACACACATCATCTCCTGGCTCCTGGTGTGCCTGCAGGCTCCTGGTGTGCCTGCAGGTTCCTGCCCCTCCACCACCCCTGCTCTGTGTCACTGTGGGCAATTTCTGTTTTAAATAAAAGGAACAAAGACCTCCTACTTAGATTTGATTAACTCTTTTACTGAACTGGGAGAGCTGGGAGGGTCTCTACAAGAGGCAAAGCAAGCAGAGTTGGGGGAAATGTCACCTCCTGCAGAGTGGTGCATGCAGTGACACAGGAGAGATGGGCTCAATTCCCCATCAGCATCTGCTGCCTGATCAGAGAAAGGTCTGTGGCCCCTCTGTCAGCTGTTTCAGAGTTATTCAGACATAACAGCCAGCCTGCTCAACCAACACAGCAAGCCTTTCATAGATTCACAGAATGGTGGGAGTTGGAAGGGATCTCTGGGGACCATCTAGTTCAACTCCCTGATAAAGCAGAGTCATCTAGATCAGGTTACACAGGACTGTCCAAGTGAGTTTTGAGGGTCTCCAGAAAAGGATGCTCCACAACCTCTCTGGGCAGCCCTCTCCAGGGCTCCAGCACCCTCAGAGAGGTTTTTCCTTAAGTGAAGCCTCCTGTGTTCTAGTTTGTACCAGCTGTTATTTGTCCTGTTGTTGGGCACCACTGAAAAGAGTCCATCCGCAACCTCATGACCTCCACCCTTCAGATATTGATCAGCATTGATAAGATTCTGTCTGTTCTTTTCCAAGCTAAAGAGCCCCATTTCTCTCAGCTTCTGCTCATAAGAGAGATGCTCCAGTCCCCTCAGCATCTTCATGGCCCTCCATTGGACTCTCTCCAGTAGTTCCCTGTCCCTCCTGAACTGGGGAGCCCAGAATACTGGACACAATACTCCAGGTGCTCCCTCACCAGGACCAAGTGGAGCGGGAGGAGAACCTACCTTGACCTGCTGGCCAGACTCTTCTTCATGCACCCCAGGAGACCATTTGCCTTCATGGCCAACAGGGAACATTGTTGGATCATGGACGACTTGTTGACCTCCACAGAGCTGCTTTCCAGCAGGCCAACCCCTCACCTGCCCTGGTGCAGGGGGTTATGATGCCCCAGGTCAAGGGCCTTACATTTGCCCTTGTTGAACTTCATGAAGCTCCCCTCTGCCCAACTCTCCATCCTGTCCAGGTCTCTCTGTATGGCATCACAGCCTAATGGGTTATCAGCCACTCCTCCCAGTTTTGTATCACCAGCAAACTGTCTGCCTGTACATTCCATCTATTCATGCAGGTCACTGATGAATGTATTGAACAAGACTGGACCAGTTCTGACGTTTGGAGAACACCACTAGTCACAGGCCTCCATCTAGACCCTGCACCATTGATCACAACTACCTGAGCTTTCCCATTCACACAGAATCACAGAATCACAGGGCTTGGAAGGGCCCTCCAGAGATTATTGAGCCCAACCCCCTGCCAAAGTAGGATCACCTAGGGGAGGCCTCAAAGAGCTCATCCAGTCAGGTCTTGGAAGTTTCAAGAAAAGACTCCACAATCTCTCTGGGCAGCCTGTTCCAGCTCATGTCAAGGTGGAACCTCCTGTGTTCCCGCTTGTATCTATTGTTTTATGTCCAATCACAGGGCAACACTGAAAAGAGCCTGGCATTTTCATCTTGAGACCCACCCCTCAGATACTGATAGACATTGATCAGGTCCCCTCTCAGCCTTCTCTTCTCCAGACTCAACAGCCCCAGGGCTCTCAGCCTTTCTTCATAGAAGAGGTGTTCAAGTCCCACACCCTCCTTGCAGCTCTCTGTTGGATTCTCTCCAGTTCTCACTTCACCATCCACTAATCTAATCCCTACTTCCTAAGATTACCTGTGAGGATGCTATGGGAGAGAGTGACAAAAGCCTCTGACTGGAAACACCAGCTTGTGTACTATTAGTCAATTTCATCATCTGCTTTTTTTGCCTCAGATCCATTCATGCAATCATTCATTAAACTGAATTATTTAAACTGAATTGTCTCCCCTCCCTCATTAGCTGACCCTGGTGCAGACTTTCCTAAGAGTTTCAGGGCATGGATAGACAAATTCAGCATCCACTTACCAGTCAGCTGTCTCTCTAGAAAGAGTAAATTAGGCTTTGACTCTCCTCACAGTTTTGTGATCTTGTCTTTCCACTGAAACAGAGTTGATCACAACAAAAAGCTTGGTGGGTCAGTATTTTGGTTTTCCTTTGTCCTGTATTAAACTTGTTTTGCCTCTAGGCTCCCACTCTACTCCTTTCATTATCTGCTAGCTGGAGACTTGGCAGTGTAAATTGTTTCCTTCCTGGTCCTGAAAGAAGTACGGGGGGGAGGGTGTGTGTGTGGGGGTGTGTGTGTGTGTGTGTGTGTGTGTGTGTGTGTGAAATTATTGTGCTTTTATAAAACTCTTGCATTTGAATGAAATCCATCTCCTAACTACCTGGCTCCCTTGTTTGTGGTAGAAAGAGAAGGAAAATCAGCACTGAGATTTTTGTGTGGGTCACTTAGCAACCGAGTACCGAGCACGGAATCAATTTCCATCTGGCACCACAGATCAGGTGTTGGGGAAAGAACATGGAGAGAAAAAATTGTTTCAAAGCTGGGGCAGTTTGGATTAAAATTGTTGCAGTGTGTTCCTGAGATGAAAGAGGGAAGAGGGTATTTTTTCCCCTCCCCCTACTTCTTTTCTTTAAACTTGTGTTAGATTCTGAAATGACTCCCAGCAGAAAAAAACAAAATGCACATCTGAGAAAGAGAGAGGCTTCTGTAATAGCATGGGATTTCTGATGGCTGTGATGGCTGCAGAGTTTGGGTTAGGAGGGGGGCTGGTCCTTTTCTTAATCTTGGCATTTCAGGCTCACAAATGCAGCCTTTGCTTGGAGAAGACAAGTTTAAAATCACGATAATAACAACAACAGCAGCAACAACAACAACAACCATTTTTAAAAGCATGGAGTAAGAATTGGTTAGTAAGATGGACAGCATGGGGCAGGAAATGAGGAACGTTGTGAGCTCAGGGTATAGTCAAGAGGTAAGAAAGAGGTCCCTCAGAAAAAGTCCTGTAAGCTCCAGAAGAAACAGGGCTTCTCCATCCATCCATCCCTGCCTCTCTGCATCCTCAACATCACAGTCACAGAATAATAGGATTGGAAGGGACTTCTTGCTAAAGCATGTTTGCCTAGACTGGGTTGCACAGAAACATAGCCAGGTAGGTTTTGAAAGTCTCCAGAGATTGAGACTTCACAGTTTTCCTCTGGGCAGCTTTTTCTTACATTTAAGTGTTTGTACTAGTTGTGCCTTGTCCTATCACTGGCCACCACTACAAAGAGCCCAGCCCCATCCTCTTGACCTCCACTCCTAATGTATTTATCTGAACTGATAAGATCCCCTCTCTCTGTCTGCTCTTCTCCAGGCTAAACAGCCCCAGGTCTTCTCATGGGGAACTTGTTTTCTACCAGCACTCCCAGGTCCTTCTCCACAGAGCTGCTTTCCAGCAGGCCAGCCCCTAACTGTCCTGGTGCAGGGGGTTCTTGTTCCCCAAGTGAAGGACTCTACACTTGCCCTCAGTGAACTTCATGAGGTTCACCTCTGCCCAGCTCTCCAGCCCACTAACGTCTCAGTCTCTGCATTAGGAATTCACACAACATGAAGGGAAGCCTATATGTGGCACTCCACTGAAGAGGGGTGTAATATCAGAAGCTGCTAAATCATGCTGAAAGGTTATTTGAAAATGCTGCCCATCTGCACTTTCTGAGTTGTCTTCACATGGTGAGAGCTGAATCTGGCACTGGATCTGTGGCTGAGGGAGCTGGGGTTGCTTAGCCTGGAGAAGAGGAGGCTCAGGGGAGATCTTGTTGCCATCTACAACTACCTGAAGGGAGGCTGCAGCCAGGTAGGTGTCAGTCTCTTCCCTCAGACAGCACATGAGACAAGGAGAGGACACAGTCTGAAGCTGTGCCAGGGAAGGTTTAGGCTGGATGGTAGGAAGAGATTCTTCCCAGAAAGAGAGATTGGCCATTGGAATGTGCTGCCCAGGAAAGTGGTGGAGTCACTATCACTGGAGGTGTTTAGGAAGAGACTGGATGAGGCCCTTGGTGCCATGGTTTAGTTGATTAGATGATGTTGAGTGGTAAGTTGGACTCAATGATCTTGAAGGTCTTTTCCAACCTGGTTAGTCCTGTATTCTGTGTCTTTGTGAGACCCAGGACAAATCAAACTTAAGATTTGAGGAAAAGGGGGGAAAAAACAAACAAACAACAAAAAAAAAACCCTCACAAAAAACCAACACCAAAAAACAAACCCAACAAGAGATGGCATTTTCTTCAGAGTGACACTTTAACTCTGGAAGAGTTTAGACCTTTGGAAGAAAACTGGTGTGTGTGCTCTGACCCAAATGTCCATCACCATTTTTGATGGTTTTTACTCTGTGTTGTGAAACAGGGGGATGGACACCAAAAGAAAAATTACCTTTAATTCAAGATAACCCTAATCAGCTTTTTAAAGCAGCTCTCTGAGTAATTCCTTTCCTTTCAGAATCCAAAAGGTCATTTTAATTCATGGCCCCTTTAACATTATTAACATTTTTTTCCCTGAGGAGAAGTCTTTTACTTTTTTTCTTTCCCCTACATCATTCATTCCGAAAGTAATAGACCTCTTTAGACCAAGATTTTATTTTGTCTTTGACATTGCTCTGGTACTGCCTTCAACTATACTCTCCATCCCTAATACCCTTAATAAAACCCCTATTTCAGCATTTAATAATATATTTATTTTAGTACTTTCCAAAAAGAAAAGGAAAAAAGGGAGGGGGAGGGGGAAGAGAAGGGGCAGGGAGGAGGGGCAGTTTTCAGATAAATAAATGTTAGTGGGAAGCAGGATCCTGGGCTGTATCAGGAGAAGTGTGGCCAGCAGGTCAAGGGAGGGGGAAGTGATTCTCCCCATCTACTCAGCTCTGGTGAGGCCCCACCTGGAGTACTGCTCCAGTTCTGGAGCCCCTATTACAAGAGGGATATGGAAGTGCTGGAAGGTGTCCAGAGAAGGGCCACGAGGATGATCAGAGGGCTGGAACACCTCTCCTATGAGGACAGACTGAAGGAGTTGGGGCTGTTCAGTCTGCAGAAGAGAAGGCTCCGAGGTGACCTCATTGTGACCTTCCAGTATCTGAAGGGAGCCTACAAGAAGGCTGGGGAGGGACTGCTCAGGATCTCAGGTAGTGATAGGACTAGAGGGAATGGAATGAAGCTGGAGGTGGGGAGATTCAGGCTGGATGTGAGGAGGAGGTTCTTCACCATGAGAGTGGAGAAACCCTGGAATGGGTTGTCCAGGGAGGTGGTTGAGGCCCCTTCCCTGGAGGTGTTTAAGCCCAGGCTGGATGAGGCTCTGGCCAGGTTGATGTAGTGTGTGGTGTCCCTGCCCATGGCAGGGGGTTGGAACTGGATGATCCTTGTGGTCCCTTCCAACCCTGACTGATTCTATGATTCTATGATTCTATGTAATGAATATTTTTCAATTTCAATGATGCAAAGGCACTTGAAATTACAGCAGTGAATTATTTCTGCCCCACATGATGATCTCTGGGCATAACTTCTGTAATTGTGGTTGCTGGGAATGTGGTTACTAAATCCACAGATCTCATCTGAATGAATTAATTTATCACACTGCCAACTTTTAAATGTGTTCAGCTGTACAGCATCCTGCCAACAAATTTATTCAGTTTCTGTAAATATGGTCAAAACCTTACAGACTATTGTAGGCTATGAAGCATCAAGGCACTTAGAGGATCACTTTATAGCTTATATCTAGCTTTGTACTACTTCTCACTTCAAAGTTTTACATGGATTAAGGAGAAGCATTGCTGTTAATCACCCTTCTTAAAAGACATCTCTCCACCATTATCAGGCCACTGAGAATTTACCCCTACCATTTTAAAATGCATGTTTTTTATTTCCTTGAAATGAGTTTCAAGTAATTCTGCAGTGCCACATATGGCCTGGCTCCTGGAAAAGCACAGAACACTCAGTGTAGTGTGCAGGATATAGAAGATCATTCAATCTCACCCAAGCTGTGTCTCAAAAAGAGGAATCAGAGGAAGGGTTGGCACTCTGAGCATTAGTTTAGGTGCAGTGTAAAACCCTCAAGATTTGTAGGGTGCCTCAGTTGATGGAATGGTAGTTTTAAATGCCACCTACCCTAGAAATGCCATTCCCCATGTTACCAGCTAAAAGTTAAGCTTGGAAGTTACCTCTTAGCATCCTCAAGTGGCCCATTCTGCAACATCAAGACTTTTGGAGTCGAGACCTCCTGTTGTTTGCCCCTCTGCTTTCACCAGGAAGGCTAACAGCTAGATCAGAGTAGCAATTCTCCAGGAAACAATCAAAATGCCACAGACTATGCATTTTGACTGAGTTTTTTTTCCCCACTTTTAAACAAAATCCAGCTGTATTTCAAAGCCATCAACTCTTCTGAAACTGCAGGTCTGACCACTGACTTCTCTGATCATGCTTTGGGGTCTTCCCTTCCAGCTTCATTCACATAAATAATTTGATTTAGTTTAGGCCACTACAAAACTGCTTCTCAGTAAAAGCCATCTGCCTGTAGATCTTTCTCTGGTCGTTTACCAGATCCCACATGAACTTCAGTGTCTTTCTTATTATCTATCACAGCATAAATGTTTGCACTCTTCAGCAGAGACAGATCATTCTGTGCAATATTTCACACCTTTATGCAGCCACTTTTATTTTACATCCAGTAAAGAAACTGCTGGCAGATGATGATTTCAAATGGCAACCCAAACAAACCTCATTAGCTTCTGTTTGAGTGCGTGTGTGTGTTCTCCCACACCCCTTCTCCTTGTAAACACAAAAGGAGATATGGTTCAGATAACCTTAGCCACTTACCCTAGGCTGACCCCAACCAGGGTTTCTTGTATTAAAAATAGATTGATATTGAGCTCAGTGTCCCATAGGATCAGCCATTAAATCAAAACAAATACTTCCTAGGGAAGCAAGGAGCAGAATGGAAGACAATCCTTAATTCGTCTGACAGAGGTATGATGGAGAGGTCTGAGGCCAGGCTGGATAGCCAGGCTCTCAGGGTGGCCAATTCACCTCCTTGTGTGGCCACAACTCCTTTGTTTCAATTTCCCAGCCTCTGAAGCAGAAGTCATACTTAGCCACCCCATCAACCTTACAGGTCTGCTCGGAGATTGATCAATGCCAGTAAAGTCCTTTGAAGATCAAAAGAGCCATGAGAAAACTAAAGGCTAGGATGACAAATAGACCTTTTCAAACACAGCATTGCAGCTGAAGGTGTCCTTGCCAGACCTGGTGTCATTTTCATTTTTCTGCCCAAACCCCTCTCAAGGAGCCCAAGCAACCTTCACCATATAACAACAGCACTGAGATCAATGGCACTACAGCAGAGATGAGCTTGGCCCAGTGTGTAAATTCCTGGATAAGACCTTTGAAACAATATGAAAATCCTATTCTATCAATGTTATCTTGCCCTCACAGGCACAGCCTTAAACTTTAAGTTATCTGAGCTTGTGTTTTATTACCTCTCCCTGCCTGGCTTTAAAGCAGTAATTTATGCAGCCTTCTCCTCTGCAACATGCACCTTCCCTGGCTCACAGCATGGCTCATCACACACTGTCCCATCATCTAACAAGAGCCCAAATGTGTAAATTGCCAGGCAGCAGTGGAGGGGAGGTGGCAAGGCAACTGACAGGTCATCATGAAACCTTATGAAATGTTATACCATCAAACAGACACCGAGGAGCTCTGTCTGCTTATTCCACATTTCATTGCCAATAAAGACCAGCACTAGGTGAGAACTGTCTGCTGCACTGGACTTTATGGATGAAAACCTAATGAGGAAGGTCCAGAATGAAGACAAACTCCCTAAAAACATTTCTGGAGGGGTTCTTGAAACAAAGTAAAGCCCCATCTGTGCACCTTATCCCTGTGGAGGATTATGGATGTGCTGCAACATGTCCAGAGAAGGGCCATGAGGACAATCAGAGGGCTGGAGCTTCTCTTCTATGAGGACAGACTGAGAGAGTTGGGGTTGTTCAGTCTGGAGAAGAGAAGGCTCCAAGAAGACCTTATTGTGGCCTTCCAGTACCTGAAGAGGGCTACAAGAATGCTGGGGAGGAACTTTTTAGGGTGTCAGGGAGTGATAGGACTGGGGAAAACTAGAAATGAGCAGATTCAGATTGGGTGTTAGGAAGAAGTTCTTCCCCATGAGGGTGAGGAGACACTGGCACAGGTTGCCCAGGGAGGTGGTGGAAGTTCCATTGCTGGAAGTTTTTAAGGCCAGGCTGGATGTGGCTGTGAGCAACCTACTCTAGTGTGAGGTGTCCCTGCCCATGGCAGGGGGGTTGGAACTGGATGATCCTTGGGGTCCCTTCCAACCCTAACAATTCTATTATTCCAATGCTACTGTCCAGCCTCCTAGCTGTTCTCCAATAAATTATGAGAGGAAATGGCTTCAAGTTGTACAGGGAAGTTCTACTTTGGATTCCTTACTGAAAGATTCTTTACTGAAAGAGTGATCAGGCATTGGAATGTGCTGGCCAGGGATGTGATGGAGTCACCATCCCTGGAGGTGTTCAACAACTGTGTAGACAGGGAAGTCCTTTGGGACCAGTTTTAGTGGGCTTGGTGGTAGTAGGTAGATGGGCTGCAAGTGCATACTGCTGGCTCATGTGGAGCTTCTCATCCAGCAGCACCCTCAAGTCATTTTCTCCAAGACTGCTTTCAAGCCAGCCCAGCCTGTATCAGTGCTTGGGATGGCCTCGACCCAGCTGCAGGACCTTACATTTGGTCTTTTTGAACCTCATGGGGTTGGCTTGGGCCCACCTCTCCAGCCTGTCAAGGTCCCTCTGGATAGATCCCTTCCCTCCAGCCTGTCTGCTGCACCACACAGCTTGGTGTCATCAGCAACTCTGCTAGGGATGCACTCAATGCCACTGTCAATGGCACCAACAAAGATGTTGAACACAACAGGTCCCAGTATGGATCCCCGAGGGACTCCATTTGTCACTGGCCTCCACTTGGACATGGACCCATTGCATCCATTCTTAGGGTGTGGCCATCAAGCCAATTCTTTATCCCCTGAATGGTTCATCCACGAAAGCCATCCTGCACCAGCTTGGAGACCAGGATGTGATGTGGGACAGTGTCAAAGGCTTTGCTCAGGTCAAGGCACACAACTTCAGTCATTTAAGATCATGATGATCTTAGCAGTCTTTTGCAACCTTAATGATTGTTGTAACTCTCTACCCAGTAGCTCCAACTCCTCCCTGCCACCACTTTCCTGGCAGCCACAACTGCTTCCAACAGCCCCTGAAAGAGTTTGTGCAACACTGAGACAAACCACAGCATATGCTCACAGGAGGCTCTTTGAAAGCTTCTGTTGCCTCTTATAAAGCCTGCACAAGACTCCAACTGTTTTTGTCTCAGAGTTGACCTTTCCACCTCACTTTAGAGGTTCCCTCACCCCAAAAAGATTCAGATCAAGACTCGTGTGTGGTACCTGAGTCCACAAACTTTCTCATTTCCACAGCAATACCTTTCAAAGGTGTAGGAACGACACACACCACAGACGCAGAGTAGCTGTGCCTCACATCCACGTTTCTCGCTGTGGTACTTTTCCTTTCTCTCTGCTTTGCTTTACAGCATCTGATCCCTGTGGACTGAAAATCCCAGAGGGAAAAGAAGGAAAGGGATATTTTGGCCTGCAGTCCTCTGACATCAGACTTGTAAATGTCAAGAACTTCTTGGCTGGCAGAGCAACAGGGCAGCATTTTTAACAGAAGACATTAGTCATACTGTTTAGGTGACAAAACAGTGAGCAAATTGTATTTCGCAGAGGAAATGAGGGGATTAGACAACAGATAATGGTGAGATAAATTCTAGCTATTATTTCCAGATACCAGATTTAATACTGGTGAGGAAGTCCTTCACCAGTCAGAGGAAAACCATTTTATCACAGTATCCTTATCAGAATAAAAGAAAAAGGTTCCTTGCTGCACTGAAATCCCCCATTTCAGAGCTTCTCTGAGCTGTGCATTTCGCTGGCAGTGTGAGGAAACTGATCTCTGATTATCCATGACAACAATTTGGCTAATGCTAGCACTTTTAGAAGCCCTCCTGCAAACAGTCTGCCAGCTGCTGACACGCCATACGCACTGAGAGAATTAGCCTAATTGCTGCTTCTTCTGCAGCTGACATAACTCCTGGTTAATGCATGCAGTTGCGTGAAATGTGTGTGTAATTTAGACCAGGGGGGAAAACTCTGAGCACGAGCTACCTACCTCTCCCAGACTGACACCTGGGACCCTTCTTCTTTGCAGAGCAGTTCTGTTAGCCTTGATCTTGCTCTACTCCCCCAGCAAGGCCCACGCTGAATTTGATTTAAGAGCGGGTCTTTGCCACGTTTTAACCCGTCTGTAAAACAACACTCCTCCTCAGCAAAGACCTTGCAACACGAATACTGCACCACACTCACTCCTGATGCTCTGGCGAGCTTGAAGGTGACCTTGCTTGCTTTTTAATTAGCTCACAACTAACTTATTTTGCAAGGTATTAGCATGTGAGCATGGGCAACTGTCCCTGCATGTGAAGAAGGAATGCAGAGAGATTCACAACCTTTTCCTCTTTTTTTTTTTTTTTTTACTAAAAATCTGCACTGTAAATAAATCTGTGCCTGGCAAAGGAAGGATATACAGAATGACACGCACAGTGTCCAATACCTTCTGTCCTGATGAGCAAATAAGCAATTACCAGACACTTTGAAAGCACCACCAACCTTGCCTGACCAGTGAATTTGCTCTCAAGTAATGCAGGCTACTAATCACCAATGGCCCCAATCTCCCTCCAGACTGAAGATCCCTGTTAGAAGAGGTCCTGTCATTTGACACATCACACACTTGCTCTTCCCTCCCAGCTCTTTACCCAGCCAGTGACTCAGCATGATGTCAGAGGGCAAATGCTTTCCTGATGAGATTTAGAACTGAGGTCCCGACCTTGCGGTGATAATTAAAGATCCTTGAGTGCTTTTTTGTAAGTGCAGGGCTTGTTTCCTAGCTAAGCTGCTCTTCAGGTAATGATGCAGCACTGGCTTAAACCCCCTTTCTGGCTCAAACAGGACAGAGTTTCCATCCCAGGCATTGTTTCAGTTGGATACGGCCACCTTTGCTTTCTGTACCACCTGGCCAAACAGCATCAATGTGCTCAGCCTCAGCACACTGCAGCACTTCGCCTCACAGGCTGCAGAATTTCAAGCCACCTGGCACCCATCCCATTTCACAGCTTGTGTATTAATTAATAAGACACTTTTAGTTAGGCCAGACACTGAAGGGTTAGGGTTGGCACCAAGGTGATCCAAAGCTGTGTGGTCTGCTGGAAGGTTGAGGCAGGCTATGAATTTCAGGTGACCAGGGAGAAGATCATTTTGTCTTCTTAAACAGCTGAGAAAATGTGTTGGTAACACCTGCATTGAAGTGACTTGGAAGGCTGCAGAGACAAAGTAAGTGCCAAAATAGGGACAGATGATCAGCCCTCAATTCCTGCCACCAGCCCTAAACTGTTCTGGGAAGAACGAATGATCCTTTGCTATATCACATTTTTTCCTCAGGATTTTTTATTCCTGTTTCTCCCCTGCTCTCTCCCATATCTATTTGATTTGTTTCCTCAGCTTTAAGAATTCCACTACCCACACTAAATTTCTCCCAGATGTTAGCAAAGGAAGCATTTCAAAACACAAGGCAACACTTTTGTTTCCACAAAGACACGTCCAGAGACTGCTCAGTACAGCAAGCACGGCATCCCAGGATGAATATTGTATTGTCCCAGACGACAATACCAATGACATCCACAGAGGTGATGGACCCTAGAGATCCACTTGTGGCAGAAAGCAAGTTGTCCTACTTCTGAAGCTAGTGTCAAGGATCTCTTCTGACAGACATTGCAGCAGATCTTTCGGTATTACAGTTATGAAGGTAACAGCTCCTGCTGTGGAACTCCATGGCCAAAGCTGGGGTACATAGGACAGGTACAGGCCCTCTCAGTTACCCCTGTGATGAATAAAAACTTCAAACAACCGTCTGTCTATGACCTCACTTAGTTTTGAGAACAAAGATAATCTCTTAGCTGTGTTTGTAAGCCAAAAGCTGCAAAATGTTATCTCACCACTCCCTTTTCGCTGCCAAAACTGAAGTGGTAACTTGCTAAACAATTTTGTGCCAGGCAAAATAAATCCATGAAATGTGTCCTTTCAATGTCACCTTCCTCCTCCTTGTTGACTGCTTTTTACTTTTTGCCTCATGAAGCCCGGGGTGGGGCTGGGGGGGAGAGGGGGGTGCAGAAAAAGATGACTCACAAGAAGAAAACAGAAGAAAATGCAGAACTACTCCATTTGATCCTACTCTCCCTATCCCACAATGTTACTTCATTTGCCAGTAGTCTAGAGTGCACTGAGCCAAAAAGCTCTGAAGGAAAAGTATCAGAGCACTCTGCCATAGAGAACACACAGCTCAGGTGTCAAAACAGCACGGGTGGTGTGAGCCTTAAGGTGGAAGGCACAGTGCTGCTGCTTGCACAGGAGACACACCAGCTCACCTCACATAAAGAAGGCCAGCAAGGAGTTCCAAAAGCAAAGATGCCCTCCTTCACCTCATGTGGGATGCAGGTACCTTACACTGAAGCTGCATCTAGAGGAGCTTCTCTTCTCTGCTGGGAGAGAATTGAGCCCAAAGGGTGCAGAATGCGCTCTGACTTTTCAGATGCAGCACTCCTTTCATTTTGTCTCAAGCAACATTGCTTTCTGATTTATGTCCCACATGTTAAATAATTGACAACCAAGGGACCTGCTGAGCTGGCTGGCACTCTCAGGTTTTGGGCCAAGCACACAGCATAGATTATTTGAGTTTCTTTTCTTCTTTTTAATATGCTGTAAAGAAAGTGTTGGGATTCAGTGAAAGAAGTTGTTCAGTTTCCTGCTTGTGCTTTAATTTGTTTGGGGTATTTGTTTTTATTACTTTTTTTCCCCCCCTTGTAATTAGGGTAACACAGTTTATATTGCCTTTAATCACAGCATACACACTTTCTAATTACTCTGTAAATACATGCATATGAATTGTTTATATGTGTGGAGGTGGGAAAGCAAGAAAGTGGATGTAATTATGTGTATAGGGAAATGTAATGATTAATTATCTGGAGTATGTAATCTTACCAAGAGGCTTGATAAAGTGCAAGAACAACTGTCTCTCCTGTGTGTTAATTACTTACAGAGAGCTTGATCCAGCTGTTTCTACTCATGCAAATTCCCACCCCAGCCTATCTGAAGAGGAGTCCATGGGCTGAAACCCCTGAGTGCTTTCCCTGAGCAAGAAGCTTGCATCCATACACCTTCATCCACAGCACCTGAGGCTGCCTTTGGGGCTCCCTCTGCATTTAGACCAGTTTAACCCTTCAGCCTCAGGACAGCAAGAAGGTAAGAAGGGGCATCACCATTTCAGCCCTCAGGTTCAGAGGAGGCAGGAGAGGGCTGCATCTAGCTGAGAAGAATGGTTTTCAGTGCTACCTAACCCTGAATGTCTGAATCAGGGCATCATTTATGAGCAGCTTGTGTAATAACCCAAGCACGTGAAAGAAACCTCCTTTCTGCGCTGTCAACAGAGGGGACAGAGCCAGATTTCCACACCCTTCATAGCAAGCATCAAGGCATCTTACCAGAAGAGCCCAGCCAGCAGCAGGCTGTGTGGGGTAAAAGTCTGGGTTTTTTTCCTTGCAGAGTTTAATGCATTAGCAAGAGGTACCTTGCAAAAAAATCTCAGCAGAACCTGTGTTTGGAAATTCTCAAGGGAAATGCCACCGTGTTGATGAAACCGCCACTGCTTCACTTGCTCAGGGGGGGCAGCAGCAGCTGGTTTCCTCTGCCTGCTGCCAAGATAAACAGCACAACTGAAAACTAAAACAGGATGTGGAGGGAGCATGGAGAGAACACCCAAACCCACTGAATATGAGGCTGTGCTACCCAGGCGTGGTGCAGGGATACTAAACTGATAGATGTGGTTTCTTGCCACACGTGCAAGCTGCCACAGAGTATTTCTTTGTGCTTTAAGATCTTCAGTGTAAAAGTTTTTATTTTATAATGTTGTGGGAAACTTATTTCCTGAGTACTCAGATAAGGATTTCAGGCATAGAATCACAGAATGGTCCAGGCCAGAAGCGACCACCAAAGGTCACCCAGTCTGACCTCCCTGCAGTCAGCAGGATCATCCCCAACTAGACCAGGCAGCCCTGGGCCTCATTCAGGCTCACCTTGAATATCTCCAGGGAAGGGGCCTCAACCACCTCCCTGGGCAACCTGTTCCAGTGTGTCCAACACCCTCATAGTGAA
Organism: Melanerpes aurifrons; assembly: GCA_011125475.1. Classification (NCBI taxonomy): domain Eukaryota; kingdom Metazoa; phylum Chordata; class Aves; order Piciformes; family Picidae; genus Melanerpes; species Melanerpes aurifrons. The sequence continues at coordinate 8,497,917 of WWNC01000048.1, forward strand.
GAACTTGTTTCTAACATCCAATCTAAATCTGCCCTTCTCTAGTTTAAAGCCATTGTTCCTCATCCTGTTGCTGCAGGACTTGGTAAACAGTCCCTCTGCAGCCTTCCTCTAGCCCCCTTCAGGTACTGGCAGGCTGCTATTAGGTCTACCTGGAGCCTCCTCTTCTCCAGGCTGAACACTGCCAGCTCCCTCAGCCTGTCCTTGTAGCAGAGGTGCTCCAACCCCCTGATCATTTCCATGGCCCTCCTCTGTCCACTGCATGAGGTCCATGTCCTTTCTATATTGAGGCCTCCAGACCTGGACACAATACTCCAAGTGAGGTCTCACCGGAGCAGAGCAATGTGGCAGAATCACCTCCCTGGATCTGCTGGCAATGCTGCTTTCTCACTCCTGCTGTCACCAGAGCCCTCATCTTGCTGGGAGTTGTGGTGACAAGCAGAGCTGACACAAGGATGCTTTGATGTGAGCAAGTGAAGCAAGTGCTGGCTTAGATCCCCACTCTCATAGCTCCTGTTTCTGATGACTCTGGGGTCAATAAGTGGCCATTCTTGGTGGCTTGCTTCCCCTCCCACTACCAACCTCCAGATTTCCTCTCTGGAGCCACTGGTCCCTCTGTATCAGCTGCACAATGTTGCAAGCCTGAGGTGTGTGCCTGCATATGCTTCCTCAATCTTGCCTAGTTCTACTTTCAGTGTCTAGCATCTGCAGGCGACATCAGACAGTGTGTTTGAAAACTTCTTACTGATTACTGCAAACCTAGAGCTGTGGAGAGGTAACTGTGAAAAACACAGCTTTTGCCAACATTCCTCTCCCACCTGGTTATCCTAACGCTTCAAGAAAGGGAAAATCCTGGTAGGCAAATGGTGTCTGTCCTGCTCAAGGACAGATATAACCATGTGCTTGCTGCACCGAGGACATTATTCTCCATCGCCGCTGCACTGCAGCAGTCTGGTGAAGGAAACAGAATACAGATATTCAGCTTTCTATCACCAATTCATATTGGATGCAAGTTTATCTTTGTATGAAGATGTCAGTTTGCTTTGCCTGACCAAGTGCAGCTCTCATTTTACAGAGAAAATTTTCACTGGGTTGCAGAGACCCTTTGTTTTTTGTTTGGTTGTTTTGTTTTGTTTTGTTTTGTTTTGTTTTGTTTTGTTTTGTTTTGTTTTGTTTTGTTTTGTTTTGTTTTGTTTATGCTGCTCTCTTTCTCTCTTAAACCCCTCCAGCCTGGCTTAGCTCTTACAGCTCAGGAACCAGGACACAGTGGCCTGCATTAGGAATAGTATGGTCAGCAGGAGCAGGGAAGTCATTGTGCCCCTGTACGCAGCACTGGTTAGGCCACACCTTGAGTTCTGTGTCCAGTTCTGGTCCCCTCAGTTTAAGAAGGACAGCGAGACACTTGAACGTGTCCAGAGAAGGGCAACAAGGCTGGGGAGAGGCCTCGGGCACAAGCCCTGTGAGGAGAGGCTGAGGAAGCTGGGGTTGTTTAGCCTGGAGAAGAGGAGGCTCAGGGGTGACCTCATTGCTCTCTACAACTACCTGAAAGGTGGTTGTAGCCAGGAAGGGGCTGGTCTCTTCTCCCAGGAAACCACCACCAGCACAAGAGGACACAGTCTCAAGCTGCGCCAGGGGAGGTTTAGGCTGGAAGTGAGGAGAAAGTTCTTCACCGAGAGAGTCATTGGTCATTGGAATGTGCTGCCCAGGGAGGTGGTGGAGTCCCCATCCCTGGAGGTGTTCAAGAGGAGATTGGACGTGGCTCTTGGTGTCATGGTCTAGTCATGAGGTCTGTGGTGACAGGTTGGACTCGATGATCTTTGAGGTCTCTTCCAACCATGGCGATACTGTGATACTGTTTATAGGTTTAAAAGGTACCTTGGCATAAAACTGAGACAGAAATAAAATATTCTTGTCTTTATAACAAACCCTGACACAAGTTAATTTCAGTCAAAACCACACTCAAGACCCAAATGGCTCCCAGAGAAGGGCATCTGAGAATGAGTTATTAGAAAAAGGTTTGGTTAAGTGCAACTGAAGCTACATCAGTCCTTATGATTCCATTCACACTCTGCATGGAGAGGAGCACTTCAGTGTCTCAGTCAAGCTGTACTGCAGCATTACCCTACCTTTTTATCATTTCGTACCTCTCTTGTAGCAGATAATAGGTGGGAAGTTATGGCCTAAGAATTCTGCAGTTCTCAGTCATCCCTTCATTACCTTGAGGCTAATGTCTCTTTTTAAATGTTCCTTCCATCCTGACAATCTGTCCTGTAAGTCAATGATATGAACACTGGAAAACATCAATAGCTATTAAATATTTGAAAGCAATACTTTCCCCTTTCCTCACCATGTTGGAGAAGTCATTTATCCTAATGCTGCTGGTGGCATTCAGAACAATCTCAATCAATAGGTGTAATCTAATTTCACAGCCCTGATACCTCCACGGCCAGACTGTCTCAGCTGCTGTGGCACCTATCAAAGAGGTGTGAGGTCCAGGCCCTCTACCAGGTGCTGTTTTGCTGAAATCAAGTAGGGCACATAGAATTGTTAGGGTTGGAAGGGACTAAGTTCCAAACCCCCTGCCATGGGCAGGGACACTTCACACTACAGCAGGTTGCTCACAGCCACATCCAGCCTGGCTGCAAAAACCTCCCAGCATGAGGCTTCCACCACCTCCCTGAGCAACCTGTGCCGGTGTCTCACCACCCTTAGGGGGAAGAACTTCTCCCTGCATCGGCAACTGCACCAAGGCAGGATCCAGTCACCACATCATGCGGAGCAGCACATCCCACCCCATCCATTCCCCCTTGCTACCTTTCCTCTCCCGAGAGGGCAGCACGGCATGGGTGGAGACTGCTGCAGTGGCACATTTAAATCCCAGGCAGACGAGCCAGGGCAGATCTGCAACTGCAGAGAGGCAGGGCACGGCCAGCTCACCATGAGGAGCGGCATGTCCCCTCCATCCCCCGAGCCAGCTTTCCTCTCCCAAGAGGCCGGCGCGGCATAGGTGGGGACTGCTGCAGCAGCGATGCTTTCACCAGAGGGAGTCTCATGGGGTCGTTCCTGAATTGCTCTCCAGTTAGGTCAGTGGCCAGGGACAGGGATGGTGGAAACTCGCCACAAAGATGTTTTCCAAAGATCTGTGTCTACCCAGACTGAGGTGGAACTTAAGCAGGCAGGTGTCCAGGCAACTGGCTGCAGAGAGTGCTGGAGTCTGGCACCTGAAATGGAGGGCAGTGGGGATAACACCTGCATTAGGTGTGAGCAGCTCGATTATCTGCTTAATCTAGTGGCTGAACTGAAGGAAGAAGTTGCTAGACTTAGGACCGTAAGGGAATGTGAAAGGGAGTTGGATTTGAGGAACCAGGCTCTGCAGGCTTCCCTAGCAGAGGGAGGTGACCCAAGATGCAGCAGGGAATGGGTACAGGTCCCTGTTAGGAGTGGCAAGAGAAAACCCTCATGGCTCCCCTCACCGTCCCAGCTGCCCTTGCCCATAACAAGTATGGGGCACTGGAAGTTGAGGGTGAGGTGAATGAGAAGACAGAGACTCAGGAACAGTGTGGCCAGCAGGAGCAGGGAGGTCATTCTACCCGGTGCTCAGCCCTGGTTAGGCCACACCTTGAGTCCTGTGTCCAGTTCTGGGCCCCTCAGTTTAGGAAAGATGTTGAGATGCTGGAAGGTGTCCAGAGAAGGGCAACAAAGCTGGGGAGGGGTTTGGAGCACAGCCCTGTGAGGAGAGGCTGAGGGAGCTGGGGTTGCTTAGCCTGGAGATGAGGAGGCTCAGGGGAGACCTTATTGCCATCTACAACTACCTGAAGGGAGGTTGTAGCCAGGTGGGGGTTGGTCTCTTCTCCCAGGAAACCAGCACTAAAACAAGGGGACACAGTCTCAAGCTGCACCAGGGGAAGTTTAGGCTGGAGGTGAGGAGAAAGCTCTTCACAGAGAGAGTGATTGGCCATTGGAATGTGCTGCCAGGGAGGTGGTGGAGTCCCCATCCCTGGAGGTGTTCAAGAGGGGATTGGATGTGGCACTTGGTGCCATGGTTTAGTCATGAGGTCAGTGGTGACAGGTTGGACTCGATGATCTTTGAGGTCTCTTCCAACCTTGGTGATTCTGTGATTGGGATCTGACACATGCAAACCTTAACCTGGATACAGCATAAACAGGACTCTGAACAGGGCTGCACGGTACACACACATTGTGTTCCACTGCTGAGTTGATGTAACTCAATTAAAACATGCACAAAATCGAATCTGCAATTTGCTGAAAGCAATTTGTTTGCATCCAGAAGTGCAACAAATCTGCTAACAACCACTGCAGTACGTGTGTGCACACTCTGGCTTCTGAGTAAATTGAAAGTACCAATGTATCAAACCAAAGAACAAATAGCTGTAAGAGAAAAACAATGTCAAGGAAAAGGAAGCCCATTCGGGGGGGGGGGGGAAATAATGATAATTGATTAGAAACACAGTTCCAAACCTTAAGCACTTTTTAAAGAGAATGCTTCCTCTTTTGCAGGAGGTACACTTACATCCATTTGTCACAGCTCAATTTTGGACTCTCCTCTGTCCTTCAAACTCCTTTCATTCAGCTTTAAAGCATCCTTTGACTTTGGTGGGCTTTTGAGTCAGGCCTCACAAGCTGCAGGCACTGTAATTAAATGCCTTCTACTTTATAATTGGCATGACTATTAATGAATCAAATCAATGCATATGTGCCTGTCTGCAGTGAACACAAGTCTGGAGCAGATCTTAGGCTAACTGCAAAGGTCCCTGCAGTGGAGAAAAAAAAAGCCATCCATGGCTTCTTCTGAGATAAAAGTCACCGCAGATACTCAGGATGCTGCACTTTTTAAGAATGGGTGTGACTGTGATAGTGGAGCATGAGGAATGGATACCATCCTGGCTTACTCTGTGTTGTTATTCTGCTACATAGCCACTGGGACCAGGACCCAGAGGTTGGTAGTTGCTACTCAGTTAACGTGAGAGAGTTTCACAATCAGTTTTGGGGTTTGTGGTAACTGTTTGCCAAATATGGAAGGTGTCCAGAGATGAGCCACAAGGATGATCAGAGGGCTGGAGCACCTCTCCTATGAGGACAGAATGAAAGAGTTGGGGCTGTTCAGTCTGGAGAGGAGAAGGCTCCGAGGTGACCTCATTGTGACCTTCCAGTATCTGAAGGGAGCCTACAGGAAGTCTGGGGAGGGACTTGTCAGGATGTCAGGTAGTGATAGGAGTAGGGGGAATGGAATGAAGCTGGAGGTGGGGAGATTCAGGCTGGATGTGAGGAGGAAGTTCTCCACCATGAGAGTGGTGAAGCCCTGGAATGGGTTGTCCAGGGAGGTGGTCGAGGCCCCGTCCCTGGAGGTGTTTAAGCCCAGGCTGGCTGAGGCTCTGGCCAGGCTGATGTAGTGTGGGGTGGCCCTGCCCAAGGCAGGGGGGTTGGAACTATATGATCATAGCCAGCAGGTCGAGGGAGGTGATTCTCCCCTTCAGCTCCACTCTGCTGAGACCCTACCTGGAGCACTGTGTCCAGTTCTGGAGCCCCTCTTACAGGAAGGATCTGGAGGTGCTGAAAGGTGTCCAGAGAAGAGCCACGAGGATGAGCAGAGGGCTGGAGCTGCTCTGCTATGAGGACAGACTAAGAGAGTTGGGACTGTTTAGTCTGGAGAAGAGAAGGCTCCCAGGAGACCTCCTTGTGGCCGTCCAGTATCTGAAGGGGGCTACAGAAAAGCTGGGGAGGGACATTTTAGGGTGTCAGGGAGTGATAGGACTGGGGGGAATGGAAGAAAAATAGCAATGGGTAGATTCAGATTGGATGTTAGGAAGAAGTTCTTTCCCATGAGGGTGGTGAGAGACTGGCACAGGTTGCTCAAAGAAGTGGTGGAAGCCTCATCCCTGGAGGTTTTTGCAACCAGGCTGGATGTGGCTGTGAGCAACCTGCTGTAGTATGAGGTGTCCCTGCCCATGGCAGGGAGCTTGAAATTACATGATCCTTGAGGTCCCTTCCAGCCCTAACAATTCTATGATTCCTTGATTCTGTGATCAGAACCTTTGCAAATCCTTGTAAAACAGGTCCCTGCCACCACAAGCAGCTTCCCTGGAGCTGCTACACATAACCAGCTTGAATTCTGGAAAGGGGAAATGGTGCAGACTGGAGCAGCTGTTGGTGCTTTTAGCAAATACTGCAATGCATCACCTGAATGCAGACCTCTTAGCATCAAACACAGCGACTATGGGCTATAACTCAGTCTGAGAAGGTTCACCCTGGACCTCTCTCAAGCCTGATCTTTTCTGCTTCAGCAGTATAAGCTGAGAGAAACACACTGCAGCATTTCATCTCCCATGTTTGCTGCTGCTCAGCTCTGCAGCAAGCACTGTAGGACAGGTACTGATGGAGAGAAAGATGCTGAAATGAGGTTTTGATCTGCCTAGGAGTGCTAGGGGAAAAAAAAATAAAGGACCTACTACATGCTGTTGTTGACCATTCTGGTGCAGTTTGCTCAGAATTACCTCAGTTTGGTAGATTTAAATAAGAAGTCTTCATGCACTCTGTGGACTGACAGCCACGCTCTGCATGGACTTCATGCCCCACAGATCCCCAGCAATGCAGTGTAGGAATTTAGGCTGGATGATAGGAAGAAGTTCTTCGCAGAAATAGAGATTGGCCACTGGAATGTGCTGCCCAGGGAGGTGGTGGAGTCACCATCACTGGAGGTGAATAGAATAGAATAGAATAGAATAGAATAGAATAGAATAGAATAGAATAGAATAGAATAGAATAGAATAGAATAGACCAGGTTGGAAGAGTCCTTCAAGATCATCACGTCCAACCCATCATCCAACACCACCTAATCAACTAAACCATGCAACCAAGCACCCTGTCAAGTCTCCTCTTGAACACCTCCAATGATGGTGACTCCACCACCTCCCCAGGCAGCCCATTCCAATGGGCAATCACTCTCTCTGTATAGAACTTCCTCCTAACCTTCAGCCTAAACCTCCCCTGGTGCAGCCTGAGGCTGTGTCCTCTTGTTCTGGTGCTGGATGCCTGAGAGAAGAGACCAACCTCTGCCTGTCTACAACCC